>JALIZF010000599.1:0-40590 GCA_029948255.1 Telmatactis stephensoni | reverse complement strand
AATTGTCAACGTGGAACAGTTAACTATAAATTTTCACTTATAAATTGATAATAAAGTTTTGTGTTATTTGTCAGTTAACAACAAGTTTTGCATTATTTGTCAGTTAAGTACATATTTTAACTACAAATTTTTGGGTTATTTGTGAGTTCACTACAAATTTTAACTACAGCTAAATTTTCAGGGCAATTGTCAGTAAGCCGTTACGAATTTTAACTACAAATGTTTGGGTTATTTTTCAGTTACAACAAATTTTGGGTTAATTATTTGTCAGTCAGATACAAAATTTTCCAAATGTCAGTTAACTGTTAAACCCACTGATGATCGAATAGGTGCAATATGCTGAATTTGTTATGAACTTTTGTGTGTAGTTCCCTATGTCAGTTTAATATAAAAAAGTCAAGATATTTAAAATGCTATTCCATTTTTCCGATTTTCATCCCTTCCTATGTGTTAGCTACCATCGTCTATACGCCCTGCCGAGTACTAGGAATGATTAAAAGGTCAATAGGCTACGAGACAGCATAAGTAATCACGGACTACATCGGCCACTCGTCTCTTACGTTGCTCAGTGTCGCATAACGGGCGAGTGTGTGGTTGTGATGCTCCCTCGTCTGTTTGATGCTCTGCATAATTGTTCCAACGGACGATGAAAGATTTTGAGAGCGAAAAATACTCCAAGCCTTCCGTGTCAACCACAAGTGAAACCAACACAGATACCGTCAGTAAAGATGGCTTAAAACTCCTACAACGACTCATACAGGACCCCAAGCTCACTCAAGAGAGACGCCGGGCCATACTTAGTGAGACATTGGTACGAGTTAACGAACAGATAGGCACTCCATTGACCTTAGCTTCCCTAAATAACTTAAGCAAAGTCGTTGAGTTGCTTCTAAAAAACGATTTGGCGGACGTTGAACAAACATGTACAATTACTCTAAGCGATGGACGTCGAGCAGAAGGTGTCACGGCGCTTTGGGCAGCAGCTTACGCTAATCATTTAGATATTGTTAAACTTCTGGTTCTGAATAGAGCCGATCCGAATCATGCTACTCGCTCGGGTTCAACACCACTGCGAACTTCTTGTTTTCATGGATGGAATGATATAGTCATGTGTTTAATAAATTATGGTGCAGATGTAAATTCAGCTAACAGCCAGGGCAGTACGTGTCTTATGGCGGCAGCGTACAATGGTCACCGGGACACCGTCACACTTCTGGTGAACAAAGACGCCAATTTGAATGCTAGAGACAACAAAGGTAAATCATGGCTTGAATTAAGGATAAATTAAACCATAAATTGTAGGGGAAAAACAGCGCTTCAGAACGTTTTCACAAAAATTTGTAAGCACCCTGTTTTGGGTCGTTGTTTCAGTCTCTGACTATCAGGCCTTTTTGCTCCGAACCTCATATTCAGTTAGGAAAACAAAGCGAAGACACGTTATTTTCACTGTTTTATTTTAATTGTCTCAAGAGCGTTTCTGTACTGAACTAAATCCAAGGGCCGAGCAAACGCTTCCAACGTTGGCTAATAACTCCCAACGTTAGAGCAGATTTCGTATCGGTATGACTGGGAAAACGACACGGTCACTGTACGAGTTGTACGGTACGGTTACGGCACGAATTTCGAATGTTTTTATAGACATTACGGCACTGACACGGTACAGTACGGCGAGATAAGTTTGATTCCCACTCATACGAAAAAACGCTCTAAGTTGTTGACTCCAACATGTCGGTTGCGCTTTGAGTCAACAATGTCCAACATTTATTTTTTGTTCTTTATTCACCAAAGCGTAAAACAATAATATTTGGTCAGTTTGAACTGCCAACCAACTACCATTAATGTTGGGCCAACAATCATGGATGTGTTTGGGAGAATTTGCACGAGCTTTACCATCCAGTTTTTATTCGACCGACTATGTTTGCATTACACACACACAAGTGATAGAAAAGATCCCCCACTCGGAATATTTTTAGTTCGTTTTAAACCTTCGATTACGGCTCTTGTCATCTGGTCTACAGCTGGTCAAGATAATTTCTCGCATTCTAGAAAAAAAAAAAATGAAAATAGATTTCTATACAGTAAAATTCCGAAAATAGGCGTAGGCCTTATATTTGCTCAGCGTACATTCCTTTTTTCGGTGTGAAATTTGAAAGTGAAAAGGTACTTAAGTTTCTAATGTCGTTAATTTTGCTCGTTTACGTTTATAATGTTAAAACTCTCTGAATGTAGAGACAAAAAGCTTGATTCAGCTAATATAATCACTTAGCTTGACGAGAGAATAATGCGTTTGGTATACAATGTGGTAATAAATATGCGAGATTATGAAACATTTTTACTTAACTACAGCTAACAACTTTGAGTGGAAATTCAAAATCACTGACATATTGACTTTAATTTGTAAGACAAAAGTACTTAATGTCCATTAAATAGATTTAATCCAGTAAATAGATTTAATGGAACGTACGCGATTGTGTTTGTTCGTTCAAGCTTGGTTGGATGTATAAAGCTTCAGTTATTTTCTCTTCTGATAGTAATATTTGAAAGTACTGCGTAAAGTATTGCCCTTTTCCTCATACAGTTTGATCGTTTTCTTCAATACAGCATCTATGTATTACCTTTTATATTCGAACAGTTTTCATTTCGTAACACTGACTACGACGAAGACGGACCCACGGGAGTTGTGTTTACAAAATGTGATTAACCAATGCAGAAAGATGCTAATTGTGATATCACTTCAAAAGTTAACAAATTTGTTTGTCTCATTTGAGGAGGCATGACAAAGTTTTAGGACCTTTAGACCTGGCTTTCACTATGACTGACGCAAATATGAGTGCAGACACAGTGATAAAAATTACCTTTTCTTGTGTTTTTCGCTTGTGCTTTCGATCAACGAAAACGTAGCATTATGCTGCTTGCGCTTTTAATTAATACACAAATAGGAAAAAACGTCTTATAGCTAATTGCGCTTCATACTTTGACACCAGTGCAGCCAGCCAACCATGTAAAAGATCACGAGTTTAGAAAATTATTATATTATTATTATTAAATCGTTTCGTATGTAAAAATAATCCCACGTAAGGTTACCTTAGCAACGCCACGCCAGCTTAAACAATTGTCTTTTTTTCTCATAATTAAAATCCATAAAACACGTTAATTTTTCAAAGTGATTTAAAAAAAAAATATTTTATTTAAAAGTTCTATACTCCACGTTTCATCCCACAAGGAACTAAAAATTCTACTTAACAGATAGAATCTAAAATATTGCAAACTTTCGATTTTCTACCATAAAAATTCTGAACATTGCAAAAGTTCAATTTTTCGCAATAAAAATTATGTTGTACCAAGTTTATATGTATTACAGTTATTTCTACAGTTAGTGTAAAATCAAGATTTACCATGTAGTTTTGGAGTTTCTTTCCAAGGAAGATCGCCCGCGCACGGCGTGATGTCATCGAAATAGAAATCCATCCAGTTTTATTATTGCGCATGCTCAAAATCTTGCGCGCGTTATTGTTTCGAGCGCTTTAGTCCAGACCCAGGCCTCCTTTTTGCCCACTCTGCAAAACAGAATCCAAAAGTACTTTCATGCGCATGCGCCAAATGTATCAATTAGAAACATGGATAAAAATATTCTTTCTGCCCATTGTTATGTTATTTATGCTTGGATATTCGGCAGATTGATAATTGTAAAGCTGTGTTGATTCTGGCCGAACAAAAGATTGAACTATACCATACTTTAAATGTTTTCAGGTTTTCAGCCATGTAGATTTTCGACGTTTTGGATTGTAGTTTTGCACAAACCTCTGCTTGTCATGACTTATTTTGTTGTCAGCTGTGTTCATTTTCACGTGCAGTACTGTATCATGTAATTTAGACCATTGTTTTATGCCATATTCGCTGCCGTCGCCTTTGCGCATGGTTGCCTATTATGATAAAAAAGCCTCGCAGACAAGTGTCTACCTGGTAACATCTGCGCATGCGCGTACAAGTTCTTCTGGACTCTGATTTACCCGGCGGAGCGCGAGCGGTCTAAAATGAGTCCTGGGTCTGGACTAGGAGCGCTTGTGATTCAATAAGATATTTTAAAACAGAAGAAATTTTGGTCAAAATAGAGCTTCGTATATTTAATCTTGAAAAAAGCTATCCACAGATTGATGTATTTTTAGTCTTAAAACCAAGATATTTTAATATGGAGAAGATAAAGTGCCGCATAACAATAGCAGCTGTTGAGTTCTTATACTCTTTGCGCATTTTTACATTGACTATGTATTTCAACCATATTAACGAAAAACTCTGTCTTTTTACAGGGAATACTGCACTACACTGCGCTGCAGAAAGAGGTCATTTACTAGTCGTCAAGACTTTATTAAAGCTAGACGCACAAGTGCTGGTTAACGACGATGGCTTGACCCCCCTGAAATTAGCCTGCAATTCTTGCCAAGATGACATCATGAAATACTTAGTTCTTCGTCCTCAAACCACAAGATACGAAATTATTGAAGCTTTGGAGCTCCTTGGAGCAACCTACGCGAACCATCCCGATAAGAGCAACGCTGACAAGGCGTACAAGCTTTTATGGACGGCGATGCAACATCGTTACAACGAGCCTGACAGCGATGTTCTTCACAAATTCGTCCGACCCCCTGTCAGGGCTTATGGGTATCGATTTGAGTGCCAGACACCAGAAGAGCTTGAAGCTATTAAGACCAACCCTCATGCCATTCATATGGAGGGTCTCATAGTCCGGGAAAGACTTCTTCGAACAAAGAACTTGTCGGTACCTTTACATATCCGATACAGAGGGGCGTGTCTAGCCGACAGGGGACGATACCAAGACGCTTTAGAACTGTGGAAGTACGCAGCTAGAATTGATCAAAGGAATGGCTATGACTGTCTTGATCAGTTGTACCGAATTGGCAAACTTATGACTGAAATGGTTCGCAAAGAACAAGTCCCGGCATTCTCGCACATAGAGGAGCTGTATGGCTACCTGATAACCGATACGGAGAAACTACAAAATGGCGCTGAGGATACTGCAAGAAAAAGCAGCAAAGTAGACAGAGAGAAAGAGCTGAAGTTTGAGCAAACTCAGCTTATCGTACTTATCTATGCTGCAGTGGTTTTGCAGCTGGACCTCTCAAGGAAGGAACAGCGTCGATTCACAAAGCACATCAAGAAGTTCCTTTCACTGGAGAAAGAGATCAACCAAGGTGGGAATACAATCCTTCATCTCGCCGTTTCTAAGGACACTTTTCACGGCGATAAAGAAATCGAAAAGTTTTGTAAACTCCCAAGTGCTGAAATTGTGCGATTGTTGATTGATTCGGGTGCCGATCCTGATGCTTCGAACCATAGAAGCTGTACCCCTTTGCACATCATTGCTTCATTTACCAAGGAAGACCCTGACAGTAAGCGTGCAAGTACTAGTTCAGCACAGATTGATATCATTGAAGATCTATTATCAGCAGGAGCAAATAGAAATGCTGAAAACGACGATATGCTAACTCCAGCTGAATACGCCCAACTTGAAAAAATTAAGAGCTTAATATCTACATTTGCTACCGATAACTTGTCTTAAACGCTTATGATGGAGCGAGTATTAGAATTCAACAATAGCTACTGTTTATTAAGAATTGGAGAATTTGGTGGTGAACTTGGTGGAGAAGTTGGTGGAACATTGAGATGCCGGGCACACACACCAAATTGTTCGAACTAGTCAATGTGAGAGATATGCAATAAAAGTGAATCTCCCGCAATTGGACCTTATGGAGTTCTGGAGCTAATAGAATGGCAATGGACTTTCTGTCAATCGTTGGCTTTACTGCTGGTTGATTAAAGAGGCGTCAGCCTTGAATTCGTCTTGTGCATCTAACACATTTTTGTTCCATCTTCGAATTACTGATGGTCAAATAGACCAACAGTAAAAACTTTATTGGATATATATACTTTAAGTGTATAGCTAATTGCACCAACACTGACCCTTTTGCAATCATAGAACATAGAAGCTGAGACCAATAGGGCTCATTGGTACACTAGTACTAATTGGATTTTTAGAACGGTTTTCACAAACGCGTGCATGACTGAATGCACTTTAGTTTATTCAGCACTACTTCACTCTAATTCTTTTGTTTCCTAGAGTGGTTTTCATTAACCAATGAAACAAAGTGTACTAGTTAAGCCTGGTTTTCACTAGCACATTAGCATAAGCATAAGCAACATACGCAGACTCAGTATTGTATTTATCACATAGGTGTAAAAAAAGACAAGCACTAGTGTCCACTTAGCAATTGAGGAGTATGTCACTGTTTTATAACGTGTATTATGTGCTTATTTAAAAATAATTAGATTATTCATTTCGTCTAGGCTTCTACGTCCAATGATTTTAAGAGGGTCAATATTTGTGCAATTAGCTGTAAATGAAAATGACTCTTAGATATTTATAAATATGTGAATTAAAGTTTCTAGATATGTTTTGTATTGAAGGAGCGCGTATGATCCTATGGAAGTCTGCACATTTTAGTCAAATAATTAAATCCAACACTTTTATAGAATGGATGAACTGATAACTTGGAGTTTTCTTTTCATATACAGCTATTTTTAAAAGGTTGTCTTGTAAAAAGTATGGTAATGATATGCTAATGGCAGAAATGCATTGTGGGATGTGTTCGAGTGACGTCACGGCAGCCATCTTGGATGGCCTTCAAAAAAGAAATCCTTTAGCGAGTTGTTGTACGTTATCCAGCATGGCTAACGCTTCTTAACCTTTTTTGGAGAGAATGATTGAAACTGCGAATTTATTCAAGTATTCCAGCTATATGCTTTAAGGACTTGTGCCGAAGGTCATTTGGTTTAATGATACACTTGCAAAACTTTCTTCACATCTGATTGGCTGAGAAGTGTTAATTTATACCTATTTCAATCAACGTTGTCGGCAAATAGACTCAAATCTACGCGACTCACCCGAAATGGAGTATGGGTAGGAATTACTAAAAACCATGAAACCAAATAGATATCAGTACGACAATTTTCAACCAGCTTGTGGTGAGCTAATGCAACGAAGTCCTTTATTCATTGATTCTTAAAATAAAGACCAAGGCAAAAAGAGAATGTTTTCAACTACCCATAGTCCTTTGCAGTCTAGTCGCGTAGACTTGAAGCCCCTCGCCCGACAACATTTTGTGAAATAGATGTATTCGCCTACGGCTCGTGCAATTTTGTTACTGTTTGGAAAGTACCTCGTTCAATGTGATGTCCTATATTCATCAAATCGCATTTGTGTTCAATTTGTAATTTCTGTTTTTAGACTACTCGTGGACTGAAGCACAATTCTTGGGTTGCATGTGACGTCACGGCAGCCATCTTGGATGAACTTAAAAGATTTCTCATTAATTAGCGTTACTTGTTTGTTCATCCAACATGGCTATCGCTTTATTGTCTTTTGAATTCCCAAAGGAATGGATGAAACCCAGCAATACTGCCATTCTATCGTGTGTGCAGTTGTCAGTAAAGCAGATTTCGTATGAGTGTGAAGCGGACCGCGCCGTGCCGTGGCTGTGTCAGTGCCGTGTTGTCTATAAAAACATGCGAAATTCCTACCGTAACCGTGCCGTGACCGTGCGGTGCCGTTTTCACAGTCATTTCTTTCAAAATAGTTGTATAATACCAACATTGTCTTGTGCGCTGGAGGCAATTTTTTCCTCGAGTGAAATGCGATACAAAATTCATCATGAAAACGCGAAAGACCTGAACGCACCGTCGGCTTCCTGGGAGACCAGCTTCTCGCTTTGCTTCTAGCTGAAGGAACTTCCGACGTTAAATATAGTGCTTTACCTTTTTACTTTTTTACCTGATAACTATAGCACCCCGTTTACTTAAACGAACGATATTTTCAATTTCTCTGATTTTGCAAGTAATTTTACGGATACTTGTGGGAAGAAGTAGTTACTCCCTCTCGGCTTTTCAGGCGCATGCGCAGATAAAATTCCCAGCTGCTAGAGCCCTGGGTAAGTACTAGTGTATACAACACCAATTGTATGTACAGCTGTATCCCCATGCAAGTTTATCAAATAGACTGCATATTAATAGATGTGTCATATATTGATACACGTACTTAATGCTGCATACACCAAGTACTTAGTAGGCCCTGGCTAAAATCTTCAATCTGGACAAGCGCGATAACGTTTTGACCCCCTATAAAAAATAAATAACTGTTTATTTAAGTGTCCAAGTCCTCTAGCGCTTGCGCACTAATTGGGGGACACTGTACTCTCACACACACTACCACTTACTCACATGTTGATTTTTGCTGAGGGAGGAAAAACCGGAGAACCCGGAGAAAAGTCCCTCGTGGCATGGTACAGAACAACACATCAAACAAACTCAATTCACATATGATTCTATACTAGAATCCTTTGCAAGAACCTTTCATATCCAAATTTTAAATTCCTTCGAGAATACGAACAAAAGCTAATTGAAAAGGAATCTGGTATATCAAAACGTCATCACGCTTGGGGCCTTACCTTGTTATAGGAAATTAACAATGCATGCTATTAACGCGAATTCTTGGCGAATTTCAAGAATTCGCATTAATTTATGCGCACCTCAATTTACCTTATTATTTATTATAATCACACTATTTTACAACATTGTTAGAGTGATGGCACTTAAGGACGTTCGCGGGAAAAAAAGTTTACCATGTTTTTTCCTTCATACTTCGCATGGTGAGATAATGTCATCATAGAAGTTCAAAGAGCAAATAAAAAATGGGGGTCACCGTGCTCGTTGAGGAGTGAGGCGACATCAAAGTGCACCCACTTTCTCGCAGAAGATCGCTTGCGCGCCAATCTATATGAGTCGAGCATAGAAGTCATTTTTTTTTGTAGAAAAACTAAATGGATTGCTCAATGTTTATTTACACGACCACTCAATAATCCATGGAATAATATTGTGTGAAAATATTTGTAAATACTTAAAAAATAGCTGTTGTTTTTAATTCAAATTGACAGTCATGAGCGACGCTTTTGCCGCGACTTCGCTCAAACTTGTCACGGAAATCCGTGTTTTTATTATGATTTTACCATAATATTTTTCTCAAATTTAGAATATTAACAGCCTATGTAATTCTTTGTCAAACATTGAAATAAAAAGTGGGGGTCACCGTATTCGTTTCCGAGATATTGAGCCGTACGAGCCGCAAAGTTTGCAAATTTGGACGCCATCTTGAATACCGAGAGGAGACTGGATCTAGTAGAATCTTTTCCATCCTTTTTTCTGCAGCTTTTCAACCTGAACGATTTTTTTTCCTCAGTAAAATTCCTTTTTTTAACATTTTTTTATTTTTTTAAATAATTTTCATTTAAAAAAAATTGAAATAGTCATTACCGAAAAAAATTCTTTTAGGCCGCCATCTATATATAGCTAGCTTGGATTTAGTCGAGGTAGCGCGCGCTAGCGTGCGCAGTTAAAGTGCGCGTGAACAATACCCGCGAACGTCCTTAATCCGTGAAATAGATATTAGTTTAACAGATATTAGTATACACTATTTCTATTGTTTTCTGTTGTTTTGATTAGACTATTAGACATTGACTATTAGATTTTGTTTCACGGATTAAGTGCCATCACTCTATTTTGAGACATCTTTATTTCCAGCACGTCATCGTTATATACACCTATTTCAAATAATGTTGTCGGGCGAGAGGCTTCCAGCCTACGCGACTAGACTGCAAAGGAGTATGGGTAGTTGAAAATATTTACTCTCTTCACAAATATTTACTCTTTTTTGGCTTTGGTCTATATTTTAAGCGTCAATTAATAAAGGACTTTGTTGTATAAGCTTAAAACAAGCTGGTTGAGAATTGTCTTGGTGATATTTATGTGGTTTCATGGCTTTTAGTAATTCCTACCCATACTCCATTTCGGGTGAGTCGCGTAGACTTGAGTCTATTTGCCGACAACGTTAATTGAAATAGGTATATCTCCAAGGGGATATCTATACCTTTGTTGGTATGAATAGTCCCCGTGTCCTAATTAGTGATATTAAATTTGTATAAAGTCACATGGTACAAAGTTCGCCACACTGGACGACAAAAGAATAGTGACAGCCCCCAAAGCAAAATAATTGCAACCAGTTAAGCTTGACTTGTCATTGGGTGGCATGCCCCGGGTTGGCCGAGCGGTTAGAGCGCTGGCGTTGGCACCGCTATGGTCTGGGTTCGAGTCCCAGCTCGAGCACCTGGATCATATGTGAATTGAGTTTGTTTGATGTGTTGTTCTCTACCATGCCACGAGGGTTTTTTCTCCGGGTTCTCAGGTTTTTCCTCCCTCAGCAAAAATCAACATGTGAGTCGAGTGATTATTTGCAAAATATTTAATGTAGAGGTAGTGTGTGTGAGAGTACAGTGTCCCCCAATTAGTGCGCAAGCGCTAGAAGACTTGGACACTTAAATAAACAGTTATTTATTATTTATTTGTCTTTGTTTCCGATGGCCTTGTGCGTATTTTGCTATCCAATTTGACAGATTTTGTACCATGGGACCAGTCAATCAAACTGAGACCTTTTGTCTTCACATTCTCAAAAGAATCAAATTTGCACATAATCATATAGTATCCTGGTTCTCATTAGTGAATCGTACCAAGGCGTTTCCTACTTGTAAGTACATCGTTAGCCTT
The DNA here is from genome assembly GCA_029948255.1 of Telmatactis stephensoni. Taxonomy (NCBI): domain Eukaryota; kingdom Metazoa; phylum Cnidaria; class Anthozoa; order Actiniaria; family Isophelliidae; genus Telmatactis; species Telmatactis stephensoni. The sequence continues at coordinate 29,922 of JALIZF010000599.1, read as the reverse complement.
TGGAGAGAATAGCTTAGTGAAGGCGGCGAACAAACACAACGATTTCAAGATGGTGAGTATAGTAGTTTCAGAGTATTCCAACGACTTTAGGTTGGCTCTCTTCGAGGTCTAGCTTTCTTAATACTGCAGCCCAGTTGTTTTTTTCGGTAGCAACAGCTTTGCGTTTGAAAGAAAATTCGTGGAAGATCTCATGGCAATTAAGTATGAAGGCAAAAGCTTATCCAAGAAATTGAAGTTAAATTTAAGCTTGAAGTTGAAGCGTTGATTGAGTATGGAAGCAAGTCAAGCGTACAAGAGTACTTTGGTCGGGGCTAAAACCACCCTATTATGCTTGGCTGCAATGCCGTTTTAGGCAATGCAAAGCTGCACTTTTAACTTTATTGAGCTCAGTTTTCACTAAGAAAGGAACCGCACTAGCAAAACTGAATCTCTTTGGTGTCTCAGGAATATACTTCATGCGTTCTTGTGCGTTATTAATTAAAAATCTTACAAATTTGCATAAATGTCAGTTTCCAAAGCTTTTTTTAATTTGTCAGTGGTACCATTAGGTCGACTAATAGACGGCTTTGTTTCCAAAAAATACTAAATTTTTAACATTTACAATAAAAACCATTATGATGAACAATGCGTTTTGTTCTACTTCTCATCTGTATTCTTTATCAGTTTTGTTCAAAATTAACCTTGATTATTCGTTCCCAACAGACCTAACCACGCGTCACAATGTTTTCCCAATTCAGCGTGACAAACCTTAGTCTAGAGATTCTTTTTCTTTTGTTATTACTCCTCTAAAACTTCGTGAGTATCCCAAAGGAATAACGACGAGAATCGGACTAGTTTCAAACAAGAGACCATAATACTAAGAGAGCGAAACTCAGTATTGATGTTTGTGCGATGTTCGTGGCGCCTAAGGCTATTTTTACTTCGCCATCGCGCGCGCAAGACAATAAAACAATAGAATTCAAACGGTCCCTTCCGCGCGCACGCCAAAAAGCAAATTCTATTGGTTGAGGGCCTTGCGCGCGCGATGGCGAAGTTACTAAAAATAGCCTTAGTCGCCACGAACATCGCACAGACATCAATACTGAGTTTCGCTCTCTTAGCATTATGGTCTCTTGTTTCAAAACAATAGCAGATCATTCCTCTTTTCAAACTCCCAGTGTTTTGAAACTCCCAGGAGTTTTAAAAGAGAATGATAAATAGGCTGCTTATCTGATTGGACGAATGATTTCTTTTTGAAAGTTTTCAGACAATGTCCAACATTTCTATTGTCACTAACAGAATTTTGGATCTGCGTCATGAACTGTCGACCAGCAATAATGGCAAACAAGTTGCATTGGGGCAAGTTGCAGTGTTGTTTGAACAGCTGTACCACATTGCACCGGCCATTTTTCTAATGGACAAATTAGTAATCTTAATTATACTCTCCATTTTTTTGTCATAGGTGAACTTTTCGGTAGATCAGGTAAGATTTCTGAAATAGCGAGACTTCTTGTTTACTAACAAAGAATTGTAATGCTGATCTGCCAATCACAACTTTTCACAAGTTGCTTTGAAAAAATAACCAATCGCTCTATGGTTGGCACATAAATGATTCTTATGCCACACGAAGAATCGCTATTGCTGGGGTGCATGTGACGTCACGGCAGCCATCTTGGTTGACCTTCAACAAAAGATTTCTCATTAGCGTTTATTGTTTGGTCATCCAACATGGCTACCGCTTCATTGTCTTTGGATTCCCAAAGGTATGGATGCACCCCAGCAATTGCACGTGTTTTTCCTCCTAATCCCATGATGATGAACATGCCAGAACAACAGTACCCACTTCACTTCACTTCATGAATATTGTGCAACCTTGCATGATAGAGTGCTTACAATATATCCGTGAAAAACTTTGTAAGAAGTTGCACTAATTTGCACTAATTAAACAATAGAAAACAGAGGATTTTGCGCTATTTAGTACAATTTAGTTCGCTAACTTTTTCATGGATATATTGTAAGCACTCTATGAACTAATATACATTTATTTCAAAAAACGTTGTCGCGGCGCAGAGCAATAAGCGTCAAGCCAAGACCGAAATGAATGCTGGTTTTGTTTGTGTTTCAAATCAGACTCATTTCTATTGAACTAATTTCAAAATGTGAGTACATTCAAGTTCTTGTTAGTATACTGCACTCAATTCTTTTGATAACAAGTCTGATTTGAATACATATAACTATATATAAGCAGCACAAAACCATCATTCATTTCGGGCTTGCCTTGACGCTTGATGCTTTGAACCGTGACAACGTTTTTTGAAATAAGTGTAATAGTCCCCTTCACAGTTTTCTGCGCCATCTTGAAAGGTAGCCATGCCTTTGCGTCGAAGCGAGACGAACGGTGAGCTTGCAATGATAGAGACCTGTGAATAATTGTCCTAGTTGTTAAAAAGGTATCTACCATTGCATGCTCACCGTTCGTCTCGCTTCGATGCAAAGGCAGGGCTACCTTTCAAGATGGCGGAGGGAACTGTGAAAGGGACTATTGCACAGTAGCGGTCAAGGTTTTCTACCCTATGTCATTATGACGTCCCGCTTGTTTACAGTGAGCGAGGACAGAATCATAGAGAACAACAGGAATTTGAACAAAATTGTGAAATAAAAAGTATATGTTCGAATTTGATGGCTGTTACCAGTTTTGTCCTATCTGTAAATTGCATTTTTGTATCAATTTTCTTTGTTGTTGCTGCGTTGCCTCCTCTTACGGCCATGATCCTTAGCGTTTAAACAATAGATTATTTTCAGTTGATGTGACATTTAGTGAAATAGGGCAATGAGCTTTCCTCACCCCTTGCGCCGTGACATATATTTTTTTATCCAACACGTTGCCCTCCAACGAACGTTTCTATACAAAAAGCAATGAAACTTTGGCGGCCCATAACTTTGGCGCTATTCATCGAAACTACCTCAAAATGTCAGTTTGTGCTACCCTTGGTGTGCTCTTTTCAAATATTATATTTTTGTTCCTGTTCGATTGAAATATAAAATGTCACGCAAGGGGTGAGAAAAGCTCATTTGCACTAGTAATTATTTAACCAAAAAGTGGGGATTCTGATTTTGCAGGGAGTGGAGAAGGGGGGCTGGCTCCATAGAATAGGCTTCATTCCAACGATTCTTGCGACTCAGAAAATAGATTAATAACCACGAACACGATAAACGACAGAAAGGACCATGTGACCTGTATGCTTTTTGCGCGTCTGATGTTGCCGTTTCAACGCAAATGTTTTGTTATTTCGCGTCTGTCTTAAACGTGAAAAGTCATTAGAGAGATTAAGAATCAAGTAAAACGGCAGACGGCAGAGAGGAACGCGTTATCTACAGATTTCTCGCCTGGCCTTGCGCGTTTGGCCCTCAAACGAAAGAGCACTTTTCACGTTTACAGCAAACGCGAATTGACTCTTTCTCGCGTTGAAACAGCAACGCCAGACGTGAAAAAAGCAGGTCACGTGATCCTCTCTGTCTGTCCTTTACCGTGTTCATGATTCTTAATCGGATAGTCAAATAAATAGCGAAGGCACTTGCAAAACATTCGATTCCAACAAATGATGGCCAAAAACGAAGTTGATCGAACAGCCTTAAAGATAACAACGTCCAACATTTCTTTGGTAAATGCAAGCGACAACTGTCAACAATTGCAATGCTTGTGTAGATGGCTAGTTTCTGACCCGATTGCCTACCTATATGAAATCACCATTATTAATTTACCCGATAAATTACTTTTGAAAAGTCTTCATACTTATGGAAGTCTCAAGTCATTGAGTCATCATCCTCACTAAGTTTTATTAATCCATCATTTTACCAGATCCGTGCTATCATGGACAAAAAAAATAACATCCGTAACATGTCAGTCATTGCTCATGTTGACCATGGCAAATCTACATTGACTGATTCTTTGGTGACTAAAGCAGGCATTATTGCTCAAGCTAAGGCTGGAGAAATGAGGTTCACAGACACTCGCAAAGATGAACAAGAACGATGTATTACCATCAAGTCAACGTAAGTAAAGAAAGGGTCTCGTATATTACACCTCGTGCGTAACAAATTTTCCTTGTTGCACAAAGTAGAAGTGGTGGTAATACGAGCAGCATTTGCTCTGCAACTGGCAACGCAACAATGTTGCACCTTGAATCCACAATCACAGGACACTGCGGCAAATTGTACCGGGTAATTTACCTTGTAGGGGACCTTGGGTCCTATTGTAAATTTACCTGCCTTTGGGCGAATTCATTAAATAAATAAAATAAAAAATACCGCGCATGCGTGCTTTATGAAACTCTTCCTCAATGAAAACATTCGGCAGTGAAACAAACAAAACTTTACCAGCGAAACTTAAGCCACACACAGAAGTCAATCTTAGTCCCAAAACCTCAATTTAAGGGCATTGTAGTATATTTTGTCGCTTGCCTCTTGCACTCAGTACACACTTTTCTATTGGTACGTAGTGCATTTCGCTTTCTGATTCTGGGGGAGGGGGACTCCATTGTAAAACGATCGGGTATGCTCGTCAGGAATTTTCAAAAGTACCCTAAGGATACCGGAAGTCTTTTAAATTTTGACCTCTTAGAGATGCCACACAAAAAATACATAAGCTGTTTAAAAGTTAATTTCTCTGAGTATTAATCTGACTATATTTTTAAAGCTCCTAAACTACTTACGGGAGGGTGGGGGAAGGGGGGAAGGTGGGACACTGTGACATAACTGTGAGGATTGGCAGATTTTTGTCTTGTTATTAGTTTAGGCAGGTCCACATCAGCTGTAAAGTTGCAAATTTTAACCTGCGTCAACAAATAAAGTTATGTATGTATGTATGTATGTATGTGTATCAAAAACCTTTTTCATTACCAGTGCCGTTTCCATGTACTATGAATTAAGTGATGCTGACATAGAGTTTATGTCTGAAAAGAGCACAGACGGGAATGCTTTCTTGATTAACCTGATTGATTCACCTGGACATGTCGATTTCTCATCTGAAGTCACGGCAGCTCTCCGAGTCACTGATGGTGCTCTTGTTGTAGTCGATTGTATCAGTGGTAAGTGCACGTAATGAGATCCAGGCTCGTATGATAATCCAAAGTCCGTGAGGGTGATGGGGTAGAGAACAGGGGCAGATTTCCTTGGGGGAGGGAGGGGTGTCAGTTGCTACTCTGTTCACGTACTGTGTACAGCCCCCGAACGCTTCGTTGCCTAGCTATTTATATGATTCCTGACTGAATTAAATCAGGAGTTCATTAACTGAACCACCGTATATGACCATCAATAAGGCAAATCTCTACTTCATTCCTTATTTCTAGTCTTACCTTAGCTAGTTGAGCCCTATAGGGTTGTCTAAAGTTAAATCAAAGTGTAGGATGGGGGGGGGGGGGGGGGGGGACGACGGGGGGCTAGATGTTAATTTAATAAGCATGGAGAGGGGAGGGGATTACAAGTTATAATACATTGATATTTTGTTACTGTTCTGAAAACCATATTCAAATGACTCATTTAACTTGTTTATAACTTTTGTTAATATATAATGTATGATTTCAATAATATGGTTTTGAGGTTATAGTGACATGTTCCGTCTTTTTAAAGACTTGATACATTATACATAAACAGAAGTTATAAACAAGCTCCTCACTGAGCTTTCCCTGTAAAGCATTTGGAAGCAAGTAGATCACGCAAACGTCACGGATTCGTCAGTTTGGGATGTAAATACTGAGAGATCGTCTTGGTCAATATTCTTGACTTTCACATGACGTCATCAAAAAACTTACATGCTTCATATAGATCACTTAAAGTTGGGTCTATAGTATATTCTTTATATCCACAACAGAAATTGTTCCTGAATATTTGAGCTATTTCCGTTGTTTGGTTTTCGAGTTATCAGAGGTATAAATCTTGTCACGCAATATTGTCACGCGTATTCAACAGACGCAAAAACAGACAAATTTGCTACAAATTACGCACATTTGGCTTGGTCTTTGAATGAAACTTTTGTTTTTTAAGACATCTGTACCAACTCAAACGATTTAACTGTTATTATTATATGATTTTGCCAATTCGTATTTTGTCCGCCATGTTGGTGTCGCTCTGAACATGGCGACGACATACATTTCTTACCTAAGAATGAGTTTGGGAAATTGTTAATATCTTTGCAAAAAATTTCTCTTTCGGACTGAAAATTTCTTAGACATATGGAGCTTTACTTGCTCTTTACAAAGATATAGATTGAATTTACTCAGGGATGTGAAATCCGCTGATATTTTGGTGACCCGTAGAGTGACACCAATCACAAAGTGCCATACATTTCTTACTAAAGAATGAGCAGTTAAAATGGCAATATCTTCGCAACAAAACCTCGTTTCAATTCAAAATTTTGCAGAGTTACATAGTTTTATGTGCTCTTTTGAGTGAATTACATTTGATTTCACTCAGGATCCTGGAAATTTTTCGATGACGTAAGTGAAAGTCAAGAATTATCTAGTTGTGGGATTCCATAGATTTCAGGGTCGTACTCACTGGCAACAGGGCTTCCTCCTAATGACTGAAATATTATGCATGCTCTCTTCTTTCTAATTTCTGTTGCATGAGCTTTACGTTTTTTTGTTTTTTTGTTTTTTGTTTTTGTTTTGCTTTGTTTGTTTGTTTGATTTTTTTTGGGGGGTTGGTAGTTATTTTATCTTTAAAAAAACAGGGGATAAGACGTTATTCTACATTTAGTACAGGGGGGTTTAACTTCATTTTAAGGCCTTTTTTGCTTATTTTAGAACCCCCCTATCCCTTCCAGATAAATATTGCACAGTCCCTAAGAAACTGCTGACCGTTTGAAATTGTTTTTAGTAATCTCCTTTTATTTGGAAACAACAGGAGTCTGTGTGCAAACTGAGACTGTCTTGCGTCAAGCTATTGCTGAACGTATCAAGCCAATTTTGTTCCTGAACAAAATGGACAGGGCTCTACTTGAGCTACAACTGGAGATGGAAGATTTGTACCAAACCTTTCAGAGAATCATTGAAAATACTAATGTAATCATTGCTACGTACAGTGATGACGATGGACCAATGGGAAACATTCAGGTAATAACCATGAACTTTTAACTTGAAATAGTTGGAGAGGAGAGGGGTAAGCACATGGAAGATTCAAACCCCCCCCCCCCCCCAAACTACTACCCCCCCCCCCCAACTTGTCTTTTCTGCGGCCTCCTTTCCAGTCTCTCCTCCTTACCACAGGAAGTCTGAGAGTCACATGAGTTGCGACGGACAAGAATTCCCCAGTCCATCCCAGCCTATAAATAGCTATTCACACGTAGCTCAGTCCATATTCAGAAGAAAATCTAATATTATAATTCCTTATTAAACTGAAAAGTTAATTCATGTTATGATTTCTTAGCAAATAAAGCTTAGCGGAATAAATGAAAACAAGTGGACTTACCGTCTTCAGTCTTAAAATTCCCTGATTTTTATCCTTTTTAGCGATTTTAGAAACCCCTAATCTTCGGCTCTTACCTTAGTGAATGATTTTATATTATATATTTTATTAACAAATTAGTAGTCTGGGTTACCTGTGAGCTAATGAGAAAGGAAACAATGGCCTTCCCTCTCTAGACTTGCTCCAAGTCTCGCTCGTTATTTTTACTCGGGCTTCCGAAGGAATGCCCGAGTTATAAATTGAGCTTCGTTATTATTATTTTTTTCATTATTTTCCTCGTTCCGACGCAAAACGCAGTCGGGCAACTAAAGCGCATGCGTATAGATGGAAAGGCGCATGCGTTGAGAGGTATATACTTCATGATTGTCCTATATAGTCGCTTCTTTACTTGAGAAGTACAGAGCGAGTATATGCCACTCAAAACCATGAAGTATATACCTAAATAAGTTTCAAAAGCACATTGTCATCATGGCGGCCAGCAAGATGTCTCGCGATTCATGTCGAGCGTTTTCGAAACGAGTCGGTCCGCGAGCTTTACGAGAGATCAATTTAAATTACGAGCGAACATTTTTGAGTTTGTTTACGAACGTATTCGTTGAACTATACCCAAGTCATCTAAATTGTATTGCTATTTGAAAGCTAAAAACCAAGAAAATAAAGGAAAGTTTGTGCTTAAATTCAACGTAGTAATAATAATACGTAATAATTATATAAAGTTAAAACAGAGAGCAGTAGTCAGTGTTTGACACTGTTTTCGTCTTTAATGATCACCACTGGTAATCAATTCTGCTAAATTATAATCTGTGTTGAAGTTGTGAGTATTGGAAATCAATTATATTAAAGTTAGTTTGTTTCAAGGCAGACAGAATTACCAACAATTCTGTTATGTAAGTAAATGATTGGATCGATTGGATTGTCACTCGGAAATGTGTTAGTACGTTGGATGTGAATGCTAGTCTACGAGTGTAAAAAGTTCAGCTCTTAAAAAATCCGAGCCCTCAGCGCAGCGTGATTTGAGCCTACGACATTCGGATTTCCGGTCCGATGCTCAAGCACTGAGCCTTCAGATAAACTGATAAACTTTTGAAATACATTTATTTGTCTTTTCAAATTATCGTAAAAGTTGTTGTTATTAATAAAGCAAATGAATCAAAATATCACGCTAAAATTGGATAGTACACTGCAGAAGTCAAATAAGTTAGTTTGAAAACTACTATTTCACGGGTATAGTAAACAAAAATCAATTTTTAATCCGATTAATCTTTCTAGAAAAGAAGGCTAAGCCTGTATAAATGCGCTTTTAGGTCAAAGAGCACAGCAGAATAAACTAATGGAGAATTTAAAGGGACAATGTTAACAAAGAGAACTCATGATTTATAATTACTACATAGAAAGCCCGAGTTCACGCAGCTATGCGTCTTGTTTTACGTTGCTTGGGCTTCGTTATTTTTCTATTCCTTGGTCTTCCTGTGTATTAATTTGAGAGTAAACTTCCTAGCCGGAACAATAACCTTCCTAACCGGAAGTGCCCGATTTTAAATCTAAACTAGACGCACACGTGCGTTCACTCGTGCCCCTGGAGCCCTTTTAAGAGAGGCTCCAATGACCGACTCCGTTCGTACTCTTCCCCGAGCCGTTTCACGCATTCTTCACCATTCCGGGAAATAGCTAACCGTAACATAATGACCTTTTTTGAATCGGCTAACTTAAACTAAAAAATATCTTGATTAGTCAGTTTGTCTGTCAACAGCTATATTAGTGTTTCCCTTTGTCTTTCTATTATCATGCATTATATCTCAAACATGCAAAAATATACCAGTTTATTCAACTTCTTATTTCACTATATATCTCAATTGTTTGCTGTAAAGACTTCTACAGCGGCATATTTGACACAATAACAAATCGTGTATTTTTTCGTTCATGTTTCGGATGTTTTATATATGAATAAAAGACGTTACGTGACCAAACGCGAAATACAAGGTCAATGGAATCTAGTTTCATGCCATTCTGATATTAAATTAAAATTCAGTACAAAAACCTCTCAAGATCTCTTGAATGCTTGAATGAGGAATATAATTGACTTGCTTCTATGTATGTTTGTTTAGCAAAATGCAGGATGACAAATTCGTAGATTCCCAGCCCATAGGAAATAGTCTTTATCGCGAGCCGCTTCCTTTCAAGTACTCCATTTAGAGTTCGATATTTGGTCAAAGTATTGGAGATGAAGCTCAAAATAACAGCCCATCCTGAAGCTCTTATAAGTATATAGGTATATCTCGAGTTAAAAGCTCCAAATTACATTGTTCTACTGCAGGAAAAGCCTATCTCTGAAAGCTATTTTCTTTGTAGTCGGCCATCTTGCATTCCTAAAGTTCCTGGCTTGCGTTCGCTCAAAGGTGATGAATGAAGGGCATTGTTTTTACGTTCTTAACCAATCAGAAGTCTCTCAGGACGAATAGAGGAAAAAAAAAAAAAAAAAACATTTGCAGTTTATAACTCGTTCCTGGCCTAAAGGCCTGGGCACGAGTAATTACACCACAGGGAGCCCAAGCAACAGAAAAATTAACGAGCTGAGCGAGACTTGGAGCAAGTCTACTCCCTCTCCCTCCTTTTCCTTATCCCTAGTCGACCCCTCCCTTCCCTATTCCTTCCCGTCTCCTTACCCTAAGGCCGGTCTGTGCCCAACTTTCTCCGGCAACATTTACCGTTTGGATGGTGTAGTGGTTAAGCCACTCGCCTCTCACCGCTGTGGTCCAGTCCCGGCTCGGACGCTGGATCATATGTGAATTGAGCTTGTTTGATGTGTTGTTCTCTACCATGCCACGAGGGTTTTTTCTCCAGGTTCTCCGGTTTTTCTTCCCTCGATCAGCAAAAATCAACATGTGAGTTGAGCGTTGTATGCAAATATTCAATGAAGTGGTAGTGAGTGTGAGATGAAAGACGTTCCAATGGAAGATTAGCGAAAGCTAAATTGGCTTCCGTCTATAAATAAAGACTGTTTTGTTTACACTGTCTCTGTCGTCGACACAAACATGGTGTAGCAAACCCTGAATAAATCAAATATTCTTTCACATTATAGGTTGATCCTACTAAAGGAACTGTAGGGTTTGGTTCAGGTCTTCAAGGGTGGGCCTTCTCTCTGAAGCAGTTTGCTGACATTTATGCTGAAAAATTCAAAATTGAACCAAGATTGCTCATGAAACGGTTATGGGGTGACCAGTACTACAGTGCCAAAGAAAAGAAGTGGAACAAAACTGGAGGAGACGGCTACGTTCGTGGCTTCAACCAGTTTGTACTAGACCCTATCTACAAGGCATGTAGTCTACAAGGTAAGTAGTATTTTAGCTTTGACTGAGCTTCTTATCTGTTACTTTCTAATATATCAGATGGCTGATTCCATAATGAATTTCAAAAAGGACGTAACTCAAGCACTACTAGAGAAGCTCAATATTAAGTTAAACAGCGAGGAAAAGGTATGTTTCTTTGTTTTGTTGAAAGATCTTGCTCATATCGAAAACACGCTTGTGATTGGGTGATATAACGCTACTTGCCATTGGATATTTGTATCTGGTACCAGTCTTTTACGTCATGTTTGCGCGAACGAACATGTTATCAATAACAAAACACATTAAAATAACTTTTTACAATAATTGTCCAATCACAAGCGTTTTTTCGAATTCATTCATGCATGTAACTGATACGCAGACAGAGAAAACGATGGTTTAATTTATCCGAATGTAACGTAGACTACAAGTCTTAGGAAATAAATAAATAAATAAATAAACGAATGAACGGATAAATGAATGAACGGATGAACGAAAAAACGAATAAATGAATAAATGAATAAGTGAATAAATATTTTAAAAAACCAATAGTTCAAGTGTCTGATTCAGTACGCCCTACGAGAGTCTGAAAGAATCCTTGCCTCAAGTTGGACTCAAGCCCACAACCCCTGGGAGTCACTCTCTTTCTGTGTGTATATAGTGCGTTACTCTAGTACGTGATGCTATCACTCAATCGCTATGTTTTATGCAATCGAGTTTCATTGAGTGTCGCCAAAGAAAACCAAATAGCTTTATGTTACATTTATTTATTAATTTTATCGTATAAAGGATTTTCAAAAGCGGGCCCCCTAGCTATGATCGAGTCTGCTGGAATGATAGTTAAACTTGAGGCATTTTTGTTTTATCATAGGAACAAGAAGGCAAGCCCCTCTTGAAGTTGGTGATGTCTAAGTGGATACCTGCTGGAGAAACTATGCTTCAAATGATTACTATCCATCTCCCATCCCCTGTGGTTGCACAAAAGTACAGAATGGAGATGTTATATGACGGTCCTAAAGATGACGATGTGGCAAAAGCTTTTTGTAACTGCGACCCCAATGTAAGGAACTTTGATGCGTGAGAAAAACAACCGTTTTCTCGCCCACGTACCTTGCATGCTCGTGCTCCTTCGGGGGGAGGGTGGGGAGAGCAAGGGAAATGAAAGAAAGGACGGCTGTTTTCTCGGTCTTGGAACTTAGTCGTTGTTTATCTTTTTTAAAAATGTTGGGCAAAAGATCTCTACGGGCCGATTCGCCGAAAAGAGGTGTAGGAGGATCTTTGCTGAAGTCAATGCTTACATTCTGCTTCATTAGCATACGCTTAAAAATCGATAAAATTACAAACTGAGTGTAAAACTTTTAAGAGTTTTGTTATGTAGGAAATCTACGAAATTTTTAGCTCTCTGCGTGTAATATTATGCGAGATATTAGCTTCCAATTTGCTTTCAAATTTCTGGGTGACAAAAGCGCTAATGAACCCATACATCAGTTCTCTGTAAAATTTAGAGGTTTTTTTAGAAAACTGCATCACGCTAAAACTATTGCATGTGTCAAGCTCAAATTTCTAAGGAAAGCTAATTTTGCTATTCCCTTTCAATATTCAGAATTGATTTGGTGTTTATTTGGTTGAAAAGAGAAATGCCTATGCTATCATTAGATTATAAACAAAGATCCGCCTATTGGCATAAGTACAGTAGAAGGCCTACTCCGGGCCCTAAAATCGCCGTAATTTTGGGCGATCGTAGGCGATTTTAGGCGATTTAAGCAAAATTATCCCCAAAGATGCTCAGAACGTAAGGCGATATTGGGCGATTTTAGGCCATGTTAGGGCCCGGAACAGGCCTAGTAGATGACTAATTGCAAATAGGGATCAATGGAAGGATGGAAGTGTATACACCGTATAACAAGAGAGATAATTTACTGTCGACGCCCCCTCCCCCTCCCCCGGATAGTTAGGCCCTCCGTCCACACTAAAACGAAGAGAAAAAGATTCGTTTGCAAATTTATCAAGTTTGGACGTTGCCTGAATGGAGTGTTTTATTGACTAGGGTCCTCTTTGCCTCTATGTATCCAAAATGGTTCCATCCTCTGACAAAGGACGTTTCTTTGCCTTTGGACGTGTCTTTTCTGGAAAAGTGGCAACTGGTCTGAAAGTTCGTATTATGGGACCGAAGTATGTGCCTGGAAAGAAAGATGATTTATGGGAAAAGTCAATCCAGAGGTAAAAGCACGTCTTCTTATATCCAATTCCATTAAGTTGGGAATTAAACATATAGACAGTTCAGTAGAAATCTTTCTAGTTCACCTAAGAAAGTGGTTAATTGGTAAGGTGTCAGTAAGTGGTTGGTAAGGTGTCAGGAAGTGGTTGGTAAGGTGTCAGTAAGTGGTTGGTAAGGTGTCAGTAAGTGGTTGGTAAGGTGTCAGTAAGTGGTTGGTAAGGTGTCAGGAAGTGGTTGGTAAGGTGTCAGTAAGTGGTTGGTAAGATGTCAGTAAGTGGTTGATAAGGTGTCAGTAAGTGGTTGATAAGGTGTCAGTAAGTGGTTGGTAAGGTGTCAGTAAGTGGTTGGTAAGGTGTCAAGAAGTGGTTGGTAAGGTGTCAAGAAGTGGTTGGTAAGGTGTCAGTAAGTGGTTGATAAGGTGTCAGTAAGTGGTTGGTAAGGTGTCAGTAAGTGGTTGGTAAGGTGTCAAGAAGTGGTTGGTAAGGTGTCAGTAAGTGGTTGATAAGGTGTCAGTAAGTGGTTGATAAGGTGTCAGTAAGTGGTTGGTAAGGTGTCAGTAAGTGGTTGGTAAGGTGTCAAGAAGTGGTTGGTAAGGTGTCAGTAAGTGGTTGATAAGGTGTCAGGAAGTGGTTGGTAAGGTGTCAGTAAGTGGTTGGTAAGGTGTCAAGAAGTGGTTGGTAAGGTGTCAGTAAGTGGTTGATAAGGTGTCAGTAAGTGGTTGATAAGGTGTCAGTAAGTGGTTGGTAAGGTGTCAAGAAGTGGTTGGTAAGGTGTCAGTAAGTGGTTGATAAGGTGTCAGTAAGTGGTTGATAAGGTGTCAGTAAGTGGTTGGTAAGGTGTCAGTAAGTGGTTGGTAAGGTGTCAAGAAGTGGTTGGTAAGGTGTCAGTAAGTGGTTGATAAGGTGTCAGGAAGTGGTTGGTAAAGTGTCAGGAAGTGGTTGGTAAGGTGTCAGTAAGTGGTTGATAAGGTGTCAGTAAGTGGTTGATAAGGTGTCAGTAAGTGGTTGGTAAGGTGTCAGTAAGTGGTTGGTAAGGTGTCAGGAAGTGGTTGGTAAGGTGTCAGGAAGTGGTTGGTAAGGTGTCAGTAAGTGGTTGGTAAGGTGTCAGTAAGTGGTTGGTAAGGTGTCAGTAAGTGGTTGGTAAGGTGTCAGTAAGTGGTTGGTAAGGTGTCAGTAAGTGGTTGGTAAGATGTCAGTAAGTGGTTGATAAGGTGTCAGTAAGTGGTTGATAAGGTGTCAGTAAGTGGTTGGTAAGGTGTCAGTAAGTGGTTGGTAAGGTGTCAAGAAGTGGTTGGTAAGGTGTCAAGAAGTGGTTGGTAAGGTGTCAGTAAGTGGTTGATAAGGTGTCAGTAAGTGGTTGGTAAGGTGTCAGTAAGTGGTTGGTAAGGTGTCAAGAAGTGGTTGGTAAGGTGTCAGTAAGTGGTTGATAAGGTGTCAGTAAGTGGTTGATAAGGTGTCAGTAAGTGGTTGGTAAGGTGTCAGTAAGTGGTTGGTAAGGTGTCAAGAAGTGGTTGGTAAGGTGTCAGTAAGTGGTTGATAAGGTGTCAGGAAGTGGTTGGTAAAGTGTCAGGAAGTGGTTGGTAAGGTGTCAGTAAGTGGTTGATAAGGTGTCAGTAAGTGGTTGATAAGGTGTCAGTAAGTGGTTGGTAAGGTGTCAGTAAGTGGTTGGTAAGGTGTCAAGAAGTGGTTGGTAAGGTGTCAGTAAGTGGTTGATAAGGTGTCAGTAAGTGGTTGATAAGGTGTCAGTAAGTGGTTGGTAAGGTGTCAGTAAGTGGTTGGTAAGGTGTCAAGAAGTGGTTGGTAAGGTGTCAGTAAGTGGTTGATAAGGTGTCAGTAAGTGGTTGATAAGGTGTCAGTAAGTGGTTGGTAAGGTGTCAGTAAGTGGTTGGTAAGGTGTCAAGAAGTGGTTGGTAAGATGTCAGGAAGTGGTTGGTAAAGTGTCAGGAAGTGGTTGGTAAGGTGTCAGGAAGTGGTTGGTAAAGTGTCAGGAAGTGGTTGGTAAGGTGTCAGTGAGTAGTTGGTAAGGTGCCAGGAAGTGGTTGGTAAGGTGTCAGGAAGTGGTTGGTAAGGTGTCAGGAAGTGGTTGGTAAGGTGTCAGTGAGTGGTTGGTAAGGTGCCAGGAAGTGGTTGGTAAGGTGTCAGGAAGTGGTTGGTAAGGTGTCAGGAAGTGGTTGGTAAAGTGTCAGGAAGTGGTTGGTAAGGTGTCAGTGAGTGGTTGGTAAGGTGCCAGGAAGTGGTTGGTAAGGTGTCAGGAAGTGGTTGGTAAGGTGTCAGGAAGTAGTTGGTAAGGTGCCTGGAAGTGGTTGGTTAAGTGTAACAGTTAGTGGTTGGCAAGGTGTACATCACGAATAACACATACAGAGAGAGATTTATCACATAATTATCTAGATTTCATTTGACTCTTTATCGAGATTAAATTCAAATGGATTTTTTATATGTGTAAATCTCGATATGTATGTGATAATTTCAATATCTTCACTAGTCAATATATATATCGATGTCGACATTTTGGGTTTTACGTAGTCACTAGCTCTGTAAATAAAATTTCCCAGTGAAATCACTCCCGTCTATATAATGAAAAATTCAAGATTGTACGACGCTATAATATCACCGACGACGTTGCTGATCGAAAAAGTGTCCTATTCAGTGCATGTTTGCTAAATCTATGCTGTCTTGTATTCGTTAGTAGTTCAATTTGCGTTCGTTACCCCATAAAATTACAAAACACGATGAATGGTACATAGCAAAGTACATTATGAAGGAAAAAGGGTTGGATTGACGTTCGTGTTCTTGGTAGAGCGTGAAACTTTGGAGTTTGCCGTTGTAAATTGACCGGGGACGTTTGTTTACTAGATATTCCATGTGTCCTCTTTATTCTTCTTGATTAATCTTATTGTTCTCTGTCGTCGTCGTCAGCGTTGCCGTCGTACAAACGTTTACTCCCTAAAAAGAAGAAAAATTAGACGAGGCTCAGTTTGCAGCTGCGGTCACTCTTGTAATATTTTAAAGAATAAACGTCATAACTTCATTGGGTGGCATGGTTGACCTAGTGGTGAGAGGACCAGCAATTCACCGCTGTGGTCCGGGTTCGAGTTCCAGCTCGGGCACAGAGATCATATTTGAACTGAATTTGTTTGATGTGTTGTTCTCTCATGCCATAAGGCAACGGATATGAATGACAACTATTATTAAGTTGCTATTGTTTAATTACAGAACCATTCTAATGATGGGTAGATACACCGAGCCTATCGAAGATGTCCCTTGTGGAAACATTGTTGGATTGGTTGGAGTTGATGAGTATTTGGTCAAAACTGGTACCATCACAACATATGAGAAGGCCCACAATCTGAAGGTTTGTTTATGGCTGATTAGTTCGTATGACTTGGGAAAAACCATCGCTTCATGCGCGATTAAAATTACGTAAGCCATATGTAGTGTTTGCCTTTCACCTCGAGTTTTCGAGCAACCGTGTGATGTCGGCTGTATGCCTTTCGTTCCGAGTTTTCGAGTGGCGTAGTGGCAGTTATTGGTCTTTCGCCTCGAGCTGGTTTTCGAGCGGTATTGTGGCAGTTTACGGCGTTCTATCAGAATTACAGGCTTTATACCAATCTCTGCATGAGTGGAGCCATTTGCGCGGGCTTCCCGGCTGTGGTATCTGAATAATCGTTAATCAAAATGAACAACACTCGAATTTCTGTTCTAGATTCTTTCTAAGCTTTGATTTATTTTGTGTGTGATTTTTTTCAAATAATTATAAATGATATTAAAGATCATGAGTTGTATATGGGTTTGTGTTGTGCCAAAAAAGTACGTAACAATAGTTGCGCCCGCGATTTGAGACCTATTTTGGGTAGGTCATATCATGTCATGGGCTTAGTGAAGAAAGGAGTACCATAGTTAATAGAGGGGAATGGTTAGGAAGCCTTTTGTTACATTTCTTTGTTCTAGTCTGGATGTTGAACTGGTCTTGACCGTGCACAAAGTTTGTTTAAATTCATTAGAAAATGGCTATATGAATGAACCGAAACGTTGTCTATTGGATTATTTATTGAAATATTCTAATATAATTAATTTTGAACTAGAATACATCGAACAAGCAGCGGAAAAGAAACATCTGGGTTCAGTTGCTCAACCATGGCAATTAAGGCGAAACAATGAAAAAATAAAAGATTTGTGCACGGTCACGGTTGAAAAAAATGAACAAAGACATATAACAAAAGGCTTCATAACCAGTCCCCTCTCTTAACTATGGGAGTACCGGTCCTTTAGCGAAAAGTTTTTCACAGTTTACAATAACTTTACATTTCGAGTGACTTTCAGATCCACTGAGTGGATTTTGAGAAAAAGTGAACATGAAAAATGGCCATTGCTTTAGTTTTTAGTACATTTAAGAATTTTTTTTCTTTTCCTTTGTAGATGATGAAATTCTCCGTTTCCCCAGTTGTACGTGTTGCAGTTGAACCAAAAGATCCCCAACACTTGCCTAAACTTGTTGAAGGTCTTAAGAGGTTGTCCAAGTCTGATCCTATGGTGCAGGTATACCTTGTAGCTATAGTGCATGCTTTGACAGTTACCGTACGTATAAAGCAGTTTTCGTATGAGTGCGAAACTTACTGCACTGTATAGAGGGATTACACGGCGGCAGCCATGTTTGTGGTCAAAATAATAGAGCTTTTTTCCCAAGAGAAATGAAATCTTTTCTAATTCAAAAACTTTCTATTGTACTTGCCCATAAACATGGCTGCCATGAAATCCCTCTATTGTACAGTTATTGATATAGCTATTTGCACAAACATTGACACTTTCAAAATCATCGAACGTAGAAGCTGAGACCGAAATGACTCCTGGGTACATATTGTAATATATGAATATTCATATGTTATATCTGTGAATTCGCTACATAATCGTGTTGGAAATATCAAGAATTTATTTCGGTCACTGTTTGAAACGTCCACGTCATGCACTTCTTTAAAATCATCTAATAAACAAATTTCCCAGTGTTCCTTTCGGTCTTAGCTTCTATGCTTTGAAAGGGTCAATGTTTGTGCAATTAGCTATATCTAGAACAGGTTTCAAAGTGAAACGGACCGCGCTGCACGGTTTTCGCAAAATGTTTTATCGTGTACCTCTATTTTAGGTAGATTTTGGCAGAGTAACACAATATTTATAAGTATTTTTTTTGGCTAAAGGCTTCGGTTTAAAAGCAATCCCAAAGCTAAGACAATCAACGATTGTCGTCGGTGCGCAAGAGCTTGCAAAGCACTCTGGGAGTTGGAGTCCAGCAAAAATCTAACAACGACCTACAAGCATTTTGTAACATATTAATTTTCTTATGTTAAAATACTTGCATTTTCTGTAAAGAAATGACAAAGATAGATTTTTGTGCTTATTTCAGCGGAAATAAAAAAGGGCAAGGACTCAGTTTCCCATCATGCTTTGTTCTAGAAAATGGCTCTCGTGCACATTGCCTATTAGCATAAATCCTTGGTAAGTCACGAGTATAGAGCCCAAACCAAGAAATGTTGTTCCAAATGTTGTTAAATGGATACTGTTAATTTGAAGCCAGGGTTCATGCAGTTGCACTTTAAGCTTTGGGGCTATAAAAGTAAACCAAATACGCCTCTCCTCCCCTTCATGCACTACCAAATTTAATTCGAATAAATCAAGGCATTTACTTAAAGGTTTAAACGTCACTACGATTAACACGGTGAAGTACCGAAGATTCCGCTTTCATCTATTATAATACAGAAGTATACATATAAATATAATCTCTTTGTTTATTTAATTATTTATAAAATCTATCTGGCGGATTTAGATTTGTTGCCAGTGCTGAATGGGATTGGTATTTTTCAGTGTTTAACTTGTGAAAGTGGAGAACATATTGTTGCCGGGGCTGGTGAATTGCATTTAGAGATTTGCCTTAAAGATCTTGAAGAAGACCATGCTGGTATTCCACTGAAGGTATGTATAGATATTCCTGGCATTACAAAACAGTTTCTTTTTTAACAAATATTCCATTTTCCGTGCATCTATACTTGTCTGTACGAAACATGGTACGCCACTATGCGTTAATTATAAATACATATGATTAACAAATATAGACGAATTTTTTTGTTAACGTCATCTGTGCATCTATTGGAGTATCAACACACGTTCTGACTGACTAAGAACTGTGTGTGATTATAGTACCCATGCATGGATGACCTCAAAAAATCTTACACAAGTCCTCTGATTGGATGAAATATTTCTACTAAATTTGTTATCCTTGATATGGGATACTCCTCAACATTCTAAAAGTTCAAAACAAAAAGAAACAAAACCTCAAAACAGTATACGTTGTCATGCTGCATTTGTTTATCATTGTTGCAATAGGGAATATAGAATACGTCCATTAGGATAATTGCGCATGCTCTATGCGCATTGTTTTAACTTCCCGCGCGTGCTCGCGCACTCCGACTGTCATCGAAATTTCAAGATGGCGACCACCCCAATCGAGATATTCTATGATTCTGTTCCCGAACGTAATTTACGGGCTTCTTGGGTGTTAATAAGCCAAGTGAACCAGAACATGCAGACAAACTCGTTTGCCAGCAAAGGGGTTTATTCCAAGACAACAATTACAGGTAATACTTGCTTTAATGGAAAACCTTATTCGTGATTAGTTTAGCTTAGATTAGCTTAGCAACGCGTATCAAAACATAAAGGTCGAGGACTAACAATGTCAAATTTATATGTCAAGAAGTGAATTTAGGTGACTCAATAGAAATTCAGGGGGCATTCGGCCTTGACAAACGTTTGGTCACAACATTTTAGGATCGCGTTCAATTTCAATAGCTTTTTAGGAACTTTTACTCCAATTATCCAGCCACACATTGAATGAATCAAACTTCAAGCTGAGTGAGTTTCACAAAAATCGTCGGAATAGAAATGCGAGAACAATTGGCCACCAAAAGTGTACCCTAAAAGTGCTCTGAAATCGTCATGAATCTTAAGGCACCCCTTGTACTCTGAGAATAACAACCACGAACCTTAAATGACAACGAAAAGGTAACTTAATGTCCATCTAATAAAAGTGTAAAACTGATCGCCCACAAGATCGACAAGCCGTTATAAAATATAAGCAATGTTTATAATGTTTTTATAAGATATTTGAGATATAACGCGCGCGCTGATTCGCTAGCTGGCTTTGTTGAAATTACTCCAAAAATAGTTCTCTTCAACAAAATCGCTTAAGGCCAATGTGTAGCTGGATAATTGGAGTAAAAGTTCCTAAAAAGCTATTGAAATTGAACGCGATCCTAAAAAGTTGTGACCAAAAGTTTAATTGTCAAGGCCGAATGCCTCCTGAATGTCTATTGAGTCACCTTAAGACGGTAATTTCTTTGCGTTTTTACCGGGAAAGGCCAGGAAAGGGAAAAATGGGGGAGGAGAGGAGCCGTGAAAGGAGCTAGGAGAGGAAAAGAAACTGGCTTCTCTTCCTTCGTCCATCCGTCCCAGCTTCTTTTCTCTCCAGAGTCCCCATAAAACATGATCAGAAAATACTCGAGTGGTCAACTTTATTGGCCTGTTTCAGTTAAAAATTGTTATTTTTTATTGTAGAAATCTGACCCCGTTGTTTCATATCGAGAAACAGTCCAGGCAACGTCAAGTCAAACTTGTCTCTCAAAGTCACCCAACAAACACAATCGCTTATTTATGACAGCGGAAAACGTCCCAGACGGTCTAGCTAATGACATTGATAATGGCAAACTTACACCAACTGATGATCCTAAAACACGTGGGAAATTTCTTGCTGACACTTATGATTGGGATGTTGGTACTGCACGAAAAATTTGGTGCTTTGGACCAGAGGGCACTGGACCTAACCTTTTGTTGGATGCAACAAAGGGTGTTAAATATCTCGATGAAATCAAGGACAGTGTTGTGGCTGGTTTTCAGTGGGCCACCAAGGAGGGACCGCTGTGTGAAGAGAATGTTCGTGGTGTGAGATTCAACATCCATGATGTCACCCTGCATGCTGATGCTATCCATCGTGGTGGTGGACAAATCATTCCTACAGCCAGACGGTGTCTATATGCCTGTATGTTGACTGCCAAACCCACCCTGTTTGAACCTGTATACCTTGTTGAAATCCAGGTAAGTTGTTGTGAATTTTATGGACTTATAGTTGACATAAGGATCAGGAAGAGGGGTTTAATTTGTATATTCCATCCAATTTACGGAAATCGGTTTACTGTGCAAAACGTACTAGTTGAGTATCCCATGAATGGGCAAGCTAGGGTGGCGGAGTGTGGGTTAAGCCACTCGGCGTCTCTCACTGCTGTGACCTGGTCTTGGTGCATGTGCCCCCTCCAGCTAGTGCGAAAGCGCTAGAAGACATGAACACTTAAATAAACAGTTATTGATCGATCGATCGATCGATCGATTGATTGATTGATTGATTGATTGATTGACTGACTGACTGACCGATAATTGAGTTAATTTGTTTGTTAGCTTGTTTACGTATAATTTATTTATTTGTTTTGAAACATTCTGGCCAGTTTCATATTACCGGTTATTGGAAAGTTCATTTACTTCTGAACTCGTGAGAGCATTGGCGTAGCTACCATTATGTACAAACGGAAACGAAAACGGAAACGAAAACGGAAACGAAAACGGAAACGAAAACGGAAACGAAAACGGAAACGAAAACGGAAACAGAAACGGAAACGAAAACGGAAACGTAAGGGAAGCGGAGATAGTGAATTATTGATCGACTTCATAGGCAGATTTGGGGAGGGGTGCAATAAACCTTTAATTTCTTCTCGATTCTTTTCCGGTGAACGGTTACCGGGAACCCCCGAAGAATAATCCTGTCAATCCTGGTTCCGGCCCTGCAGTTTATGTTCAGGATGACAGAGTGGTAGAAATATCTAAAACAAACAACGATGAATTATTGAAAGGAATGTTATTTTTAGTGTCCACAAGATGCAACAGGAGGCATTTATACATGTTTGAATAAAAGACGTGGACATATATTCAAAGAGGATCAAGTTCGTGGTACACCTATGGTTTTCGTTAAAGCTTATTTGCCAGTTAAAGAATCATTTGGTATGTAAACTGTATTTTATTGCCTTTCCCCACTCGGCTGCGTGGTTAGAAATTCAATCGAAAGACCGGTTTTCCGCCGGTTTCCGGGGGGGGGGGGGGGTAGGCACTCCCATATATTTGCTATACGGAAATGCTCCGGCCGAAAGGGCATGCAGAGGTATAGCAAAAAGAGTAGAGAATTTACAATTTTGGGTATATCAAAGGGTAGGGAATTTGCGACTTTGGGTATCGAAAAGGGTCCTAGTATAAAAAGAGTTGCGAAAACTACCATTCGAGCCAAACTCTCAAAAAGCTAAAAGGTATATTAAAAGGATTACCTTTTTTCATCAAAGGTAAACTACAATTACAAATGTAAAGGGGTACCTTTTTGCCGAAATTTGGTATATTAAAAGGTAATTAGGGGGTGAGAGTGTGGGCGAAGCATGCATCCCCGTACAAAATGCCTGGGAGTGCATGCACCCGGGGTTTTTCGGCTTTCCGATCCGAATGACACATACCATCTGTTTTTCCAACCGGAATTTCCGGTTTTTCCGGTCAAACTCAAGAATAATACACCTCCTATGGATGTTAAACTGAGTTAGATGGATGATTTGGTTGCATGTGGGCTGAGTTCGTCGATCATGTCATCCAGATTTATAGAATAGTCTCACGATCAAGCATGCGTACTGCATGGTAGTCAAGTAAATGTCTCACCAATACTGAAATCATGTTAAACTGGACCCGTGACGAAGAACTCAGCCCGCGGGACGTAATCGCCTGTGTAAACGCACTGAAAGGGTACACGGGTGAAAAACGCATTGCGCATACTCGTAAGTTCTAAATAACACCATTGGAGTGCTGGTTTAGCAAATCTTAAAAGTTAAGGTTGGCCGTGAAAAGTTATTAGTGGTTAGTTTTTCCTAGAACATCGCTTTAGTTGTTCTTTTTCCCTGGTCAAATAATACACGAGAAATTTGCATAATACACGACAATTGAATCTACGGTACTTTTATTTGTAAACACGAACACGTCCACGAGTTTTCGAGCATGCGCAATGCGTTTTTCACCTATATTGGTCACCTACATTACCCTATTTAGGGTCAGGTCAGGCTGGAGCCTGCTACTGGTAACATGTAACCCAGTACTACCTGCCACATGGACGGGTCGTCGGGCGTCTAAACCGGCTCCCCCACCAGGTTCTTTCTGGTGAGGAGGGTGGCATGACACCCAGCAGGAATAAAAACAAGACCTGTCAAAGGGCGGATGAGCTTGACTGAGCCAACGGCCATCATGCATCAGTGAACTTTTATTTTATTGTGTTTTGATTGTAATTTTAAACAGTAATTTGTAGTGCAGTAATTTGTAGTGTATTTTAGAATTAATTTTAATGGTACGGACTGTGTAGCGGCAGCCCAAGGCGCCATCCTATGCTCACAGTCTACCATGCATGTTATATGTTTTTGTAAAGCGCCTAGAGCAGATTTTGAATATGCGCTATATAAATGTTCATTATTATTATTATTATTATTATTATTATTATTATTATTACTATTATGTAAATCAATATTGTGACGTATGACCGTGTATATATATATTTTAGATTGTTTTTGAAATAAAGTCCATTTTTATTATTATTATTATTATTATTATTATTATTATTATTATTATTATTATTATTATTATTATTATTATTATTATTATTATTATTATTATTATTATTATTATTATTATTATTATTATTATTATTATTATTATTATTATTATTATTATTATTATTATTATTATTATTATTATTATTATTATTATTATTATTATTATTATTATTATTATTATTATTATTATTATTATTATTATTATTATTATTATTATTATTATTATTATTATTATATCCTGGAAGGAAGCGTTAAAATTATGGGAGATTTTTACCTGGGCTGAGCACGTCACGACGAGTTTTTCACGGTTTTCGAGTGCGATTTTTACATCGAGAGTGGTGCAAGATTTCATCTACGTTTACACGAGTCTTTTCTACCCGACCCGACCCGACACGACACGACACGACACGACACGACATTGCATTTTCGACCCGTGCTGAAACTCGTCCCGGGACGAACTTAGACCGCGACCAAATGGAAAGTGCAGTAACTAGAGACCTAAACTAAATACATGCATCAGCTGATATCTCGGTGGCCTGTTGACAAAATACACATGTTTTGTTAATTCATAGGTTTCACTGCTGAGCTCCGCTCACAAACGCAAGGGAAAGCTTTCCCCCAATGTGTGTTTGATCACTGGCAACTAATCAAAGATGAAAGCAAGAGAGACGAAATCATCACTTCAACTCGAAAAAGAAAGGGTCTCAAAGAACAGATCCCTCCTTTGGATAAGTTCTTGGACAAACTGTGAAAACCGTGTCCTTCCTCTTGAAAACATGCTGGAAAGCAAATGTTGATTTGGAACAGACGAAATGTTTGCCTGCTATACAAGAACACTTGGAATAAATTGAAAAGGGTCTTGTAATGACTAACAAGTGCACAACAAATAAACCGAAACTTGACACTATGTATACATAATTACCTAAGCTACCCTCTTTCTTGCCTAGGCAGATGTTCTAAAAACTTCCCTTTCACCATCCCTGATTCCCCTTAGGGCCGCCTACGCAGGGTACGGATGACTCAGGCTAGAAACAGATTACACTGTGCAATTTTCGCACGGCGGGCAACTTGTTTGGTGACGCCGTTGCGAAACAAGCTGCAGGAAAATTGCACAGTGTAATATGGCTTATCTCGCAGTGTTATTTATAGCGCCAACGTTGTAGGCGAAGTAAAATTCGGTTCTAATTTTCGTAACAGAATGCAGCAACATGCAACATCATTGTGCCATGTAACATCCCTCATCCAGGAACTTGTCTCGCAATTTTACGCATTTTTCTTGAAAACATGAGATGTAGTCCTCCCAGTCTTCCTCGGTAAAACGTTGCTGTAATGTGTTGCACAGTGTAACATCCTGCCAACGGAACTGACTCCGCAACGATACAGTTTCTAGCGATGAGAGCAGCGGTCTGGAGGTGACATTCAAAGGTCACGTACGAATAGGGTTCTTTACGTCTCGTCTCCCTCCTTGGCCTCACGGTAAGACAACTGTTGCATATAGAGCAGTTTTCTTATGAGTGTGCCGTGTCGATGTCAGTGCCGTGTTGTCTATAAAAACGTTCGAAATTTCTGCCGTAACCGTGCCGTAACCGTTCGTTAATTTTCACAGTCATACGAAATCTATTCTATGTATCACCAGAATAACGGCGTGGATGGAGCTGACATTTTCGTCCGAAACGCAAGTCGATCCAATGTCTCGGCTTCTCAGAATGTCTCGGGAAAATCGTCCCAAATCTTCTTATATTCAAATTTTTTTGAGAATTCATTATTATTTCCGCTGTCGTGTTTTTCTTTTTATCAAATATTAGTTTGATCGAGCTATAACTGTGTTGTGAGATAGTTATATCAAGAGAATATATAACGGCACTGGAGAAAGAAAACCCTCGAAAAGAAAAATAAATTACACAAAATTTGAACAAAATGCATGTTTCTTTCTTAAATAGATAAGATCTTTTTGAGTCTTCTGCACGGCAAAAACGCTCGCGTTTTCCCATCAGGAAAACCAGAGGAAAATTTGGGAAAACGTGTCATTATCTTGTAATTTTCACGAATTTTCCGAAAAGGAAAATTTGAGTTATCCGGAATTATCCCAAACGGATAATTTGGCAAAACGGTAGATTATCTTGCATTTTACCAATTCAGATAATTTAAGAAAACCTGAGTTATCCGAAAGTTATCTGTTCATGGATAATTCTGGTAAATTCCCGTTTTCTCGAGTTTTCTCACGTATGGATAATTTAAGAAAACCTGAATTATCTCGGGATTATCTGTTCATGGATAATTCTGTTAAATTCCCATTTTCTCGAGTTTTCCCACGTATGGATATTTTAAGAAAACCTGAATTTTCTTGGGATTATCTGTTCATGGATAATTCTGTCAAATTCCCATTTTCTCGAGTTTTCCCACGTATGGATAATTTAAGAAAACCTGAATTTTCTTGGGATTATCTGCTCGGGATAATTTGGTAAAATTCGAGTTTTCCTGAATTTTCCTGTATTAGATAATTGTAGGTAAATCTCAGTTTATTCAGGGGGGCCACGATACTTAAGTTTTACCCTACTATAGAGAGGATTTATTCTCCTCTATAAAACAGCAAATAAATTGTACTCAATTTATACCAAAAAACATTTTATTGACAGAAAACAATAAATATTTCAATACATATACAAACTAATGAGAAGTTAAAGAGCCATTTTGCATAACTCGACCAAACACTTTTGTACGGACGTCGACCTTTCGCTTAGTACACGAAACACCTTCGTTCCTGATAAGAAAAATAAATAAAAACAAACCATAAGTCAAACAAACCATAAAAACCAAAATCAAACCATGAGCCAATCAATATAAATTATCTGCAGTATACAGAAGATTTCCGCGTTGAGGCAGTCTTTTTTTCGCATGAATTTTGACGGCAAGACTTGCCGACAACTGAGCAAAGCCTGCACTCACACAAGCACGAAAATATGAATTTGATTTACTTTTTACCTTAATCACCAAAGCGAAGGGATGATAATCATGTAGCTGACACTGAAATAAAAGAATCGAGTATGTTTAAAGGTTGTCAAAGCGATTTTCAAGCGTATAAAGCACGTTAAAAGCAAACTGCAAAAAAGGCGCGAAAAACGTCCACATCCATTTACCTTCAAGTTCACGACTTTTCTCATGTTTTCTGTTGTTTACCATTCCCTTGTGGTAGCAAGTTCTTTTTTAGATGAAGCTGTAAAAAGAAGTGGGTAAGTTTAAATGTTGTAGAAGCGATTTTTAAAATCAAAAAGCGCTAAAAAGCAAATTTCAAAAAGAGCGGGAAAAACTACAGGTAGACTTACCTCCAAGGTCGAGTTTGAATATTGAGCTCGTCGAATGTGCTTTAGAGTTGTGTTTTCCAATTAAAAAACGGCTGTAAAGTTGAAAAAAATATTTCCTTTCTCGGATAATACTAAACTCAATGGAAATAAAAAAGACCTAAAACTTGAACCCCGCACTACTGCCGAATCCTCCACTGAAATGTTTTTAGCAAAGCAGCACACGAGGTCCTCAATAAATGAAATGCTATGATTGGTTAAATTATCGCGTGACGAAGAACGATATTAAAAGAAATATGATTGGAGGACAAAACAATAGTCGAACTTGGCGCGAATTGTCCGGTTTCGCGGGAAACGAACAACAACTGCAAGCAATCGACACGGTCATGGATTTTCTTTATAAAATGAAAGATATCAAGATCTCAGTTTCGTCAAAACGATCTTCACATAACATAGCCATACTGTTCTTTCGAAGTCCATCATTGCCTTAATTTTCAGTGAGCTAAAAAGTCTAAAAAGGTAAGCACTTTTGAAATCACCCAGATGTGGAATAATGAATCTCGAACGTGTTTGAATTTCCTCTCGTTCCCTCATAAGATATTTATCTATCAAACATTTTCCTTCCTTTTTCACACATACAGCCTCATCCAAACAAACTATAATGAGGGTCAAATCTGAAAGGTTTGGTGATCTGTCAGCTCATCACTGCCATGATCGATTGCAATCCGCATGAGCTACTACAAGCCGAAAAGAAAATGATGCTGTGACAAGGTATTGAAAAGCAGACGACAGTTGTCTTGTTTGTTATTGTATTAATCTTATTGTAAGTATTGCTGGCACTTTATTTTTCAATATCTTTTCATTGCATGATCACTAAATGAATCAAGGTGAGTACTCAGTTTTTAAAAGTCGCATGCTCCTATACTTTTTAAGGGTCAAATTAAATAATAAATTCCCAAAATAGACATATTATTTTAAGATTCTTCTAGTGCTTTTTTTGAATTAGTGTCTTTTTGAAAAAACAATTGTTGCTACCCCCACCAGGATAAAACTTTTGAAATTTTCAATGATTGAGTATCCCCTTCCTCTTATTTATAGAAGCCCCCCCCCCTTTCCCTCCCCCTTGGATAAAAGCACAGATTCTGAACAATACCATCTTTATACTGATAGGATTTTCTGCTACTTAATGAATAATGACTTTTCAGACCTGCAAGGCTATAATAAGCTATGATAATCTGACCTGTGTGGGTTAATTCATATCATATTTTAAACAATATTTACAATGCTTGAAACCAGAGTTTGAAATTAAATAGCTCCATCACATCATTTTCTGCAGGACTAAATAGATCAAGCAAGAAATTGGAAAAGAATATAACATGTACAAGAATTTACAAGATCCCAAGGTATATGATAATTAAAATATAATCTTTTCTCAGCAGCATACTAATATTATGTAACCACAGAGGTAATCTTCATCTGCTTGCACACACAACATTGCCTAACACCGTCTACATTAATTATTTTTCATATCAAACTGATCAACTCATGTTAAGTTTTGATGAGGGAGGAAAAACTGGAGAAGAAAAATTAAACCAATCAATATGTAAGTGTGGGATGGTCAGTGCAGCTCTCAGGGCTTGGCCAACCCAATACCACTCAACCATGCCAATCAAATATATTTCATATTTTAAACACTAAAAATTTACATCAAAAAGTCTTGAGCAATTAATTTTATTTATGCCACCATTTTGAGAGCCATTAAAAACCATTACATTAATAAAACATAGATCAAATGTCTTGAATACTGATCAGTTTACAGAAATCTACTATTATTTTGGCTTTAATGCATTTTTGCTATGTGGCCTTTAATCATTACCTGATTGAATTAAGTGTAATATGTCATAAATATGAACCTCCATTGTAACTTAAGGTAAATGTAACTGGTACTGAGTTTTTACTTGTACTGCACTTATTCAATCATGGAGGCTGGGATGTTTTTCTTGGATATAAATGCCTGCATGACACCCTTTCTTAGTGTGAATTTTAATATTTTCAATATTTTTTGATTGGGGATTTGCAATCCCTCACAATGTAAAAATTGTGCATATTTGCAGATTTTATACTATTTATTTGCCTTTTTTGTGGTGGATATAATTTACAGATTCTGGCAGTCCCCAATGCACCCCTCTACCTTACAGAATTTAATTGCAAGCCTGAACAATTATTTTGTGTAGTGCAGCAGTGATTTTTTTTTCTGTGAAGACTCACTTTTAACATTCATTGAAATATCACTAAGCAACGCCAACCCTCTACCTATTCAGTTGTGAATATAATATTTGTTTCTAATAAAAAGTGTTAAAAAATCACTAGTCTAAGCAATTAATGTCATATTTTCAGTGAGTTTCAATGGCTTAAGACCTTTTCGTTTGGGTTCCCTGTTTGTAAACGTCACGTGACCCCCACCTTTGAAAAATCCTGGATCCGTGCTTGTCATGAGCTAGTTAAGAGGAACCTTTGTGAAATGGCTAATATTCATAAATAAACTTAAGATATTTAAAATTAAATCCCCAAATACTGTGCCATGCCTCTCTTTTTTGATTAAAAAAAAAAAACAGACTCATTTTGTGACCCTGTAATCATAAATACAAAAGAATGTCAATATTGAGTAAAGATAGTTATAAATAGATGATTCAGTTTGTACCTATTGGAAATTTTAAAAGCTTGTGGCATTTAAATTATAAGTTGCATCAATGGTTGGCCAAGCAGTGAGAGCAGAGCTGGCCTTTGATTGATTGACTGGCTGGCTGACTGACTGACTGACTGGCTGATTGACTGACTGACTGACTGATTGATTGATTGATTGATGATTAAGTAACTCACTCACTGGGTTCATTGATCAGTAATTAACTGATTGACTGA
>JALIZF010001827.1:470000-897627 GCA_029948255.1 Telmatactis stephensoni | reverse complement strand
TTGAAATTGTATTCTCAGGATAGTAAGTTCTAGGTATTTAGGATCAGGAATCAAATTTTTTTACCTTGAGATCAGGATCACCAGAAAAAAATAGATCTCGAAACTACACTAACACGGTATTCTTCTTTGGTCACATTATTGTTTCCTTGCATAAGTTGTCGTAAGTTTTACAGCTGTACATTGACTGAGTACAGCTGCATTTAGGTTGCATTTTTATTCATACATTGACTAAGTACTGCTTTGTTTTAATAGGTTTGTTCTAAATCGCCATGCACATTGTCATAGACATGAAATCAAGAATAAACCCATGCACTAGCTCTGAATCACAAGACATGTCACCATCTTGTTTGTGGCATCCAGTGAACCCCCCTTCGCCACTGTAAGTCTGTATGTCTGTCTAACAAGTTTATCTTTGTTCTTTTGAGTCTGCTAGTGTTATAGCAATGATCTCACTCTCTCACTCACTGGAATATAAAGGTCATAACTCTTGGACATACAAATGATAGATTTATATCATAAACATTGATTAGTAGCCTTTGATACTCAGCACTAGAAGTTGCTACCAATTGTTAGTGGACCAAATTAAGCCAGACTGAAGTCGTAATGAAAATAGACTTGACTTCACTCAAGATATCACATCCACAATGATCAACTCAATGCTTGCAGTACTGAATTCAATACCATATTCGGCCAAGCTGTCCCGCTTGCCACCCAAAGATCTATTAATTTCATTTCATTAGATTAATTAATTAGCAATATTAAACTTCATAATTGCTCTAGCTGCAGCATTTTAGGCTCTTATTAAAATCTTAACACCGTAAGTGTCCAAGGTGTAAAGTTTCTAAAGAATGGCTGTATGTCTGTTTAACAAGTTTCACTGTTCTTTTGAGTCTGCTATTGATATAGCAATGATCTCACTCTCTCAGTAAGGTCAGAACTCTTGGACAAGGTAATAAGTCATCTCACTCTCTCACTCACTGCAATATAAAGGTCAGAACAGGAAAATAAGATGAAACCACAAAACAACGAACATGATATTTTACACTAAATCTATTACAATTTCAACTTCATATCAAGGAGAAATTCGATTTCATGTTTCTAAATTGTCCGACGTGTTTCATATCAGGCTGCAGTGAAAGATGAAAGAGGACCTTCTTCTCAGACGAGCAGATTGATAGGCTGGAGGATGTTTTCCAGGAAAATATGTATCCTGGAATCAAAGATAGAGAGAGATTGGCGGTGGAACTGGGTATTAGAGAGGACAGGATTCAGGTATGTAAGAAATTTCTACGACTATTAATTGGAAATTAATGATAATATTAGTAATGCTGTTTAAATCGTCTAGATATTGCGTTTGAAAATTGTATTCTCAGGATAGTAAAGTTCTAGGTATTTAGGATCAGGAATCAAATTTTTTTACCTTGAGATCAGGATCACCAGAAAAAAATAGATCTCGAAACTACACTAACACGGTATTCTTCTTTGGTCACATTATTGTTTCCTTGCATAAAGTTGTCGTAAGTTTTACAGCTGTACATTGACTGAGTACAGCTGCATTTAGGTTGCATTTTTATTCAATACATTGACTAAGTACTGCTTTGTTTTAATAGGTTTGGTTCTAAAATCGCCATGCACATTGTCATAGACATGAAATCAAGAATAAACCCACATGCACTAGCTCTGAATCACAAGACATGTCACCATCTTGTTTGTGGGCATCCAGTGAACCCCCTTCGCCACTGTAAGTCTGTATGTCTGTCTAACAAGTTTATCTTTGTTCTTTTGAGTCTGCTATTGTTATAGCAATGATCTCACTCTCTCACTCACTGGAATATAAAGGTCATAACTCTTGGACATACAAATGATAGATTTATATCATAAACATTGATTAGATAGCCTTTGATACTCAGCACTAGAAGTTGCTACCAATTGTTAGTGGACCAAATTAAGCCAGACTGAAGTCGTAATGAAAATAGACTTGACTTCACTCAAGATATCATATCCACAATGATCAACTCAATGCTTGCGGTACTGAAATCGATACCATATTCACCCAAACTGTCCCGCTTGCCACCCAAAGATCTATTAACTTCATTTCATTAGATTAATTAATTAGCAATATTAAACTTCATAATTGCTCTAGCTGCAGCATTTTAGGCTCTTATTAAAATCTTAACACCGTAAGTGTCCAAGGTGTAAAGTTTCTAAAGAATGGCTGTATGTCTGTTTAACAAGTTTCACTGTTCTTTTGAGTCTGCTATTGATATAGCAATGATCTCACTCTCTCAGTAAGGTCAGAACTCTTGGACAAGGTAATACGTCATCTCACTCTCTCACTCACTGCAATATAAAGGTCAGAACAGGAAAATAAGATGAAACCACAAAACAACGAACATGATATTTTACACTAAATCTATTACAATTTCAACTTCATATCAAGGAG
This sequence comes from Telmatactis stephensoni, assembly GCA_029948255.1. NCBI lineage: Eukaryota > Metazoa > Cnidaria > Anthozoa > Actiniaria > Isophelliidae > Telmatactis > Telmatactis stephensoni. The sequence goes on along the minus strand of JALIZF010001827.1, from coordinate 895,184 downwards.
AAATTCGATTTCATGTGTTTCTAAATTGTCTGACGTGTTTCATATCAGGCTGTGAAAGATGAAAGAGGACCTTCTTCTCAGACAAGCAGATTGATAGGCTGGAGGATGTTTTCCAGGAAAATATGTATCCTGGAATCAAAGATAGAGAGAGATTGGCGGTGGAACTGGGTATTAGAGAGGACAGGATTTAGGTATGTAAGAAACTTCTACGACTATTAATTGGCAATTAATGATAATATTAGTAATGCTGTTTAAATCGTCTAGATATTGCATTTGAAATTGTATTCTCAGGATAGTAAAGTTCTAGGTATTTAGGATCAGGAATCAATTTTTTACCTTGAGATCAGGATCACTGGAAAAAAATAGATCACATGTCATGTGATTCATCTTGTTCGTGGGCATCCAGTGAACCCCCTTCGCTGCTTCCTGCTACTATCCCCATGTACCACAGTTTGCCTGCACTAAAGACCTGGCCTAGACAGCTTTCTTTTCCCAGCCCGTATCATTCATGGACATCAACAGCTCACCTCCCACTCCACCAAGTACAGATAGCTGTTTTTTTATCAACACCGTTAAGTCAAAGAAGTCAAGATGAGTACGCGGCGGCTGATGCTTTGTTGAGTGCACTCGAAATGGAAAAATGACCAGCTGACTAAAAGTACCATAGACATACATTAATGTTAAAACCTGATGTTTTTGTTCTTACAAATGCACATATGCGTTTGACTGTAAATGTAATAGATGAACTAGATTCGCTTTTGTTGTGTTCATGGCATCTCACGCGGCAGCGGCTGCTTTGTCGAGTGTACTCGTAATGGAAAACTGACCTGATGACTAAAAGTACCACATACTCGGACATACATAAATGTTAAAACCTGATGTTTTTGTTCTTAAAAATGCACATATAAGCATTTTACTGTAAATTTTTTATAGATGAACTAGATTCAGTTTTGTTGTGTTCATGGCATCTGATGCGATGGCTGCTGCTTTGTTGAGTATACGAAATGGAAAACTCATCAGCTGACTAAAAGTACCATGATGATAATAATCAATAATGATAAAATATATATTAATTGATATTATGAATATTAGTATTACGATCATATAAGTATCATTATTATCTGTAAACCAAAATAACAAACCTACGGGAAATTAGAATTCAAAAACTTTTAACGACAAAAAATTTGTTCCTCTTGCCATACATGAATCATTTAATATAGCTATTCTTCGTGACCGTTTTGTAAAAACTTTCATCTTTCATGTTTATTTGAGAAGTAATTTCTTTGTTCTTTGTGTGTTTTCGATTTCTCTCTATTTAGAATGTATAAGGTTTCGAAAGTTCTTGACCGTGGTGCTGATACCGAGGGCAGGATTCAATTTTTACCGAGACGGAAAGGCTTTGCTGCAAAGCATGGTTCTTGGACTGACGAGAAGGATTGCAAAAGTGCTGTAAAACTAGCCTATTTCAACCAAAATTCAGGTAGGTAAAAAAGTGACTGCACTGTTTTAGACAGCTAGCTAAAATGTGAAACTAAAATATAGCCTTTTCTGATTGAAGGTATTCAAAGTGTTCGTCAAACACTGGAAGTTTTAATGCATGCTCCAAATTGTCAAGACACAACTGGAAAAGTACAGAGATGGGTGAGCATCAACATGCCGATCGGCTAACAGACTTTCTGCAACTTATTTTCATGTTTACCATCTGCCCCATCTGACTTAAAATCTCGTCATTCAGCCAAATTTTCTGTTCCTCCCGCCGAGTTGGACCAAATTCTTGATAGTGGATGGTAATTGAACACTTTCAAAACAACTGTTTGCCGAGTTTTACTTAATAAGCCAGTTGTTTCATTTTTTACAAAGAAAAAAGTGTATTTTGACCATTCACACTGTCCTCACTGTAACTGCGCCACATCAATGCAGACGTGTGAGCTAGAGAAACAAGTCAAATCTGCTTCAATCATGTTGAAGTTATCTTTCTATGGTGAGCACCAAAAGCAAACCCTTTGTTCAACGGCAAAGACCAACGCTTACATGGGCTCAAAATCGTAAAGATAACTGGAGAGACCGACAAAACACATAAAACAACGGCTCCTTAATCCAACACATCGAATAAATGTCCATGATGCTTAAAGAGAATTCTATTCATTCTTGACTTTATATACCTCAATTTTACTAGGGCCAGCTATGCAGGCTAATCAATCCTTAATTAAACGCTTGTGCATGACAACATTGGTCTTCCATGTAAAATCTGATAGATATTGAATTGATCTTCCAAGTGGGTAAGATCATAACTTCCTTGTTTTGTTGTATGACTAATAAAAACTTATGTTGTCTCATTATGGTATGAATTTTATAAAGAATCAGTGTTGAAAATACTGTATATTGTTTGAATAAACTTTGAACAAACCTTTAGGAGCACCTGGAGCAATGCTGTGGATTACACAACAAAATTTCATAAATGTCATTCTTTCTGATGACCTCCAATAAAATTATAATTTGCCAAGACTCAATCGACTGTTAATGCTGGCATAGCTTTTGCAAGTCCCAAAGGACTTTCTTTTTGGATTACCGTGCAGTAACAGCAAATGTAGATAGATGCAAAAAGATGGCTTCACTCTTTAAATTTGCCAGTGCTGAAAATTACTTCATTATTGAAGTTTTTATTCATTTTCAGGTTGGAAAAAATGTAGAATTGTGTTGGCTTGGTAACTTCATAATTCTTAAATTTGCTTGCTCACAAAACGTCCTTCTAAATGGATGAATCAACATGGAAATTTCATGGTTATTTAACAAAATACTTTTGTGCTTACTGTTTATAATCTTGTAAAAATCTAAATTAGATTGTTCATACTAAGTTGGAAGGTGTATCGCAGCAAATCTTTTTTTCTTCTGAATTAAATATTGCTTAGTTGCAGCAAAAGAAAAGTGCCACCTGGTTATTCAGCATTGCACACAAAAGAAGCTTTCATCAACCAGCAACTATTTAAATCAAAGCTATTGTCATTTATCAATTTCAAAGGGTTTTTGTCAAAACTGCACATTTTTAACATAAAATATAAACCTGGCATTTTGCTTTAACATCCATTTTACAAAAGTTAGCAACAGTGATGAATTAACTTGTAGTGAACCTGAATATCTTGCTATGACGTAACTGTGACTCGTTTATTCAGTAGCAAACCATCAGGACACTGCACTAATTACAAATATAATACACACACCACACATAATTAAACAATATTGTTTAATTATTATCTTACTTACTGCTTTCAGTATTTTATGGTAAATCGAAAACATTAATACATGCTGCAGATTCCAAAGTATGAGTTTTCAGTTGCAGGAAAGAAACATGAAATATTAATTATAAATGTGTATTAAATCACTATTTTCTATAATGTGTTTATGTTTTTACAGTTGATGCTTTCGAAAGCATTACAAAAACAAGCGTTTTAGATGCGAGAACACGTGTTACTGGGCTATAGTGACAACACATTAAATAAACAGTGAATCCCTATAAATATTTGGTATTGAGCTAGTGCTTGTTACTCTTGAGATACTCAGTGTCAAAGTGATATCCAAGTCATGAACACTCTTACCACATATCCTTCTTTTCTATGTTCTAGAATGATGAAAGACGTTGTACAATTGAAAAAACACTTAAACTATGAAAATCTACAGTAAAAAAACAAGCGGTGTCCTTATTCTGGAGTGGGTGGCAAGCATCACAGGCCTAGACAAGGCCGCATCTAACTATTCTAACATTGCTCTGTGATGATAAATTACTGGAGAGATTTGGCAGTATCAGCCAATTTAGTTGTGAACAGGTGGAAAAGAAAAATCAAATATTTCCATCGGGCATCCCAGAAAGGTGGCCGAAACTCCATGTATACTGAACAGGTACACTTCCTTCATTAATATGCATGTTAACAATATGTTATCATTTTCACTGCCTTTGACAAGAACTTCGTCCATGTTATCGGCAACATTTGTTCCAAGCGTTGTTCCTGGTACAGGTGTTGGCAAGTTGCTAATAAGACCTAGCTTATCACTCGACCAGTCTTTCGTGGTCGGACCAGGGTATTCGCCAATCCCCACAAAACTAGTCAACCAGATCTTGACAGGAAAATACATCGATCTAAGCAAACTGCTGTCCCAATATTTGTTGCAAACCCAAGTGGTTGTTGTTGTTACGAGGGCACCTGCCACCACAACCACTAGCAGCAGCACCACCACCACCACCACCACCTCTGAAACCAGGACCTCTCAGGCATCACAGGCAGGGGGAGGCCAGGCAAGCAAGAGTAAGAGAAAAAGCAATAGCTCTTCCTCGGGTGAGTGCGGCTAAAGGTATTTTTTTAAAGACCGAATAAGAAGAACTTAGTTTTTATATAAAGTGGTAATTTGTTCCAGCTTGTGAATGCTGCGTATTTCACAATTTTTGCCATAAGTAACAAGTTTGCTTTAATTTTGCTCAGAAACATCCACAACTGGGCGTCCACGCTCGCAACATCCTACCGAGTGTTTCCAGCCTTCCACACCGCCTGCAAATTTCTAGGACGACCAGCTGCCCACAGGTGAATCGCTACGGAACTCGTTGCTGTACATGGAATAGAGCCCACTTTCCTTTGGGTCAGAGGAAGTAAGTAAAAAAATGGGTTTATAATAATAATAATAATAATGAGTTTAATGTCAACATTTCTCTCATTTACATGAATCACAAATGTTGTAACAAACGGAATTAAAATGAAATGTAGTATCTATTAATATATTATAATTGGACTATAAAATATACTATCGATTATTAAAAGATAAAATTGTATTTGAAAAAAAACTACGACGTAATCTTTCAGTTCTATGCTTTGGTATTGTATAGTTCTTTGCATTTCTTGTTTGGTAATGGTGCACAGATGCCCTCGTCGTAGAAAGATGATTAGTGAGTGGGCCCCCTCTTGATATCTTTCGGAGTGTGTTCAAACAAAGTTCACTTCGTCTTTCATCTAGTCTGGGTAGTTTTAGACAATGAAGAGCTTCACTGTATGAAAGTGCAGGCATAATGATCTTGAAGGCGCGTTTCTGTATACACCTATTTCAAAAAAGGTTGTCACCTCTAAGAGCGATAGGCGATAGGTAATAGGTCATTCCAAGACCGCAAAGCACTATTGATTTCTAATTGATTTACATATGAATAGCCAAATATTTGATGGAAGAGTGCAAAGAAAGATTTAGGATGGCTTAATTAAGAAATCAATAGTGCTTTGCGGTCTTGGAATGACCTATTACCTATCGCCTATCGCTCTTAACGGCGACAACCTTTTTTGAAATAGGTGTACATTTTACCTCTTCGGAGAGGTACAAGGGTAGGGCGTGGTGCCATACAACACAACAGTATTCAAGTACAGAGCGTATCAGGGATATATAAATTGTAACTAAGTCTTTGACCTCTACACCCGCTCTGTTTAGAACCCGGAGAATGTGGAGACGTTTAGAAGCTTTGGTCACCGTAGCGTCAATATGTTTGTTCCACTTTAAATTATTCTGGACCTATTCTTTTTACAAGGTTTCCAGAATAATATTTTTAAGTTTTGCAAACTAAAACTGTTAGGAAACTTGTAAATTTTCAGTTTTCAAAGTGTCAGTGCATGCCAAGTTGGTGCCAAAAATCAATACAGCTGTTTGAGATTGACAACCCGAAGACAATTTGGTACTACGTCATCAACCCGGAAGGCAAATTGACGACCAAGAATGACAAACCGTCTGCATTTTAAGACATCGAGCCAGCTCGATGTAATAAGCTACTTTTAAACCATCAATTTACTTTGTACATATCATATTCCACTGTAATTACTATAAATTCTTGACTTGCACATGACGTCACAGGCATATGCAATTACTGTGTCCGCCATTACTGTGCCCCTCAGCAGTAAGGAAATGTTGCCAGTGCTTTATTTTATATCGAATGTTGGACATTAATTAATGGAAAGTTGATTTGTACACAAGTAAAATGCTCATGGCTTCTTCCAACTTGCGTAAGTAATGTTACCTATGCCAGGGCAAAAGAACAACAGTTTTCTACAATATTTTTGCTTCAATTGGATTAGAAGTTCTGCTTGAATACGCAGTAAACTGTTAATTGAATTCACTTGAGTCACCGTGTAATATGCAAATTTGCTCAAGTTCACGCACGAGTGGTCGGTTGTCAAGCAAAACCGTGCTGTAACTATGGAGCGGTTTCGTTCTTTTTCGAATGAAATCATGAAAAATGAATACCAAACATTAATAGTTAGACTAAAATAAGATGTTTGGTGTAATTTTGGGACGATTTGAGTGATTTTTAAAAATGTATTAAAAATCACTACAAAGTCACTTAGGTCGTTTTAATTTTCACCCCTTCATTAATGTTTCTGTAAAACCTCGAGGTATTTCAGATCTAAATTACAATTACTATTACTAATAATAATTACTCGTGCCCAGGCCTCTGGGCGAGGAGTTTAGAATCCAAGTTGTTTTTTCTTTTTTTTCTGTCTCCGTCTCGAGAAAAGGCCATTCTTGCGCAATACTCATCGGTCACGTGTTACTCATTGGTCAATCACGCGCAAGTATCATCTCAGTCACCTGTTCGCATTAAGCAATCAACAGTAGGGCGAACCTAGCTTCAAAAGATTTCAGGTATGATTCGACGCCATTAAACATTACATAAAACGTTAAGTTTTTAGCCATTTTTCTTCGGTACTATTGCTGTTTTTCTCACAAGTTGGATAGAATTACCGTTACAAAATTTACAGGAGATTTCTTGTTGATTTTTTCCTGATCCAAAGGAAATTTTCAAGCTTTTGGGAACTGAGACGGCAGGACCAGCTAGCTGTAATACAAGCTTTTGACACTGTTTGAAGCGTTGAAATTTCCCCGCTCAAAACTTCTCAAATCGACCTCAAAATTCCAAGAAAACCACCCAGAAAGGTACAAAAACTATTCATCTTTTCTTTTTGAATTAAATTTTGTAAGTTTTTACCTGAAAAGGTCTCAAATGGAGCAAATAATTGACCTCTACGAATGCTATGAAATTTGATCTTTAGTTACCACAGGAAGTCGAAACTCACAAGACTGGCTCGCATTCTAACCAAAAAATCCATGAATTTTTTTGGAAACTACACACAGATCCATTGTGTCTATATTTCTTTTATTATCAACAATAAATTTAGAAATATACATGGAATAAAACTTGAGTGAGCATGCATTTTTAAAACCAGGTAAAGAAATTGCATGTAGATTTGCATTACTGTCCTTTTATTTCTGGATGCATATCTTATCTATTATATCAGGTAATGATCGAAAGAATCCACAAATTACCCCAGTATGTATTTCAAACATCCGTTTTATCAGCCAAGGAAAATAAAAACGTTAATTAAACAGCAGAGGCAATGCATGCGAACTAAAAAAATACTTAATCTTTACTGCGGTGGTAGAGCAACATAAAGGATAACAGTACATGCGATTAACTTTTTTAACTTATTTCATTTTTTTAATAAAAATATCTGCATGTAACAGCTAAAAACATTGTTGGATCCAAGACTAACAAGTCTTATTCTAACTAGTCACAACCCTTAATTGTCATATCAAGTTAATGTTTTGTCCGTGAGTTTAGAGCAAAACTCACGGACCCCAAAACCACTAATAATCGTGTACAAACTACAAACATTCCCATACTATAATTGTGTAGTTATTTAGCTAGTTATGTATGTCCTGTTCCGGTAGATACTATTAACTATTGTAAACATTCCCTGATGAAGACTGCGTAGACAGTCGAAACGCGTCGGATATTAAAGTTTACCATCTAGTCTCCGCGCTCCTCACTAGTTATTTTTTCAAAAAATTATCCCCCGGATTTTGAGTTGCAAGAATTTTTTGGGGCTATTCATGAATTTTTTATGGGCACATTGGGGGTGCACACTTTTTTTCTTTGAATTTTGCTTGCTGTAATTTTTTTTTTCGCTTTGGACCCATTTTATAAAATTCCTGCACATCCGTCGCTGAAACACTAGGGGTCATGTTCTTGTTCGCTGCATCTCCAACAGTTTGAGTTTGATTGGAATATTCATCAAAAGATTCAATGTTATTGTCAAGTTTTTCTTTTAACTTTTTAGCCGAAGAGAAATCAATTTCTTGTACTTTTTTTTCCCAGATGCGAGTTTAAACTTCTCGTTATTGAATTTTTGATTTCTTTCTCGGAAATTTGATAGATTAGGAAATCGGCATATGTTCCTTTAAAGATTTTTATCATGTGTGCTTGTTGATTAAGCTACAGTATTTATGATTTTAAATTAAAATTTCACCAAGATTCAAAACATTTTTGTCGTGATTCCTCAAAATGCAGTGTTATGAAGTGCGAAAAGTTAGTTGTTGATCTTCATTGAGTCAGAGTTCCACTGAGTCGTGTCGGACAGATTTCGGCGAAAACACAACACTGCATGACTTTTTCAGCAAAAGATTGAACATGTTTACTTTCTCTTGCCCAAAAGATTTTAGGAATTTTTTATGCACACCGTTGTTTTAAGTTTCAAGATCTGTCTCGACATATTTCGAAATCAAATTTTATTAAAAAATCATTTTCCCTGCGAGCAGAGTCTCCGCTGTAAGAAATTTCATGTCAGAAAGACTAGAAATACCTCATGTGGCAAACTCGAACTGATCTGCTCGCAGAGAACAAAACATTGAGAATACATGGTTAAATTCAGCGAAATTATTTATGTGTATTTCCTCATGTTCAACAAAGTTCTACCCTGCGAACAGGGGCAATTTTCCTTACGTTTCTATGAAGAGAAAGAAGAGAAGCGCGAGGAAAGTTGCGGCCTCGATCCGTGCTCGCAGGGGTAAATCAAAAATCATAAACAGAACACTGGTAAACTGAATCGCAATTTGAATCACTCTATCAAGTCTTACGGCTAAGGCTGCCATTAAATACTGCCATATTTGATCAAATGCAATGCATAATTGTGCTTTTAAAGCTTAAAATAATAGACCTATCAACAAAACATCGAACAAAACTTTTCTTTCTCTTCAGTCCTAATTAAGAAAAGCTTTGTCGGAATTTTTTTCTGTCAACAATACCTCGGAAATCTAGTGATTAAAAGTCAAAGGCGAGTTGCTAAATGGCAGGCCGTTGTAAGGAGTTTGTAACTCTTACAGCGATTTTCAAAATTATGCGAACTCATGCATTGAAAAAGTCCGTTGGAATTTGGTTATTCACTTCCGTCAATCAAATTTAAAAATTAAAAATATGGAGATTTAATGTACACCAAAATCATATTTAGCTTTTACGAGTCGTTTAAAGCTCATGTTATGTCATTTGGTATGTTTTTAGGGATCTCTATGAGTAGTTTTTGGGTTGTTTGTTTGAAGTGGGCGGAAGCGAAAACCTAAATTCCAACGGACTGTTTGGAGGTCAGAGTTCGCATTATTTCGAAAATCGCTGTAAAATAACTTCAGCAAACCTAAAAGAGGGTAATTCTCTGGTCCACCAGCGAGATTCCCTTGTTCTGTTATGCAATGATTTTAAAACTCAAAGGATTTACGGTCCATATAGAACTGTTCTGCACGATCCCCACTTGGAATACTACATCCGTTTGTACATGAATTCTTATTCGACCAAATTGTTGGAGGGAAACACCCACAACTTCTTTCTGGTAAATTACCATGCACAACCATTCTCAGTGACTTCGTTCAACAAGTCTATTGGGAAACTTTTTGAAAAACATTGCAGCTTCAGATTAAGCATCAACGACCTGCGTCACAATATAGTTTCATATTTCCTAAGCTTGCCAGAATAAAAAACAAGCCAGTTGCTCGAATGCTTAGCAACTGTTATGAAACACACAGTAAGAGCTCAGCATCACTTTTACGATGACAGGACCATGGAGGCTAAGAAAGCTCCTGCCCTAAGATTTCTTGCCCACAAAGCCAACGGCACAATTTTCGTCGAAGAGAATAATGAAGAATTTGATAGCAAAAATGAAGAGGGATATGTTGATGCTCAACCGGCTCCAAACGATGCAATTCCGCTCGTTGCAAGCAATTTAATCACATCTTCGACGCAAATTCTTCTAGCCAAAATTCTGTGATTCACTGCAAACAAAACTGAGATTTTGCTTGCGCATTTTGAAGAGGTGTCAGAGAATCTCTTCAAAATGATCGCTGGAAGAAGCTATATTGAGCCCACTACGAGGTTGGTATATCCTGTGGACCTTGTTTATAGGCCAGAAGAGCATGTTTAGGAACTGCGCTTGGATAAACTGGAATTGCACAGACAAGGCAATAACATTTTGCTTCTCGTTTCCTGGGTACTTGTAAAATGTAATTTGTGACTAGCGAGGCACGAGATTGGCACAAATTGTTATTTTGCCGGCACGGAGGCCTTGTCGAGTGTGTGCGTATGTAGCGTCTCGTCCCTTGTGTATTCGAGTGTATAAGTAGTTTGCTGATCGTGTGTTAGTTGTTCTACAGTCAGCCTCGCAGGTCGTCTCACTACGTTGCTGCCTTAATTTTTTTTTTCTTCTTCACAAGAATATTGTGTACCTATTGCAAGTTTGATAGTTATGCTTTTATATGCCTTTGTAAACCTTAAAACCCCAAAGGTTTCATCATAGCATTGGTTGGGGGCTCACGTTCCCTTTTTCCACAGTGTGGTTTTGGGTTTTCGTGACCGGCTATGATGTCTTAGGAGTAAGAATTATATCTTTGTTCATTGTTGTAAAAAGTGTTGAAATAAATCACGGGCTTGGCTGACCCACCTGCCCATGCATCAACAGTGTTGTGTGTGGTGTTTATAAGGATGTAGTGTAGTCAAAATGCGCTTGTTTCATGCGTATACGGGTCCCTTGAGATCATCACACATATTTAGTTGCTTGCCCTATATGAATTTTCTTTCCTTTCTTTAATTATTTTGCGTGGTTCTTTTTAGTATTATTTCAACAATCATAGCTTTTTGTTATCATTATTTGAGGATAAAATTATAAGGCATCGAAACAAAATAAATATATGTCAGACCACAGACTTGGTCCAACGGAACATTTCCAAAGCTGTGCTACAGATATAAGGGGCAAAGCCCTGTACAGTCTGTCACACCCCTGGAGAATGCTTGCAAGTCAAGAGGCAAATGATAATTTACTACAATCTATGAGTTACAGGTCATGCAGGAAACACTAAAATGAGCTATTAACAGAGATCTCAACTTGCAGATGTTTTCCAGATTTTCCTATAGAGTTTTGTTCTGCTAGGAAAAAAAAATCAAGGAATTAATTGTTTTGTTTAAAATTTAGTTGCGTTTGAATAGAGTTTTGTTCGAATATAGTTTCCTAGTTAAAGTTTAAAGAAACATTTCAGTTGCATTTTGTTACGATATTTTTTTAAGATTTTTGTTTTTTATTGTTATAAAAAAGTTATTTCTTGCCTTGTTGCTGTTAAAACTAAAAAGATTTTAAATGTTATTGTCAATGAATTGACGTGTCCAGGGGAATAATTTATTATAAAAGATAGCAGGGACTGAAGCGCAAAAACAAAAGTAACGACTAAATAGTGAAGTTGAGTCCGAGTAGAGACAACCCAATGAGGAAACAAAACCAAAGAAATAGGAAGGAAGGGAAGAAAGAAAATAAAAGACAACAGTGATATAATTTGCTAATGCGCAACCTTTGCAAGCTAGAAGAGCGAGTTGTATTCCCAATGTATATTGCATTATATTGTTTTTTTCAACTTCTTTCTACTCGGTGTAGAGTAAAGCCCGTCGCACACGTAAGGAAACTGCATGAGGAAACTGCCACGCAAGGCACGTAGCTTAGACGATTTCATGCCGCAGACGTTGCATCTTTGGCTACGTGAGGCCAAAAACAGAGCAGGTAAACGAGCACACGATTAGAAAAGTGCCTCGTGTGTCAGTTTCCTCACAGTTTCTCAACATGTGCAGCAGGCTTTACAAATGCAGGGGCGGATCCAGAACTTTACAAAGGGGGGGGGGGGGTGATTAATACCATTAAAAGTTCTTTTGAATGAGATTCGCCTTTTTTTATATCTAGTGCTGTATTAATGTGGCTATCCATACATCGTATCTTAAAACGGAGCCAAGAGGGAAATCATTTTTAAAAAAATAGTTACCATATACAGGCATATAAACCTTTCAAGGGATGATTTTGCAATTGTTGCCTCTTTTTCTAGGAGCTCACCTTTGTGCAGCTGCCATCGCTTGTGAAGCAGCTGGTCCAACTCACAACCTCTTAATTTGTTGAATTTTTTGTCGTTGCTTATAAGTTGGACTTCCTCATTCCACCATCTTCGCCTCGTTTTTTTAAGGCCTTTGGCACTTTCAATGTCAATATCACTGAAGCTATGTGCTCTCACAGTGCTGTCCCTCGTTGTCTCTGGAATTCCGAAGTAAGAACTTAGAGTTCCTTGTACCATACTCGAACTCCTTTTTCTGGCCGGCTTGTACTCGTCACGTAACATCGTCTTTTTACCATCCTTTTCCTTTACCTCTTCAACAGAGTTGACATCGTCATCTTTATCGATAGGCTCAACATCGTACTCTTTGCTTTCCTCGTCAACGCCGGAATTATCTTCTTCTCTGCTGTCATCGAGTTCTCCACTTTAACATCGCGTGAGTCATCGAACCTATCTTCATCTGCACTTGTGGTACTTGTCCCCACTTTTTCTGACAGACTCGTGTTTGCATCTTTCCTTCTTATATTAACGATGTACCTCATGGTCTTTGAGATCGACGGAGCACTAACAAGACAGGACTCAAGAGAAACCAGCTTCTCCTAAACTTAATGTCAACGTCACCTCGTCAACAAGGAAACTATGGTTGTTTAAATTAAACACATCATTTATCTGTCTCGTGGCTTCATGTCAAAAATCTTCTAGTTTTATGTCCACTGTGGATAGAACAACCACTGCCAGGCATTGATTGTCTTGAAAATCTCTTAGCTCGATGAAGTCCATTGTACTCGTACTCGTAACTATCTTGTACAGGGTAACGTTACTGCTCGTACACGCATAATATCCAATTGTTGGAAGCATTGTGACAGCGCTGTGACAGATCCAGGGGGTACTTTTAGGTCCACTGGATACTCCCCTCCCCCACCAATAGCTCACCTACACCTATTTACGCCTATAAGCTTTAGAATAGCAGTACATACATTACTTTATTTGGGTAATAACAAATATCCCCTTGACAAATTTATGGATCAACCCCTGCCGCTAAAATGTCAACATCCTCTGTACCACAAGGTATAGACTTACAACTGATCAATAGACCTTCCGTTCACATTTGATTTTTTAGCTAGCTTAATTCACAATAAGTTAGCTAAATACAGTAATTCCAGTGTGAACGTTTTTTTAAGCTAGCTAAACCTTTGCCCCTGCTTTGCTCTTAAGAGCAGTTCACATTGGTAATTTTGACAGGAAACGTGGAAATTTTAAACCATGTCGGGACAGGTTTTTTGCTTGCAAGCTAGCTGAAGGTGTTTACTTTGACAGATTTTCAAAGTTGTTTCAGATTTTCTTTTATTAACAATCAAGACAATTAAGTAAATAAGATGGACTACTAAAACAGAAAAGCCTTTATCTGTGCATTTATGTTGGCTGTTACACATCCCGCCAAAAGTTCAAATAAGAGACAAATAAACTGAAAAATATCAGTGTGAACGACACTAAAATGTTAGCTAGCTTAATTCACTAACATGATGGCAGACATTGCATCAAAACGAAACAAGCTAGCTTAATTTTGCTCTAATGTGATCTGTCAAAGACGGAATGATTGGCAGTAGTACTCACTACATCCTTGTTTGTTGTGCTATATCTTTTGTTCGTGATGACCTAAGTGGGCATTATATTTTCATTAATGTCTAGTTTGCTCAAGTTGTTGTTCTCCTCTTCACAAGCTTTGTCCAGTTGATCATGATAAGTTTACCAATCAAGCAGTTAACATTGGAACTGAATTTTAATTTGCCTTTGCCTAAAACAGAATATTTGAAAAGATCATTCCTCTATCAAGGGCTGTGCTAAAAATTCAAAAACACTCTTGTCATTTAAAAGCAAGAACGATAACTGTTCAGTTCTTACTGACAGTTCTGAATAATCTAGCTTTTTTATTATAGAATTACTACTCAAAATATCTTATCATCCCTATGTAGATTATACTATGACATTATACTATCATTTCATCCCTTTCCATATATTAGCATAAATATGCTAAGTTCACAAAAGTGAGATTTTCAAAGCAGTTAAATTTAACTTGGGCTCACTTGCTTCAGTATCAAAGTGCTTTTTATTTTCCCAGTGTGTTTTATTATTATTATTATTATTATTATTACCAACATTATGTGATCTTTGTTTTTCGTAGATTCAAACATGGAAAGAGAAGAATTCTTTAAAAGAAGTCTCAAAAGGCTTGCACTTGCCTTCTCAGCAGGTTATGTTTCACTGAAAACTCGAGCACAACTAGAGGTAACCCAGAATGCTGTAGATACTATGTCATCGTTTTGAAAATGGATATACTTCATGCTTCACTTCAATTATGAGTTCACGGTATATTGGTATTCACCAGAACATGCATGAGTTCTGACACGAAGTTCTGTGCTTGTTAACAATAGAAATGTGTTAACAATAGAAAAGTTGGAATATTTTCGGAAAATACATGGGAACAACCAAGTAAAGACGAAATGACTGACGAAATGACGTACGAATCGACTGAATGTCTTTCGGAAACATTCAGGAAAAACTGACAAGCACAAAGTTCCATGTGACTGAGGACTGTTGACAAGTTTGACAGGAATTTAAGTCAAAAATCTCGATCTCGTTTGAGCCTTTGGCAATTGTCACTGAATTGTTCTATCCTTTAGCAACAGTAAACAAGTTTACAACGATTGCTGATGTAAATTATCAAATGACTCACTTCATTTTACAATATTTTATATCCTATTAAGGAAATGTAATGGCCTTCGTATGTAAGAAAAGCTCAGTCAAACATGTGGACCCCAATTGCAAGGCCAAACAAACACTAGCAATTCCTTTTATAAAACCTGAAACCTATGACACTGTCTATGAAAGCTGTCTCTATTGATGTACGTAAAAACATTAAAAATATCACTTACCAAGTTTTTCCGAACGTTTCAAAAAGACATTCGAGGTAATAACAAACTGCCCAGTCCAACTCTATAAAATTCTTCATCGCTATTCGTGTTTTTCTTTCCAGTCAGCATTTCACATCAGTGTCACTGAAAATATTTCTATAGCACTTCTGCAGAAGATACATGCACCTTTCAGGTGCCTTTTATTTCTGGAGTTGGTGTGTAGTCCCTTCATTTTACAAGAAGGTTCGCCTTATACGATCCATAGTTACTCAAAGTCAATATATCCGTCAGATGCCGATGCCAATCTTTCTCCAGTTGAAATCTATGGGGATGGAAATTGTTTGTACCGTGCAGCATCAGTTTTCACTTTTGGAAATCAACATGGCCATATTGAGTCAAGTGCACGAACAGTGGTGGAGTTGGCACTGGGAGACTTTGCCTATTCAAATCCCAACGAGCTTTCCTCTCTTTTTAGTGGCAAGGACTTAAACAATTATTCAAGAGAGCTTGCTGTGCGTTCCATATCAGCAAACAAAGTTGACTATACTTTGCTGGACAAAACAGCCATTGTCGACATATTTAAAGAGGACGTTAAAGAAACAGCCATAATCAACATTCATGCCTTAGCCTTTGTCTTTGGATGTTGTATTTATGTTATATATCCAGAATTCAACTCACGAATAAGGTCAACGTATAACTGCAAGGTTTTGCCACGGAAACATAAAGGAATTCCACCCATGACTATAATGTGGACAAGGTGTACAGGAGGATCTTCTTCTCACTCACAGCAATGGCAACCACATCACTTCGTGAGTTGTTTGCCTCATCATCTGATAAACTCTGCATCCAGCAATGTGCTATCCTATGCCGATGTTTGCAGGAAAGGAAAGAAAACCACGATAAATTCCTTTGTCATATCCTCTAAAGCCACAAAAGACCAGCCACTCTCTACTTCACAGACAGCCTCGTATTCTTACAGCTCCTCAGAAAATAGCACATCCTCGTCCTTTAAAGCTGCACCAAACAAGTCTTCCTCTCCTCCCAAATCCTCAGCATCAGAATCAAGTCAGTCCTCGTCTTCTTTCAAAAGCAAGTCTTCATCAGTTAAACCTGAACCAAACAAGACTTCCTCCACTCCTCTCAAATCCTCATCATCACAATCAAGTCAGTCCTCGTCTTCCTTCAAAAGCAAGTCTTCATCAGTTAAACATGAAGCAAACAAATCTTCTTCTCCTCCCCAATCTTCAGCATCAAAATCAAGTCAGTCCTCGTCTTCCTTCAAAAGCAAGTCTTCATCAGTTAAACCTGAAACAAACAAGTCCTCCACTTCTTCCAAATCCTCAACATTAGATGCCAGTTGTTTGTCCTCTTCCAATGACAATACGTCCTTACCATGTAATTCTCGCGCATAGTTCCAATCTTTGTTGAACTCTTCAATTCCACTCGAAGGTGTTAGCAGTGAATGGTATTAAAGAAGAGGAAAGTTAGCTAACAAGAATGCAGCACCCAACAAAAAACGAAGTACAAATGTAATCAAACCGCCAATGGCGGATATAACTCGTGGATGGAGCTATATGTGCAGAGTAGAAGTCAATGAAGCATTGAGAGCTGAATGTTTTTACCCATTTAGTATATTTTTTTACTTTCATGAAGTGCATTTTGTGTGATCCTTTGCCTTTGGTAGCAATTTCATAACTCAGGATTTGCTTTGATATGAAGCGTTACATCAGACTCACTGTAGCGTGCATGACGGCCAAAACTTGAAATCATTGCTGAAGACGTATGATAAACTGATAAATACTAGATGCTTTTTGGAGTGAAATTGGTTACCTGTATTGCGTGATGTTGCATCAGACTCATTGTACGTTGCATTACAGTCAAAGGCGCCACATTGTCTATCACACGACACTTTAGATCAAACGAATGATAAATACAATTCCACTACATACAATGTATATAAATCTCTCATTTTATCAGTATCTGAGGTATTTGTTACAATTTGTGTCTCAAAGTCCACAGTCATTCAATTACACTGTAGATTTTACAAAATGTCAATTAGATCCACTGAGTTATTTTGGCCAAGTTACACAAGTTTTGCCTAATAGCTACAACTACAGTAGGTGACTCATCAAAGGTCACAGTGAATAATATGAAACATGTTTGCATTTTGATCAAATAATAATAATATAAAGACTTAAAGTAGAGTCAGATCAGTGCCGTTTCGTTTCCTGCTTATTCCAACATTCTCACTCTTGTGCTGATAGAGTACAAACACAAACTAGCGGCTCGACTCATGGCCAGTTTCAGGCTATGTTTCAGGCTGCAATTCGTAATCAAAGTGTTTTCGTTTGCTCTTTATTTTAACATTTACTCGCGTGCTGATAAAGTACAAACACTAAAAACTTGGATAACCTTGATGTTGGACTTGCTTGCAGCGACAATTTTGTTGCTTGTTGCAGTCAAACTAGGTCAAGTGTGCCCCCCAAGAATTCATAATTCGTTTAATTATTCGAATATTGAGCCATTATTCGTTTTCAATAATAAAATCCGTTTGAATATATTGAAAATATTTCTCGATTATTGATTGGACAATATAAACAAATATCATACCATATATGGAAAATACATACACAGGAAGCCTGTTTCTAAATGGCTGCCATAAATCAAAGAGGACGAGTTTACGAGCCGGGAAAACCCTTTCAAATCGCATTTCGAGAAGAGATTTTAGATAGATATAATAATGGACATTCTAAAAAGAAAATAGCCCGAGATTTGATGGTGTCTACTAGTGTTGTTCGAAAGATAATCGGTCATTTTCAGCGTTATGGAACAGTCATACCATTCTCATATGGAGGGAGCAACCCGCGCCGAGTAACGGATAATATTTTGCACTGCATCGAAATATGGAAACTTCAGAAACCTTCTATATATACCGCCGAAATTCAGAATAAGCTTTTACAAGAAGGAATCTGTAATAGAGGTAATATGCCTGCGATGTCAAGCATCAATCGAGCTATGCGTGAAAAGTTAGATTTCACTCGTAAACGAATTTGTCAAGTGCCAATAGAACGAGAAAATACCATTTGGAAAGTTGACGAGTTTTTAGAGGCCACTTATGGCTTACCTCCTTCATCACTCCACTTCTTTGACGAGGCTTCTGTAATCAAAACAACATCCAATCGTACGTATGGGAGCAGTTACAGAGGTAAACAAGCAATTGAAATACAGCGATATGCCTCGAATGCCACCTATACAGTAAATCTTTTGCACAGTATCCTCGGGGTTGACTATTACAACATTATTCCAGGTGCATCAAATGGAGAAGAGCTTGTTGCTTTTTTTGACTATGCACTTGACTGTACACGAGACAATGGTTTACCAGTTTTTCTTCAGGGTGACACAGTTATCATGGATAACTGTGGTTTTCATCATGGTCGAACTACTGAAACTGCACTAAGGCAGATACTTGCTACAAGAGGTGTGACACTTCTATTCCAGCCTCCATATGCACCACACTTAAACACCTGTGAATATTGTTTCCATCAAATGAAGCAGGAACTTAGAAAGAATGAGCACCACTCACAGGAATATACAGAAATGGCCATTATTAATGCTGTAAATAATATCACAGCAACTCAGTCTCAAAACTATTTTAGGTATTGTGGATACTTGTACTAGCCAGAAAATGTATGAAATGATTTTTGCTAACCCAAACTCAGGGGCAGATTGAGCGGATGTCAATATTGATAGGTCCACCAGTGCCTCACCTCTGATTTATTTCTCCTTTTGTGACACACCCCTCCCCCTAGTGATTGTTTGGATCTGGACACCCCCTGATAAATATCTGGATCTACCCCTGATACCTACACTCAATAACTTAAGTTTCTGAGTGCTTATAATCTGTGTAACACTCAGGAGTTTGTAAGTCAAATAGTCAAGACTATAGTTATGATGATCAAAATGACTAACTCTTAGAACTCAACATTTCAACTCAACATTTAATATTGAAGGTTCAACAGCAAAAAACAACATTTTCCCATGACAATTTTAATTAAGGTTGCCCTGAGTCCCTATTTTTTCATCAGAAAAAATTAATAAAGTTCATAATTAATGTTCATAATGTTCATTTTGGCCAAACAAAATCTTTACTCATGCTGTTTTTGCAGTAAAGCCTTAAGTTGTTATCAATATCATAGCAAAAAAAACATGTATAAACACTGAGTGAAAACATCAAATATAACATTTTAGAATTTTGTGCTAGTACCATTGGAGTCAAACATTAGATCAAATGATTGCAGGCAACAATAATTATAACTTCATAACAATTCTGACAACATTTGAAAACATTTTTCTGTAAAATACTGGACCAAAAAGATGCACAGTTGGATTTACTTTCTTTCTAAGTTTTGCTTTTCTGGAGACTTGTTTTCATCATTGGTGATCTCTTTGGATTTTCCCTTTTGCTGTTTCACCCAAATATTGTAATCAAATCCTTGCGAATCCTCAACCATTGGCAGCTGTGATTCATCATCAAGTGACTTTGTTTGTTCAGTGTTTTTATCAGGACTGTCTGATGAAAGGTAGTCTTGAGTTTCATCATCAGAACCAATAGTGTGTGGAGACTTTGTACTAGTAGATGCAGCACTCAAAGATTGCCTAAACTTTTTTCCAAGCTCTTCAGCTGACCTTGTACTACTATAGTCAAGGCACTTCCTTTTTGAGCTGTTGTGTTTAGACTTTGTAAATGATGAATATCTAACAGATGATGAAGTGTTATGGCGATGACCTCTGTTGTAGTTGGGAGAATGATAACTTGGTCTTGGTGAAGGTTCATTCCACCTGTAACTGTCATCTCTTGATGGTGACCACCAAGATGGACTTTGATAACCATAGGTTTGTGGATGAGTAGGACTTGTGTATGGCTGTCTTATCACTCCAGGTGATTGGTGTCTGAAGTGCATTCTTGTTGGTGGGGGGCTTGGAGGTACAAATCTGTTAGCTCCATGGTACAGGTGTGGTGGTTGAGTTCTTTGTAAAGGGCTTAAATTGTTTATGGTAAATGGTGTACTTGGTTTATGAATTGTAACAGGGAAAGTACAATTGTCCATCTGGTTGGAATTATAAGGAGTGGGAAGGTAATTAAACATACGGTCATCTGAACCAGAACTTTGATCAAATGCAGCTCTTGATTTCATTTGGTAACTCTCAATAATTTTTTCCAAATCTGCTGAAGGTGGAGGTAATTTATGATTGCATGCTGCTGCCAATATACGTAGATCATTATCAAGGTTTGTTCTACTGGAATACTTGATGGGATTGCAGATATGCAGCTTTTGACGCATCTGTGAGAAAAAGTTGGTCTTTGTCCGATCTCTGTGGAGAAGAATGATTCAGAAGCTTTTATTTTGTTGTAAATAAATATATATAATATAAACAAGGAAATAAGACCAAGAAATAATAAATAATTACAGTTTGATGTTAGTATGGCCTGGCACTGTTAATTTATTTGTATGCTTCTAGGTGTGCCCTTCAACCAATCAGCAATTAAGCAACAATGCAAACACTGTGCTGATTGAAATGCAGACATAGAAGTATGTCAATACATTGGTACATTACATAACTGGTTGCTGCACTGTAAGTGAGGAAATGAGTGGGAAACAAAACACAATGGTTGTCATCAAAAATTATGTCTATTAAGCTAGACAGAGGAACCATAGGTGATGATCACCAAAAAAAATAAATTGCAACTTTGGTCATTTTGTGACTATAAAGTAAACTTTTTCTATCTATCTTATGAAAGTATCAAATGAAATATACATGATATACATACTGAAGTAGCTTGTAGTTCTCCAGTTCACTTTTGTTTTTTTCAAACTGTTTTTGTAGCTCCTTCACTTCATTCTCTGCCTAAAATCATAATAAACAAAATTCTTGTCTTGAAATTTAGGGATGGTTTTCTTGTATTTTAATCAAGAATAATTTTGAAGCATATTGAAAGTAGGGAAGCTGATTTATAAGATAATATATAAATTAGGTATTACCTAATAGCGGAGCTCCCGAAAAAGATATTTGATAATCAGTTCAAAGATATGTGCGACACATCACTGGTTATATGCAGTTGATATAACAGAAAATCAATCGACATTCGTTAATAATTAAAAGTAATTGACCGATGGATAGAAATATGTTCTTCCAATCCGATTCAGATTACTTTTTTCAACGTCATGATGGTTACATAATATATTATATGTTATAATTGAAAAAAACCCTGATATTTAAAAATTATTCGCCGAAGGCAAAGTGATTATCGGGGAATATTTACCGAGCTGCGAGTCTTCGGGCATATTTTGAATAAAACAAATAACGGAGAAAAAAAAATTTTTTCTGTAATTTTAAACGACTGTCCACCATTTTGAAACTGATGCGAAAGCTTGTAATTAAAGCTTGTAAGTAAATATAGCAGCATAAGATTCCAATTTCGACCAATGAGCGCGCCGGATTTGTTATATTCACTTGAATAAAAATACTAATAATCAATAATACTTATTGGCTTATATATAGAGTAAAACACAAACAACTTTGAATTCTTATTGTGTGCATCCTTCTAGTACACAATTTATTATGAAGAGTGCTTATTCAACATCCTAGCTAAGTTACATAATTATTCTTCTTTAAAAAATTTTACAAGAGATAATCATGCATTACATCAAACATCTGGAAAACGTAGTCCCCGACAAATGCACATACATGTTAGCTCCGGGGACTAAAGCATTATGAAAGATAAGCTAAAGATTACAACGAGAAGGAAATTTACATCATGATATACATGTATTTGGAATACTATTAAACTGCAACATAGACATTATATTCCATGCGTTGATGTACGATCCAACTGAAATAAATTAGAACAATGATTGTAAATGATTCTGCAAACAATGAATCAATACATTGTTTGTAAAAACGTCTTTTTGGTGCATGTGGATGTCATATTTATAGCTAGTACTTGCATTGAGAGCCCATGATGTCATAAAAGGACAAATAAAAAATAAAGAATTTGAATTTTTGCTTGATGCTGAATACAGGTGATATAAAACAATTAGTAGACCATTAGTAGAGTTGCCAAACATAAAACAGAATTTGTGATAGACCAAGCATGTTTATACTATAATGCACATTAGGACTAATAAGAAAGAACAGAATAATCTCACCTGCTTAATAAAAATGACTGTCTGTAAAAATACCTGTGTACTGCAAACCTATATAAAGAATTAAAACAAAAAAATAAAAATAAAAATCACTAGCCTGAGAATGTTGAAATTAAAAACAATAATAAAAATAATAATGATGATATCAAAATAAAACCGCATTCTCATAAATGTATACCACCTACTATTCCCCAGTTTCAAGTACTGGGAACTAAAAAAATCAAATAAGAACAACATAACCTGTATTCTGAATTGCTATGTCCTCTATCTAAATTGGATTGGATAAGATAGTCAATAGGTTAATAGTGACATAATTAATATTAAATATGAACACTTGAATTGTATTGAACGCTAGAAAGGAATGAACAAAATATGAAACACATAAATGGCTGAATAAATAAGTGAATGAGTAAATGATTGACTGGGTGTATGAGTGAGTGAGTGTATATCCTTAGCCACAAAGGCCAATGAGATATCATAGCCACAAAGGCTAACCACAGCCATCAAGGCCAATCACATTTTCATAGCCACACAGGCCAATCACACATCCTCACCCACAAAAGGGTAATAGGATGCAAAAGTACCTGATTTCAAACTGCAATAGTGCTAGGGTGGTTTTTGATACCTAAGATTATTTCAGTTTTGTTAGTCTTTCCATTTCAATTGATTGCCACAAATTTAGTGAAATACACACTAAAATTTTTGAAAACTTGGTTTTATCAAGTCTATCTTCTTTCCATGAATGAAATACAGAGTTATCGTTTCAAATCAAATTCTTGTAAAATGTTTCAAATGATGTTGACTATATATCAAATTTGATTACTGCACTTTTATAGCATGTAGAAATATTTTTGGTTTGAGTTCCAGCAGACAAAAGACTCTGTAGATATGCTGACGTGAAATGTAAAAAAAAATTATAAATAAAAAAACAATATTAATAATAATAACTTTAACAATACTAATTATTATAATAATTTTAAATTTTTTTTTTATTTTTTTATGTTTATAATAATAACTTTTATTTAAATCTATAAAACCAATCTAGTAACATTCTAATGTAAGTAAATCTAAATTATCTTAATTATCCTATTTTCATAAATGTATAGGTATAACATTAATAAACAAAAACCATATTCACTATTATTAATGACTGACTTGTTAAAAAAAACTGTAAAACATGATATATTGCAAAATATATATTCTCTGCTATTCTCTCAAATTAATAATAATTATAACAATAATAATGATAATAATAATAATAGTCATAATAATACTAACAATAGTAATAATACTAACAATAATAATAATGATGATGATGATGATGATGATGATGATGATAATGATAATGATGGCCACAAAGGCCAATCAGACATTCATAGCCACACAGGCCAATCACATATCCTTACCCACAAAGGGTATTTGGATACAAATTTACCAGATTTCAAACTGCAATATGTCTAAGGTTTTGATCGTTTGAACTGTTTTTGTTTCATTTGTCGGAGACAATTCATTGACAAATTACAAATTTCACGAAAAATTCAGGACCAGAGTTGTCAAAAACTTGACTTCATCAGTACATTAAATCTACATGTAGCATATTTCCAAAATGTAATCAAAACAAAATATTTTTTCAAATTGACAAATTTTGACAAATGTTGTTGACTGCAAATATTGATTTATTTGTTTCCTTTTTTGATGTATTTTTCTTAGGACTCCGTAATAAAGGATTATTAAATGAGCGCAAGGTCTGTACAAAGGAATAACAGAGGTCTTGAATGTACGGCCTAATGTCGCAGACCATAGCAAAGACAGAGGTCTGATATTTCTCTGTAGAGACTGAGCAAGCGAGTTTAAAAATTCTTTTATTATATGACTTAAATAAAGCCGTATTTCCAAACAAGAATTAGGATTCAACGCTTCAAAGAACACATGGGTAACCATGGGTAGCCAGTCTGGATAATAAGAAATATTTCAAAAGCTATTAAAGAATAGTTTTTGCAATTTGAAATCGGGTAATAGCCACACAGGCCAATCAGATATTCAGAGCCACACAGGCCCATCATCTATACAAACAAAACCTATGCAAACACAATAACTTTCTACGTAATATAATATTTACAATTCAATGAACTGGTGTAGACTGAGCCCAGTCTACAAGTCTACGGAAAGTAGACTCATCATATGCTGCAGCTAAACTTTCTCGGTGACGACATTCTACAGCAAGGGAATGCAGCCTTTGGATTTCTGCTGATCTTGAACGAGTAGTTGGAGTGTTTACTGCATGAAACCTGTCTTCATTAATGAGCACATCTTCATGGAAAGCAAAGTCAGGGTCCCTGTCAGGTCCTCCAGCTGACTTGGCTCTTGACAATGCAACATAAAAGGCTCCAGGATTTTTGGCTTCAAAGGCATGGTTTCCAGGATGAATGACTACATATCGAAAGGCTTCACCTTCACCAACAGTCATTCCTTGGCATTTATGAATTGTTGTACCCCATGACAGTCGTAGTGGAATCTGTAAGCGTTTGCATCGACATCCACACTCAGTCGTCCTGCTAATAGGTACGATTGGTACAATGGTCGGATGATCTTCGAGAAAGACTGGACCTCTGTATCCACTGAAGTTCACCAATACAAAGTCTGGCTGAGGTGATGGATCGTCAGTAGGCCTTCGACCACCAAGATAAACAACATCTACTACAGTGCCAACTGCACCATTGAACAGTCCCCATTCAGCCTTGATGTTTGTCACAAGCATGACCTTGCTGTCACGGCAAAGATAAAGAAGTTGAAGCAATCCTCCTGCTTTGTTGCTATCGGCCTTTTGAGCATGTTTGCCATTGTTTACTGCTTTAATCTTTGCCACAGGATGTCCAGGTTGACGATTACATTCCAGCAACTTTTTCTTGTTACGTTCCCACTCCAAGCGATGTGTCGGAAACACAAAGAGACCATGATCATCCATTCTTTGCAGTAGCTGTTCTCCATGACTCCTTAGTAGATTGTGCCACTGGAATCCTTGGAGCCAACGTACTTGTTCAGGTGTATTGCTATAGGATCTCATTGACATCAGTACTTCTCTTAGCTCTATTTCAGATTCGGACTGTCTTACATTCTGAGTAAGTTCCACAGCACTATCAAAGGTTGTCCACACCAACCGACCATGGTTTGAAGGTCCACTGCGAGCGTCAGGGACATACACAGGAGTATCACAGACAGGGGGTAACTGCATGTCATCTCCCATCATCACAATAACTGGAATGCCTCCCCAAAGCTCTTCAGATGAATTTCCTCTATTCATGCCATATCGTGCATGTTGTTCCATCCATCCCATTGTAATGCGTCCAAACATTGATCGTTCGTCTCCAATTAGTACTTTCAAGTTTTGACATTTGGTCTGGATTCTTTCTAGAACGACTCCAGATGGTATCGACAGCTCGTTACAAGATCGTCCTCCTGTTGGCAGTGATAAAAAGCTGTGGGCAGTAGCACCATCCACTAGATAAGCTGAGTTTCCTGTCGGGGTAATCACTTGTATGCAATCATTTATTCCAAACACCTGCCGTACCAGTCGTTGTAAACACTTGATCACATAAGACTTTCCAGTACCACCAACACCAGATACCACAAGCCGCAATGGTGAGTAATCACGAGGACTCTCCACAAAATTGTACAAGGTGTGCAATACTAGGCTCACTATAGATCTCTGTTCTTCATTCAGTGTGAAGGGACATACATCTGGCAAATTAACATTGGTGCTTGTAGAACTCCCTTCCTCATTTGCTTCTACACAATCTTGAAGCCACGTCTTAACTTGTTGAACTTCAGGTAGTGGCATGGAAGTGTTGCTCCAGTCAAACTGATCGCCACCATCATCATATTGGAATTCACGCTCAACTCCTTCAAATTGATGATTCAAGCCTGCATAAACGTCAACCCAATCTGGCTGTTCTTCAGCGTCAGAGGCATCTTCATCATCATCTTCCTCATATTGCTCCTCAGGTTCGGGGTTTGCTGCTGCTTGTTGAGCTTTCAGCACTTGCGCTTTGACAAAAGAGGGGCAATCATCACTATCGAGAAATCTTTCAAAACAGTCAATCCAAGATTCATCATCTCTATTCACTTCATGAATGTGAAACCAGCTTGGAAAATGCAGCAACATCATTGTACGGCAGTAATCCTCACAAAGTGGCCATGTTGCATACGTCGCACCACCACTTACAACAGGTACTTTTCCATTTTGGGATGCGTACTCGTACCAGGAACACCGTTGATCACGTGGTCTTGCTAAATACCTATCCAGTGAACTGCTTGTTGTTGCTGTGTCACCATTTTGTTCCAAACGTCTCGAACCTGTCATTGATAAGTAGGAAAACTGTCTGCTGCAACGCCACAGTGCCAAACCACTTAGTTCAAACGATGCTTCTGGTCCACTGATGTCTCTTCTTCCAACTGTTTTCATCAGCAGCTTTGCACAAATGGACCTTCCTGGTATTTCGTCAGCAGAATCTGTTGTATTCACCATGTCTTTAAACAGGTCGATGGTTGCACCAGTTGGTTCGTTGTCTTTACAGGCATATCCACACACATAGTCAGTCACAGCTATGATTTCATTTGCACTTGGGTAGTCTGGATGGGAATTAGATACAATCAAACTAACATCTCCATTAGCTCTCCATGACTGCAACTGATATCTGGAATGCTGAATCACACGGGGATGGTCACGAGGTAGCTCAAGTCTCAAAGCGCCATTGCGATCTTTTACGACTGCTGCTGAATCACAAGGTTCTTTTCCTCTGTGGAATTCTGATCCAAATTCCATTCTACAGACTCGTTCTCTTGGCTGTAGTCCTGGCTGAGGATGCCGGGGTGTCCTTAAGCAGTAATCAGAACAGCAATGAAGTCCAACTCTATTGACTAACTGCAAGTAATCTTCCAGTATGGCATCTTGTGTTGCAGATACATCCATCAACATCTTTACTAGTGGATCTTGGTCGTTGGTTATAGGCTGTGCAGAACCTTCTGGTGGTGGCCAGAACTCCTTTCTGGGATTTCCTTGGTCATCTTTACCCGCAGGGTGTGAAGCGGACATATCAAACTTGTCTTTAACCCAACTGCTAAGCCTTGAAACACGTTCGTCATCATCACATCCTTCCTCTCTGGCATTGTTGAGCAAGACATGTGGTTCTCGGTCACCTCTCCAACTAAGCTGGTGCCAGTGAATTTGTCCTCTTGACTTTGCAAACTCATATCGATACCAATAGTCGCTAACGCCAAACACGCCCTTGACAATCTTTTCATGGTAGCTCTGGGTGCGAGCATCAAAGTAAGAAACCACAACATGGGTGTTTTCCTGTATTGCTTTGAATCGTGCATTACTGTCTTCAAGAAGATTAACAACTTCTCCAGTGGTTTCCAAAATGTACTTTTCCAAAAGTCTTCTTAGTGGTGGGAAGTAGAATTCAGCACAGCTCCCAGTCATGAAAAAGGTTGGTAAGCCAAGCTTCTCATTCACCATGAACTCTATCAGTGCTCGAAGTTCTCTACGTCTTTGATGCCAATACTGTGAAGTGCCACGCAAACTGGCTCCAAAATACAGTAGTCTGTTTGCTATGCTTGTATCTCCTCTTGCGAATCGCTCTTGCAGATCAGCCACTGTAATGTGGGGTTCTCCTAGTTGCTGGTCAACGAAATATCTACTCTGCTCGAGGGCTCGTTTTCTCATAACCATGTTGTGAACTACAAATTTCCATACTTTGTGCTTGGCAAATCTTCCATCCTGATACCACAACAAATGCTCTGCCCACTCATGTAGTGAAGTACATGTTCTTGGACGGTTTGCATTGTAATCACCATTTCCTGTAGGGAAGAGGCAGGGAAAAGCCATCGTGAAAAAATATGGCGTGCTAAATTCTGATGCTGGTGTTGTATCTGTTGATGGCCAGGGGATTATCGGTGTTTCAACTGTCCGCCTACGATCAGATTCTTCGTCATGTACAGACTCAGCGAGCTGGTTCACGGCTGTTTGAATCTGCTCTTGAACATTCACGCCTGGTTCGGGCAGTAGTACTCCAGATACAGTCTCGTCGTCATCTTCTACCACTTCATCAAGATCTAACTGATTTGGGGCTGGACCTTGATCATCTTCACGCTGTATCTCAGTAAATTCGACTGTGCGCAGTTGGGGCAATTCACCATCCTCAGGCAAGTTTTCAATTCGACTGTCATCGATGATGATATTACTATATGCAGGGTTGTTTTGCTTTAACCAGCGAATAGCTGCTTCCACACGACGTCGTCGCACTCTGAAATCTTTATGTGTGTCATCCTTCCCTTGTCTTCGGACCCGAATGATATCCACCTCTGCTGGTAAACGTGGAAGAATTGTAGCAGGTTCTTGAACAGCCTGTGGAAATGCTACACAGTGTCCTCTTGAACCAATACCACCATGTTTCAGCATACGGACATGAATGGCAGGTGCTAGTCTTGCTATAAGCATCTGTTCTGCATCTGTGAGATCTGCAAGCTCATCTGGGACGATTCCAGGATTCATGTTATTTTCATCTGACCATAACTTAGGAACTTGCTTGTCCCTTTTACATCGAGAGCAGCAATCATTTCTTGTGGGTTTCAACTGAAGTCGTCTTTCATTGCATACGCCACAGCAGTTAAATTCATATGTCATTTGTTCCACTTCAAATGCTCGAATAGCAACATAACATTCATCTTCATGTTGACTTGATCCTGGTGGGGGCGGCGGAGGGAGATCATTTATCACTTCAAGCAGTCTTCTTTCACCTTGTAAAATTCGTCTTTGATTTCTACGTCTCCTTTTTCTCTGATCATCAGCACTTTCAGTATTACCAGGTTTTGCAAACTCATAAGCAATGCCAACAGCTCTTGCTCGTGCAATTAGTTCACTTTCTTCGTTCTGACCAGTTTCCACATGTGGTTGTCTGTTGCTAGGTGTTTCAACAACTTCTGGAGGTATCTGTTCATCTGGTTCAGTACGTTGATTGCCAACTTCCTCCAAATGGACAGTATTTTGTGCATCTTCTTGGTGTTGACCTACACCTATTTGGACTACAGAATTTACAAATTGCAAACAATTTCTACTGACATTAACATAATTATTTTGCAAACCTGATGTCGAAGGACCAAGTTGAACGTTATTTATAGCATTTCTGTCATTCTCATCAGTGGAGTGTGTACATGTCTCATCATGAACTTCATCAACTAAAAAGTGAGGGAAGAAAAACAGTTAACAATGTATTCAATAGTAGTGAAGTACATCATTCTAAAGTATCAAATTAGATTTAAGAAACCATCTAGATGTCTAAATAACAGTGCATTGGGTAATTTTATTATACATTATTATGACCATTTATCTAGGAGATTGGACACTAGCACTTATAGTGATGTGATCGGTGATAGTGAAGCTAAAGGCACTAAAAGAGCATTGCCCTCCTGTGGTCCTGTGCATTGGACTTCCTGTGGTTCTACCTACATTTAGTATCAAACAAACTGCTGGTCAAAGTCATGTGTAAAAATATTGTTTTCCTTGATATACAATGAAATCAGTATGTTTGAACGTCTATTTGGGTTACCTGTGTAACATAGGTCACGTGAGACGAGCACATGGTCGAAAATAAATCGAGTTTGGAATCGACTGTTTATTCGAAGTTTTTACAGGGATATTTTCTACTAACGAACATTATTTTTGGTCCTTCGAGCCGGATCCCTACAAAGTTACGGAGTATAGTCGTCGATTTGTGTGGAAATTGGAGATTTTTCAGAAGAAATTGGTCTTGTTTTCTCGAGTATAATTTTGGAGTGTACTATCGATATCTGTCAATCTGGAAACACTCATTTGTGTCTTCATCGTGGTCATTTGGTATTTCGTCATCAATTTGGAGTTGTTGTCTCCATTGTATTTGTGGAATTTTGTGGATAATATTAGACTACAATCATCTTGGAAGAATTTATTTGAATATTCGACTTTGTAGCTGGATATTTCGTCATCGAACTGGACGGCCCAAGTGGCGGCTTTGTGTGTGTTCGCATCCTGGTTTATATCGACATTTCTGGTATCGCAATTCTTTAGAAAGTTACGGTTTTTAATCGCCGAATTGTGCATTTGTGGATTATATCGACTGGAGTAATCTGGAATTATTTACTAGCATTTTGGACATTGTATTTTGACATTTCGTCTTCGACCTGGACGTGCCATTGGCGGCGCCTCGTGTATTTGTTTGTATCAGTTCATATATATCGATATATTGTTAAATTGGGGTAGTCATAATGAGTGACTCCGAAGAAGCAACTGAGGAGAACTGGAAAACGAAAGTGGAGGAGCTCAAGCGAGAAAAAAGAAAGAAGAAAAGCGCTATTACGAAATTGTTGAATAACTTGGCCGAGAAAGTGTCGGACCGACAAGATGGCGACACCGAGGAAATCAAAGGTATTCTGGAACGTCTTGAAGAATTAAAAGACACCACCGTCGATCTGATAGACGAACTTGCATCGGTTTATAAAGAAAACAAGAAAAGTGACATGGAAATCAAAGCGGGAGAAGAAGCGGATGAGCTTATGGAACGGATCGAAAAAGAAGCCTGTATCGCCCGGCTCGCGTTGACGTCGACAGCAACGAAAACAACCCCAGGAAACAACGGATCAGCTAAAAATACTTCTTCCAACGAAAAGAAAGGAGCCAGTGGAATTAGCAATTTGGAACGTATTAAAATTCCCAATTTTAGCGGAAATAAGAGTGAGTTCCCACACTGGCATGCAACATTCATTAGTTGTGTTGATCAGACGTCGATGACAGCTCAATTTAAGATGTTGCGGCTGGAGTCCTGCCTTACTGGGGAGGCGCTGGAGACTATCAAAGGGCTTGGATATTCAGAAGCAGCCTACGACGTGGCAAAAGCAAGATTAGTTCGAAAATATGGAGGAAATAGAAGAGAAGTACAAAGTCACTTGGACGAGCTCTTGAAAATGAAGCCAATCAAAGAGGAAAACCCCAAGGCCCTTGAACAATTCGCGGACATGCTTGAGAGAGCCGTAGTTAAGCTGCAAGAGAATAACCGGAAATCTGACTTGGAAATGGGAACCCTATACACCATCATCCTCGAGAAAATGCCTGAAAAGTTAATCACCCAGTACTACCGATGGCTGAAAGAACAGGGTAAAGCTGAATCTCTCATAACGTTAAAAGACTGGACTGCAGAAGAGGCTGAGTATCAGATGCAAGCTGCAGAGTTAAAGCATGGCCTTAAGTCTCCAAGTACCCCTTCTAGGCCCCCCAGACAAAGTAGCAGAGTATATGGAACCATTCATTCGGATAAAAGGCAACAAGGTGGTGACAAACGTAAAGGGTGTAAGTGTTGTGGTGGACCGCATGGATTATGGAATTGTGAAACTTTCAAAGACAAGAGTATTAAAGAACGATGGACCACGGCAAAGAAACTGGGCATGTGTTATAGATGTTTATCTGACGGACACTTGGGCAGCGATTGTCCAAGGAGCAGAGTATGCAATCTTAATGGATGTACTGACAGTCATCATAGGCTGTTACATGCAGATAAACCAAGTGAGAATACAACACAAACGGACCAACCAGGTTCTTCACTGCCATTGCACTCGTCAACGTATCAGTCTTCAGGTCAACAATGGAATGGAGCATATGCGCAAGGAGGCTCATACACCCCTAACATAAGTAGCCCAGTGTTAACACCGTTTGGTCCTCCGTTGTACGGAATAGGTCAAGCTCCTAGTCAAAGCAACTTTGGAGGTAGTCGAACCACGGAGGGGGATGCAAATACTCATGCTGCATCACGCAAGTTGGAAACCCCTGACGATATAGCATTACGAACCATTCCTGTCATTTTAAAGAATGGTAGCAAGAAACTGTTAGTGAACTGTTTCCTTGATGAAGGAAGCGATACAACATATGTGAATGAGGATATAATACACGAATTTGGAATACAAGGTGAGAAAGAATGGATAAAAGTCAATGTGGCCAACAACCAACAGGTACGATTTCTCTCGATGACCTTCAGTATTGGATTAGAAAGTGTAGATGGAAGGGTTAGCACAGTTATCAAAGCGAAGACATCTGGAAATATTTGTGGTGGAATGAAACCTGTCGATTGGTTAAAGATGAGAAAGAAATGGGATCATTTAAAGGATGTCCCATTCCCACAACTAGCAAACAGAGGAACAATTGACATTTTACTAGGAACTGACAATTATAACTTGATGTACCCAATGCAAGAAATCATTGGTGGACTGCACGAACCCTATGCACGACTTTGTCCTCTTGGATGGACTGCAGTTGGCCGACTAGCTGACAACCATAATCGATTCAACTACCATACAAGGAGGTGCAACACGTATAGTATACATGGTCTGACAGAGACATCAGCTGATTTGAACACGACATTGAAGCAGTTTTGGGACTTGGATACAATGGGTATCACACCATCAGGACCAGCAATGAGTCCAGATGAATCAGCAGCAATGCAGAAAGTGTCTGGGTCATTGACTTACAACAATGGACATTATGCAGTAGCTGTACCATGGAAAGATGAACGACCAGAACTACCCAACAATAGACAGTTAGCTGAACAACGATTGAAATCAACAGAAAGGAAGTTGGTTGCCAACCCAGAAGTCGCATGTGCATACCAGGAAGTTATTGACGAGTACTTAGAGAAAACGTACATTCGCAAAGTATTACCAGAGGAGCCGAAACCAGACACTGAATGGTTATTACCTCATTTCCCAGTTATTCGACAGGATAAGTCAACAACAAAGACTCGGATTGTCTTTGATGCTTCAGCAGAGTCTAACGGCAAGAGTTTGAATAAAGCAGCGCTTCCGGGGCCAAAGCTGCAAACTGACATTTTGGACGTACTGATAAGGTTCCGCAAGGAACTTATTGCTCTAGTTGGTGACATTAATCAAATGTACCTTCAGGTCCTACTACTACCAGAAGACCGACCATTACATAGATTTTTGTGGAGAGACCTCAAACTGAACAATGAACCACAGGTGTACGAGTTTTCAAGGCTTATCTTTGGAGGATGTTATGGCCCATTTTGCGCACAATATGTATGGCAGAAGCATGCTGAAACACATCAGAAACAATATCCCCTTGCAAGTGAAGTAGTAAAGAAAAGCTGCTACATGGATGATGTCATGTGTTCTGTAGAGTCCATCGAGGAAGCAAAAGAAGTCAGAAGACAGCTTACAGAGCTGGGAGACAGAGCTGGATTTCATATCCGCAAGTGGCTCTCGCAGGAAACTGAGGTAATCGCTGACGTGCCAGAGGAGGATCGAGCTAAGGAGATGAGGATTGGAGAATGTCAATCGACTAAAACTCTTGGAGTGTTGTGGACTGTTCAGGAAGACAAGATGTTATTTAACTTCACACCACCTTCAACTGAGTTTGTCTTCACAAAGCGCAATGTGTTAAGGAAGATTGCGACAATATTTGATCCATTTGGATTTTTAGCACCGTATGTTGTACGTGCTAAATTACTCATGCAAGAAGCTTGGATGGAGGCTCTGGGTTGGGATGAGGAACTCCCAGATCATCTTACAAGAAAGTGGAGATCATGGTTTAACGAACTAGAGATGCTGGACAAGATCGAAATACAACGATGCTTGAGAGACGACCGAGCAGTGAAAGACATAACTGTACATACATTCAGCGATGCATCTGACAAAGCTTATGCTGCAACAACCTACACAAGACATGAATACGAAGACGGATCAATCAGCATACAGTTAGTTGCAGCAAAGAGTAGACTTGCTCCTTTGAAGGCTGTGAGTATTCCACGCTTAGAGCTCATGGGGGCGCTGATGGGTCTACGTTTAACTAAGAAGGTATGCTCAGCACTGGAACTTGCTTTGAACAAGGTTACCTACTGGGTCGATAGCGACAATGTTGGATTCTGGATACAGGGACAGAGTCGCAATTATAAGCCATTTGTATCACATCGAGTTGGCGAGATTCACGAAGAGTCTAATCCAGACCAGTGGAAGTATGTCCCGACGAAATTGAACCCGGCTGACAAAGGGACAAGAGGATTACTAGCAGATGAACTAGCTACTGACAACTGCTGGTGGCATGGCCCTGCTTTTCTACAGAAAGATGAAGATGAATGGCCAAACCGGAAGTTTGGAAGTGCTCCTGACGCACAGAAAGAAGTGAAATCAGAAAAGAAAGAGCACCTTGTACACAAGCATGATAACACAAAAGAAGAAACAAGATTCACCTATCTTGCAGCTACTCAAGAAAAGAGACCGGATGCAACAAAGTACTCCAAGTGGTACAGGACACATCCAAAGAGAAAACTAGAGATTGGAATTTCACTTGTTCGAGTTGTGGGTTGGATAAATCGTTTTGTTAACAATGCACGTAAACTTCAAGAAGAAAGAAACACCTGTCACGAGTTGACACCAGATGAACTTCGCATGGCAGAGAAGCAACTCATTAAGTCTGCACAAAAGGAATGCTTCCCGGAGGAGATTGAAGCACTATCACTTAACAGACCACTACCAAAGAACAGTAGTATCTTGGCCATCACACCAATATTAGTTGATGGAATTCTTCGTGCCAACACTAGACTGCGTTACGCAGAGGATTTACCTGAAGATGTAAAGTACCCCATTATACTCCCAAAAAGACACGCAATTACAAAGATGATTGTGAGGTATCATCATGAACTAGAAGGACATGAGATGGGAGTAAACTACACGTTGAATCATTTAAGAGAGAAATACTTTGTAATTCATGGACGGCAAGAGGTCAAGAGATGTATTAAAGACTGCGCAGAATGTTCAAGACGGTACAGAGGAAGTGCAGCTCAACAACAGATGGCACCATTACCACGTATACGCTTAGAAATAACAGAGAGACCATTTACCAATTGTGCTACAGACTTTGCTGGACCATTCTACACCATTCAGGGACGTGGGCGACCGCGTCTAAAACGTTATCTGTGCTTGTTTGTATGCTTACAGACACGCTGTTGTCACTTAGAGATGGCGACATCTCTAGAGACAGACGGATTTCTGAATGCCTTCACAAGAATGGTGGCTCGACGAGGATGGCCCAAACTGATGCTTAGTGACAATGGAACCAACTACGTTGGCGCAGCTCGAGAAATCAAGGAACTAGTGGATGAGATCAACCAAGAACAGGTCCAACGAATGACCAGTAACCAGGGGGTTAGATGGTTATTCAACCCCCCTGCTGCACCTCACTTCGGAGGCGTGTTCGAGAGCATGATTAAAGCAGCCAAGCGAGCTATTTATGCTGAACTATCTGGAGCAGACGTGAACGATGAAGAGCTTCAGACAGTGATGATAGGAGCTGAAAGCCTGTTGAACTCAAGACCACTGACCACAGTCAGTGGAGATCACAACGATGAGGCGGTGTTAACTCCCAATCATTTCCTCATAGGGCAAATGGGAGGAGAGTTGGCTCCAGAAACCGTTGACTCTACACCTGGAAAGCTACGTAAGCGATGGAGACGAGTTCAGGAACTCATTCGAAAGGTATGGCAGCGATGGATGAAGGAATACCTGCCAGCAATTGGATCTAGGCACAAGTGGTTTCTACCTACAGAGAATCTGAAAGTGGGAGATGTTGTGCTAGAGATCGAACCCAAGACCCCTCGACGAAGCTGGAGAATCGGACGCATTGAAGAAGTTTATCCAGGACAAGATGGACTTGTTAGAGTGGTGGATGTACGCATTGGAGGACGGATGATGCGGCGCCCAATACATAAACTATCACCATTAGAAGCCAATGTGTAGTCATGTAGAACATTAGGAACACTGATAGGACATCTTACTGTAATCTCGTTGTTTTATATTTCCTATGTAAGGAATTGTAAGAATTACAATCCCGGAGGGGGAAATGTTTGAACGTCTATTTGGGTTACCTGTGTAACATAGGTCACGTGAGACGAGCACATGGTCGAAAATAAATCGAGTTTGGAATCGACTGTTTATTCGAAGTTTTTACAGGGATATTTTCTACTAACGAACACAGTATTTGTTTTCATTCCATATTGGTTACATACTCCGAGACTCTTAATCGTCAATGGGCTTCCTGTGGTTCAACATATGAAAACAGTTTTGTTTCAGCAACAATGCTGAATGTTATGTGCATGCATAAAACATAGTTTTGTCTTGATAATAAAAAAAAACAGATAATCAAGGAAACATCATATAAGTATAGTAAAAACAACACATACGAGCAATAAGCAAGTGCTTTTGACCCTTGATGAAACACGACTGAGAGTTCTCTATGTGTCTTAATAACTCCAACACCTATTCGAGTATTTCATCTGTCAAATTAGACTGATTCTATAAGTCGGTCCCAGTTCGCTCTCGGCTGAATTATTTTCTCGCAAACGGACTGACTTATTTGAGATACTTGAACCAACTGATCGCAATCGCCGCCCAGTGGTGACCTCCAATCACGTAGCTTGTTTTAAATTCTGAATTAATTGTCTTCAAACTGACTAGAATACAAATGTAGGATTAACAGAATATGATCATTGTTTTTTATTTACGTGAAAAAACAACGAAATTCAAGCACTAATAACTGAAAAAGAGCACGCGCGCGCAGGTCGATTGTGCAAGCTGGTCTACCCAGGAGAATATAGACCGTTGAAGTTTCGTTGTCTTTCTCTTTCATTTTCACGTCTTCTTTGCTTTTCTTCTTCAGTTAGAACTCTTTTTCTTGGCTTCTCATCTTTCTTGTCCATTGCAATGGCAGTTGTTTTTAATATTTGGCTTGTTGTTGTGAAATAATTTAACCTATAAGTTGCTGTATCTAGCTAGTCAAGCTCAAATGGCCAGAAAATTCAGCAAAATTAATTGTGCTGCACTCGTCCAAAACTCGCAAGTTTCTATGGGACTTCTATGATATTATATTATATCATTAAGTTTCTATGGGACTTTTTTTTAATTGAATTAAAAAATATAAAACAGCCGTGCGTGTCTCTGTCCTCTGATATAACAATTTGTTAACAGGAAGTTTACTGGAAAGTGATTGAGCGAGTGAGTGAGTGACAAAATCACTCCATCCAATTAACTCATACATTGCTATGCAACGTCTGAGTTAAAAACGAGGTTAAAGTTCATGGACCGACAAACAACCTAAGCTAATTTATAATAGAGTGTTTCCAATAAAATCAATGCAAAATAAATAGCACCTGAGAAAATATGCAAAATACTTTAATTTGTTTCCTATTGTCTATTCAACACAATTTAGTAGTAATAATAAGTAAGCTATTTGTTTCCTGGATAAAATAAAAAACGAGTAGTCATGAAATATCATATAAGTATAGTACTATAAGCAATGAGCAGCCATGTTTTAACAAGGATAAAAACACAAGCATAGCGAGTGTTTTTGATCCTTGATAAAACACAGCTGCAAGTTGTTTTACGGCTTAAAAAACTCACTTATTCAAGTTAATTGGTCATAGAACATCTTAAATATCTTAATTTATCTCATAGAAAAACGAAGTTAAAGTTCATTGACCGACAAACAACCTAAGGTAATTTATAATAGAGTGCTTGCAATAAAATCAATGCAAAATAAATAGCACAAAAAGTTGATAAAACATGTAAATTAAGCTACTTTGTTTCCTATTGTCTATCCAACACAATTTAGTAGTTTATAATATCATAAGTAAGCTATTTGTTTCCTCAATAAAATAAAAAGGAACAATTCCTTTATAACATAGTCAAACAAAAAGTTGCTTTCATCTGAAACTAATCAAAAACATAATTCTCATCATATTGACCATTAGTACACAAAAACAACTTGTATATGTTGACAGTAACAATATCTGCTTTAGTTCTGTCACTGACAAATTTCAACTCTAAAATATACCAGAAAGTTCAATCAAGCTCCATTATTAATAATAGTTTTACAATTAAGGTTTTTACTTGGACTCAGGAACACTAATAGCTAATCAAAATATAGACAAAGACAACACATAAATTATAATTGTATCGACTGATCAAATCAGTATTTTCAAACAATTTTCAATATTTTGGAAACTAATTAACCTGAAATTACACTCCAATTTGTACAATTATTGAAACATGTTTAGTTCAAAAATTCTTGGGTTGCACTGACATCATCATTAAAATTTTTTTGGGCTTAATTGACACTAATCTCGACACTAAACTCGATTTTTTGGCATGTAGAGTGAACGATAATTTGTGACATCATCAAAATATGCTTGGAATGATCGCTGACCACGTGATATCACAATCAAGTTTCTAGCTAAGTTGTCATTGTTATTCAGATTTATCATACCCCGGGATTCCACTGAATCCTGTTTTGTATTCGTGAAAGTATTCAGCAAGGCCATGAACTGTTTAGTGACATTTCTCAGGAAAGACAATGTCCTTTTATGAGTTTTTCATCTCCGTTGTGTGCTAGATCTAAGCAAGACGAGAAGATGATATTAAGTTGCATTCCAATGTTCTCCTCTTCAAATAGGTAAAATCTCTTTAGAAAGCTTCATGATATCGCTCAAATTTCTGGTGAATCGAAATTTTGCTTTCTTTACGCAGAATACTCTCTGAGTCAGTAGTTCAGTTAAATCCACATATACTTTATGCATTCTCTATACATTACAAGGCAAATTATGTGTCAGATATTTATCAAGCACTCTAACTTTTAGCTGCCAGGGAGGGATTCACATCCTTTCCTAAACAAACTTTTAATCAATTAGTTATATAATCATTAACACTGTTTGTGATTGTTTGAAAAAGCAATATATTTGAATAAAATGTACTTGTACATTTCTAAAACTTGTGTTGTCGTAGTCAGTTAGTTTTATAATCATTGGCAATGTTAGCCGTTATGTGACATCATCATTAAACAAAAAATGTTCATTGCAATATGTTACTGTTAGTATTGGAATACATGATGCACATTTTTTTTCCTAAATCACCATTTGCTCATTTTGGCTCCCTTCAATTCTATAAAAATAGACCTCTATGAGGCCATGTGGTTACTGGCCTCAAATCCAAATATAGATATAGACCCATTTCAAGGCCTTTCCCTGGTTGGGGGTGGGGGTAGGGGTTTACTTCGACTAGTGCATACACACACACCGACTTTGTCCTAGCTAGTGCCCTTGGTAAGTTTATTGAAATTCAATATATTTTTATGTTCTATTTGACCTGATGCGTTTGGTCACATAATGGATAAAACATCTGAAACATGAACAAAACAAACATTTCCCCTGCAGATAATTTTATATTTCTGAACTAAACTGCACAGTTTGGTCTCAAAACGTATATTTATAACCACAAACCCTATATTTCATTATTAATAACT
The DNA here is from genome assembly GCA_029948255.1 of Telmatactis stephensoni. NCBI lineage: Eukaryota > Metazoa > Cnidaria > Anthozoa > Actiniaria > Isophelliidae > Telmatactis > Telmatactis stephensoni. Next base: position 855,477 of record JALIZF010001827.1, on the reverse strand, counting down.
GTCCCTGGTTGGGGGTGAGGGTAGGGGTTTACTTCGACTAATCTATTTTTATGTTCTATTTGACCTGCATGACGCGTTCGTCACGTAATGGATAAAACATCTGAAACATGAACAAAAAAATACACGATTTGTTGTGTTAATAATGCCGTTGTAGAAGTCTTTACAGCAAACAATTTAGATATATAGTGAAATAAAAAGTTGAATAAACTGGTATATTCGCAGGGAATATTTTTGCGTGTGAGATATAATGCATGATAATAGAAGAACAAATTAAGGCAACTGAACACTAATAGCTGTTGACAGACAAATAAAAGGTCTTTACTACTGCTGCTGGACCAAACGTTTCCCCTACAGATATATTTAATTGAACTAAACTGATCGGTTTAGTCTCAAAACGTATATCTATAACCACAATTTCTATATTTGATTATTAATAATCGACTTAAACACTCTCAGACTGCTGCACGTAGTTCCACGCACGTACTTCGTAGTTCGGCTTGGAACTTTGCCTCTACTTCGGAACTTTAGCGTATCTTTCGGCTTGACAGTAGTTCTTCTCCCCTTCGGAGATTTCCGAAAATCACTCACTCACTCACGGACTCACACACTCATGGACCCGATGGCATAAATAATGAATAATGATGGCATAATGAATAACAAAGAATTACAATGTCATGCACAGTTCTTAAGTGTAGGATAAGCCTGGATTGTGAGAGCACTAGACTTCAACCACATGCAGTCCAAGAAACAAGACAACCAAACCAACCAGTCAGTAAATAGGCAATTAAAACTTTCTATTGTGCTGAATGTTATGCATTTGGCTTGATCTATGAACAATACATTTGTTTGTATGACATCTGTATCAAAAAGATCAATAAGCTGTTACTTTTCATGGGGGTTTTGCCAATTCGCATTTTGTCCACCATATATTTGGCGTTGTGCATACTGTACATTGTACATCTCTAGAATGAGTATTTTAAATTGTTCATATCTTTGCAACAAAAGCTCTCCTTGGCTCAAAGATTTTCTGGGATAATTATGTAGTTTTACTTGCTCTTTACATGGATTTACATTGATTTAATTCAATTGAGGCTCTTATCTCTTTGAGGATACTGATATTTTGGTGACCCTCAAAGTGACACAAACATTGGACTCCAAATTTCTTACTATAGTCATTTTAGCATTTTAAATGGTTGTATCTTTGTAACAAAACTCATTTTAATTTGAAATTCTGCAGACATACTAGTTTTCCTTGCTCTTATAAATTAAAGCACTTTGATCATACTCAGGGCTCTAAAAAAAATTTGATGACGTAAGTGAAAAGGTAAGAATATGGTGAAAGTAGTTTGTGTTTTCATAAAAATACACAGGTGTATTAGCTGGTTAGTCGACCAATAGCCTATAATTATACAAACCCTAAAGCAAAATAATGCAAAAAGGTTGAACCATAATCTTTATTTCAACTTGTTGATAAAATGCAATCCAGTTGTTTACCTAATACAACAGGAAGCCCAATTCATTTGAATCAAAAATGAACTAATTCGAATTTTCATTATTTATTTAAAGTATGGGGAAAATAAATTATTTTTCTAATTTCTTCTCTTGAAGAATGATTGAAGTCAAAATAAACACCTTAAATTTCTTAATAATATTCTTATATCATTTGTTTTACAAATTATTTCTTTATGTCAATTTCTTTTTTGGTTTTGTTTGATTGGACAATTTAACATTAGTGCATGTGGAAAATAATAGCAGCAAATGAAATTTGCAAAGCTAATATAGAGATTTTAGAGATACGTTAGGGTTATTACAATGTAATTAACCGAGTGCGAGGTCTGTATGGGAAAATATCAGACCGAGGTCTTGACAGTATGGGCCGAGCACAGCGAGGTTAATAACTTATTTATTATATGGCTTTGAGAAGTCCCGCACAAACTTTTCTTTTTATCTGGGACAGCGGTCCTGATATGGCAAAATACAGACCATGCGACTTAGCCAATCAGAATTCAGGAAATTATCTAGCCACAAAGTTTGGTATACTTAGAAATGCTATTTATAGTTAAATTAAGTGATATTTATCTACTTTATGCTTGAGTTTATGTTCTGAAATTTTGGCAGCCATGTTGGAGGATAATGATATGTCCTCCAAGCATCCAAGATGGCACCGCCATAGAATGCAAAAATGCATTGCCAATAACTCAGTAAGAAATTTCTCTTGCGCTCCAAAAATTGTACCAGTGGTGTTGCTTTAATTTCTGTACAAGTCCATAAGCATCTTATTTTATTTAGCAAATTTAATAATATTTTAACATTTCAAAACATCAATATACCACGTGGTTGCAAACAAAGTAACTGGCTTCACTGTACCTCAAATTAATTCCCCTCTCCTTAAATCATTAAACTCGGAATGAATATGAAAAGTATCAACACGCTTGTAAGTTAATGTACATTTATGTTTTAAAGAAGGTTACTTACGATAATGTATCTGTTGATCACTCTTGTAAATGTTTGTTTCTCCAACGACATCTCCAGAAAACAAGCGTTACAACTTCCGTAAATTGCTATGAAGATCACTACTACTGTAACTTTGCGTTTTCATTAAGCAATTCTTTGAAAATGCATATTTCTGAATGGTGTACAATCATCCATGTGTATTTTTAATCGTTGTTTCTGCTGATTCTTCTTATTTTCGTTGCCGCCAGTTGCCGCCGCCATTTTGTACTGACAAATTCATGGTTGCCATAGAAACTGTCCGCCAATCATTTTATTTTCTCCTTACTTTATATATTTTCTCGCAATCATTTGTCGTATTGCTGTCTCAAAATCGCAATTAGTTTTGTATCGCGATACTCAAGGGTTTTTATGAGAAAAAAAGTGGAAAACTCATCCGTTTTCGCTGATTGAAAGCAAAATTATCCATAAAAAAGCCTTCTCTGACGTAGACTAACCCGATCACGCCACTTAACGCGCGCTCAAAAATTTTTACATTTCTTTTCCTTTACTTCAAAAACTCTTTATCTTTACTTTTTCAATAAACATTGCTTGTATGGATAGGTAGCTAAATATTTTCTTTCTCAGTTAATAATTTAATGATCCTTAAATTTAACTAAAAAACTTCAAATTTCGCATGGTCATAAGCTGTTTATTTAACCGTTAATACCACAAAATATATTAAACAAAGTCATTTAGAGAATCGTGCCAGTACATCACAAAATTTTAGCAATACTAGCTCGGTCATTTTCGTTCTTATCTAAAATTTACTTTAAATTGATTAAAAGCCGAGAAAAAGAAAACAGCAGTACATCTAGACTCATATGTGACATATGTCAACATGCATAACAACATAAGCTTCAGCTTAGACTATAGTCTTACCTGAGAGAATTGAAGTGCTTGCCATCTCCCCCCTGAGACGGCGAAGTTGTTGAAGTCTAAGTCTCTCTCTTTTTCGGTATTCCTCTGTAGAATGTCGTCTGGCATTTCTCTTCCTTACATTCTCCTTTTCTTTTTCCTCTTGGGTCATGTTCCCTCTCGAGCTTCTTTTTCTTTCGCGTTCATGTTCTCTATGTTCCTCAGTTAAGTTGTTTCTCAACACCCTTTGTCTTTGGCGTTCATGTTCCCTGCCTTCCTCGGTGAAGTTCTCTCTCAACACCCTTTGTCTTTGGCGTTCGTGTTCCCTGTCGTCCTCGGTGAAGTTCTCTCTCAACACCCTTTGTCTTTGGCGTTCATGTTCCCTGTCTTCCTCGGTGAAGTTCTCTCTCAACACCCTTTGTCTTTGGCGTTCGTGTTCCCTGTCGTCCTCGGTGAAGTTCTCTCTCAACATCCTTTGTCTTTGGCGTTCGTGTTCCCTGTCTTCCCTGGTGAAGTTCTCTCTCAACACCCTTTGTCTTTGGCGTTCATGTTCCCTGTCTTCCTCGGTGAAGTTCTCTCTCAACACCCTTTGTCTTTGGCGTTCGTGTTCCCTGTCGTCCTCGGTGAAGTTCTCTCTCAACACCCTTTTTCTTTGGCGTTCGTGTTCCCTGTCTTCCTCGGTGAAGTTGTCTCTCAACACCTTTTGTCTTTGGCGTTCGTGTTCCCTGTCTTCCCTGGTGAAGTTCTCTCTCAACGCCCTTTGTCTTTCACGTTCCTGTAGTCTTTCTCAGTTTTCCATAAAGTTTCGTCTACTTTCACGTTTTCTTTCTCTTTCAGCTTTTCGCTTTTCTCCTGTGAGATTCCTGTTTTCTCTTCCTCTTTCACGCCTCCTTAGCTTTTCTTCTTCAGTCAAAACTCTTTTAGTCTTCGCTGTTTTGACTTCTCCATTATTATCCTTTTGGTTCATTGTGGATTTGTGTTTTGTTGTTTTTTTGTTGCTGCCGCAGCGGAGCGAGCCTGAGCGAGCGCAGCAAGGCAGCGATCCTATTTCAGTAGCTAGCTAAAATCGAGATTTGGATACGACCACAATGCTTAGCGAGTGTCGTAAAAAACAATAGATTTCTTTGTTCTTGCTATCCCACAATGCAAAATTACTTCTTACCACCATGCTTTGCAAGCCTACACTATAAAACCTTATGCGTCTTCTCATCGTTGAGTGTCAACTGATTACTTCATGTAATGCTTTGAAAACACTGCCATTTGTTATTATATTCAATTCATTATATTACAATTTCTTATACTATCTTTCGAAGTAATAATTACGGTAAATAGTAGCTTAAATAGTTCATCTGGTGCCTTTAAATTGCCTTGCATCGCCTCGTGCTTTTCGCATCTTCACGACAGATCTAATGTTTATCAAGATTTAGTTTCAAATAGAGGGCAAAGGGCATACAACGGCGTGAAAGACAAGATGACAGCAATCCGGCGTCATGTAATAGTTTGTAAAAGCTAATGGTAGTCGCATGTAAAATGAGGTATTTGAAAACAAAATACATTCCAGTTCTTTGGAAATATTTTTTGCATATTCTGTAGTAATCATGCATTTTATTTCGCGCTTCAATTTCTGAAGCGAACAACCTTGAGCAATCGGTTTATTGTATAAGGAAAAACAATATTAGGCAGCACTCACTAAATGTCAATTAGGCTAGTTGTATAAATAATGTATGGATAGATGTTGTTTGTTGTTCAGTAAACTGAAAACTTTCAACTGAAAAGTTTTCTGTATAAACAAAAACTTTAGTATCATTTGGTAAGCATTCCCGGATGACCGCACGCGCGAAGTAAGTTTTTGTTTGGCGCCAAAAATCAATCAGCCAATCAACATCGCGATGTACACGGACGTACGTACGGACGTATGTATGTATGTATGTATGTATGTACGGACGGACGTACAACCGTTGGGCTCCCTGTGTGTCCATCAAAAATCAACTCGATGGGTTACCATTTTTTCTTAGGTATGGTGCTCCGCTCGCGCGGGCCTTCGGCCCGCGCGGGAGCTCCGCTATAATTCTTCTCCGTTTCACTATAATATCATTGTGACGAATTCAAATAAAGGCACGCACGTCTTGTCGTGTGGACACCCTTCTATAGGTGGTGCAGTATTACATGATAAATGTTTTATATTCGGTTCAGCGGGGGAGCGAATATAAAGTATTCTTGTCTTGACTTGAAGTCAGCCGTTTAGGGATCTAGGCAGCACGATTGGGAGCACTGACAATTTGTTCGACTATATGCAGCGAAGAAACATTTCATCGAACACCATAAAGTTTTTATTCCGAGAAATAAAAAAGAAAATCTTTCTCGTAAAGCAAAGAACTACACTATGTTGTCTTAGTCGACAAGGCTCTCGAAAGTAAGCTTAAATGACTTTGACGCCATTTTTCGTCTTGTGAAGTATCGGCATAAAATTGTACAATTGTCAAGCGCAAAATATTACTTATTGAGGTTTTTCAGTCACGTGATACTGGCGGGCAAACGTAAGCCGAGGAAAGCGAAAACAGTGGAAAAATCACAAGGAATGAATTGGTTATACAAACATGGACATTTATCAAGCTTTCCAGCGACTTTCTAAATTTCCAAACTCTTCGATAAGACGCCAAACGCATCACAAATTTGCCCGCCAGTATGGGGCGAACAATGGATATGACGTCACGTGAAAAACCTCAATACAATTAATAACAGCTTACCAACATTTGTTTTTCCACAAACAAGTAGTAAAGTCCCCAAAATGTACAAAAACCTCAGCCAAAACGCGCTTCAGTGTCCCTTTACTTTCAAGGCACCTTGTCAGTTGGTCACATGCTTCTGGGGTATCCCAGCATGCATTACTGGTGAAACCCAGGATACCCAAGCTCGCCCAAGCTCGTATTGGATCCTATTGTCCTCGATTGGCCAATCAGAAAATGCGTTCAAACGCACTTCATGTTATCCGAAGCTCATCGGCCCAATCATAGCTCTCTGCAAAGAGCTCTACGAAACCCCTCCCTAGGGTCATCCTGTTGTTGCCAGTCATCCACATTTGATTTTTTATTTATTTTTTTTATTTTAAACAATATTTAGATAGAGGTGCCCAGTTCAGCAAAGCTGGTTTGAATGGGGTTCTGTTTAAAATAAAGCGACAAACAGATTTTTTTTTAACAGAAACAGAAAGGTTACAAAAAAAGTTACAAATATGCGGTTTAACGGTTTACAAGTAATATAGTGTGTTGCTGAGGGTTTATATTATGGCTATCGAGATCTGAAGTGCTTTTTGAGGGCAGACTTGAACCTTGTTAGGTCGTGTACCCTCCTCACAGGGTGGCCCAGGGTTAACGCGTGACGCGTGATTCGGCCTAAAATAAGTGCGTGATTCGTGAAAATAACAACATTGATTGTGTGATTCGTGAATTCCATGTTCATCGTGACGCGTGATTCCCATTTTAAGATGTACGTGATTCGTGAATGAGTAGTTCGAAGTCGTGACAAATGCGTGACTTTTTGAGATAAACTACTCGGGTTTCACCGGTATATTTCACTTCCTGTAGACTGCTACGTGATACTTTTTTGTAAACACGTGTAAACTGTAAACTGAGCCATGAGCCACGTCACTTGAGGTCAAGATCATTATTATTCTCAGCAAACAGAGCAAAAACAACAAAAAACTGAAAATAGAATTGCTGGAAAGCGAGATTTTCGACACGTTTATTATAGTTGAAATTCGTGATTCGTGAATTCGAGATAAAATTGTACATGACGCGTGAATATCGGAAATATTGATACGTGAAACGTGATGCCGACCCCCCCTGGGCCACCCTGTCCTCAGGTCAAGAGGAAGGTTGTTCCAAGTCTTAGTGCCGCTGCCCCTAAAAGAGCCCTAATATTTAGTTGTTCTCGCAAAAGGCGGACGGAGTAAATCTCTCTGATTCTCCGGTCCAAGTACGCTAGTGGACCTAGTGGATTTAGTATCCCAGATATCCGCAAGAACAAAAATAAAATTTTAAAAATTAGATTAAATTTTGGATTGGATATTTTCTTAAGATTCCTTTGGAAAAATGGGTGACAACAGCTCGATACCGTGGGATAGCGATGAATGATTCCACAGGAAGCCCAAGCCGACCATATTTCAGAAAATCTGGACGGAATCGCTAAACTTGAAGTATGGAAAACAGGGTGGGGCACTATAGCTAGTCAAGCTAGCTAGATGAATATGACTATGTTGTTATTGTATCGTATCGGTCTATAATCTCTAATTTTGATATTTTAGAGACTTGAGATATTCCTATATATTTGTGCAGGCAGTATCAAGTTTTAGGTGTTGCACTACATGTCAAACGAAAGGGCATGCAACAGACCAAATAGGACGGGTTGATGGTGATAGTGTGGAAGAAAGCAGTTATTTTCATTAATTTTAAATTTAATTATTAACCCATTAACATAAAACTGGAAGTATGGGAAATAGTGTGGGGCACTATAGCCAAGTAATAGTACTTGTAAAGAATTACCAAATTTCATGGAACACCTTGTTAATGTAACAATCTTATTTAATTGTAAGTGAAAATTAATTCCACTGGTGTAAAACTGGAAGTATTAGATCAAAAACTTGTCAGCATGTTGTCTTCTATCATTGTGGCAATTTGATTGTAGCAAAAACACTGAACAATTCTGCATGCACAATATTCCTGCACCATTGTTGGCTTTTAGGTGATGTGTTGTGTTCATACCGACCACTTCTGGAAGCTCATGCAACACTAACTAGTACTTAAACAGAGATTGACATGTACATCTCACAGCATTTTACTCTCTATTAGAAATGGCTAGTCCTAAATTTGCTGTCGTTTTTTCTCTTATCCATCTCGTAAACTGAAACTTGCACTTTCACTAAGGGGGGTGTTTACATGGCACCACTACTCAAGTACATTGGCCAAAAGATAAAAAATTAATTATGTTTTAAGCAAAACTGCACAATGATTTTCAGCTAAGTCATATATTTTTACAAACTTAACATTTTGGTTCCATTTTCATAATACAAGATCAGTCACGTGACCTATGAATACACAAATTACGTTTTTAACTCTCTGGTAGCGAAGCAAATGGAACTCTTTTTTGTTTCTAAATCTTTAGGGTTCTTTCTAAATGTTGAATATGAATCTGTTTTGGCTGCTCGTCCAAAGAAGCCCTTTCCCTTGGAGAAATGAGGGGGGTTCTCAAAACCTTTCAAAGGTCCATAAAAATAAGAGGAGTTGCTTAGGGAAATGGCTATATAGTTGAACAGATGTCTGTGACAAAAATTACTGCAGTTTAAAGTTAGGCAAGTATCTCCAAAATGCAGCCAAGCTAAGGCTCAAAGAAATGTACCAAAGTTCCCTCAGGGAATACAAACTACCAAATACTTATGAAAGGATTTCATGATTTAGAGCCCTTTTAGAGAGCAATTGCAAATTTCCCTAGCAATTTTTATATGTCAGGGCAATAGTCCCCTTCACAGTTCTCTGCGCCATTTTGAAAGGTAGCCATGCCTTTACATCGAAGCGAGACGAACGGTGAGCGTGCAATGATAGACACCTGTGAATTATAGTTCTAGGTGTTAAAAAAGGTATCTATCATTGCACACTCACCATCCCTCTCGCTTCCATGCAAAGGCATGGCTACCTTTCAAGATGGCACAGGGAACTGTCAATGGGACTATTTTTATATGTCAGTACACCCTTAAACTTAATAATAGTACAGTCAAGCAGTTTCTGAATTATCATGATTTTTCTTTTCGATTAAACATGAAAGTCACATGGTGATCCTTCATGCTATCATGGTCTTGTACAGCCTGTTAGTAAAATAAGAACACATTGATTAAAAATTAAAGTGGTGTCTACCAAAGAACAACCACACCCTATCATATATGTACAGTGTATTTAGTCAGTCTACATGTCTAAAATGTAGAAATAGAAAACGAGACAGCGTGCCATGTTGAGTTATAGAAGCACGCGGGAATTGTAACACTTCTTGAGTCTTCTTACAATTCCCAAGTGCTTCTATAATTCAACATAGCACTGCTGCCAAGTTTTCTATTTCTTTCATAAAATACAATTGAAGTTTTATTTTCTGTTTTCGTTGGAGAAAGCTTGAAAACGTGCGCAAGCGTGCTGTGTGTTCTCATAGAGAACGCACGACACGCGTCCTTTGGCCAATCCGAGCGCACGTTATATCATAGTTATTTTATAATGTACAATAGCCCACTGTCAAATACTGAATGAGTGATAGTGAACAGTGTGTCACGTCAAGGCTCAGCTGATGCTAATTATGATTTTTCCATCGTTAGGCCAGAACCTCAGTTTTGACTAATTATTCAATAGACATTTCCTATTTAGTAGAATAGGCAAATTATATTGCAGAGACTCATCCATTCTCACCTTTTACAGTCAAAGGACATGAAGCATGCCACCCTAGAAAATTTTGTTCAATATTGGATTTTTGAACGTTTTAATCTTCCATTTATGAAAACAAAATTAAATTCAAATCATGAAATCTGATTGGCTTATATACAAACCACACAGGAACCATGATTCCAGTTCATTCAAGATTGGCAACAAAGTGGATATGGCAGGAAAGGTAAGAGACAAGTTTGAAAATTTTTACCTGCTTGCCAATTAATCACAGCATTAAACTCACATTTTGCACTTGTTTTCCAATTTGGTTCATATTTGCTGTACAACTAGTAGTGTAAGACTATAGGCAGTACATGGAAGCTTAAAAAGAACATCATGTGTCCATTTTCGTAGCTTACTGTTATCAATTTTTACCTCTACGTTTGGCACAAAAATGTAAAGATCAGTGCTTCTTGAATTCCAAGGCTTGAAAAAGGTGATTTGCATGTGTAATAATCCAATCAGATATTGTGATTTGAATTTATTTTTGAAAACATTACGAAAGATTGAAAAATCAAGATTTACATTTTACATCCAATAATGAACTATATAATACATTCTAGGGTGGCATGCTGGTTCATGTCCTTTGTCACTGTAAAGCAACTGAAAGTTTTTAATTGTTAATTTGTGTTATTGGAGCTTTCATTTTCACTACAGGCAGAGTGTGTTAATTTGCACAACACATCCCTGGCTCAAATTTAACAGCCCTAGATTACTCCCCCTCCCCCCTCCACCCCTCCCCCCACTTCAATGTTTCTAAAATTTATAAAATATTGAAAAAAAAATTTAAAAATCACAAATTTTGACTCCAAAATGATGTGAATGCCTAATAAATCTATGGTTGTGACCTGCTATTCCCTACAAGTTTTGCATTGTTAGTTACATTGTCTTTGTTTATCTGTCTGTTTGCATACCTCACAGCCAGCTGCCTCAGCCATGCCCGTAACTCTCTTTACATATTCTTTCTTTTGTTCAGCCTGTAAGTCTAGCATAAACCTGAGTATGGATAGAAAATGAAATTGAGGATTAAGTACTTCAGGGTCATCACAGCCACCGAGTCTGGTACTGAAAAAGCTCCCAGTAAACAGCTTAGAGTGGATTTATTTAGCTTGCTTGATTGCTTAGAGTTTTGCATCTTTGTCCTTGGCCAATTAAATACATGTACCAGTTCCCAGTTGTTTGAAAGAGGACTTGCAATTTAAACACATTTAAATATGAAGAGATAAATATTAATGAGAAGGAAAAAAAGTAAAAAAACTACAATAAACATTATTTACAAAAATTTACAAAAAAAAGTGTTATAAATTAGCAGTATAGATTAAGGGTGTGTGTGTGGTTGCCAAAACATATTATGCATTTTCAAGACATGCCAGGGTTTAATCTAAACAAAACCACTGATTTTCACCTTGAATTAATATTATACTAACTACATTTTATACAACTGGCCCTGAAAGATAAAGCATGGACTAACAGAATCAAGGGGAAAGAGGGTGAACACCGAGGGGGGCCTAGGGGGGTTACGAATACCGCAATCCCGCACGAAAAATTCGAAAATACCGCAATCCCGCACGAAAAAATGGTCAATCCCGCATAAAAAATTCGAAAATACGGCTCACCACACAAAAAATTCGAAATACCACTCCCGCAGGACCTCACGCGCAGAAACATGAAGTTTTCTATTGAGCGCCAGAAGCAAAATCCCGCATCTCGCAGGCCTCAAAAATACTGCATTAGCGCAATTTCAAATCGTTTTTCCCGTAATACCGCAGCTCAAAAAAGAAAATAGCGCATACCGCAGGGTTTGAGAATCCTGCAATACCGCAATTTTTTTTGTAAAATACCGCAATACCGCACAAAGAAATGGTCAATCCCGCAATCCCGCAAACCCCTAGGACCCCCTCAACACCATATGTTCCTAGAAGAACCCTGGCAAAGGGCAAAAAAGGCAAAGGCAAAAAAGGCAAAGGCAAAAAAGGCAAAGGCTAATGTTTTACTTCAAAATCGTGGGGAGTGAGTGCCCAGTCTCCCAAGCCAAAGGCGGCTTTCGAAGGTGTGCCCTCTACCTCCTCTATCCATCAGTGCTCCGTTTTAAGGGTATTTAAAGCTAATTAAAGCTACACAGAAAGGAAAGAAGTCGAAACAAGGATGTGAAGTCACTGGGGATTGAACTTGGGACCTCTCGCACCGAAGGCCACGCACTAATCAACTGTGCCATCCTTGCTACCGATGTTATAGTGCAAAGAGCCTAACTGTGGCCACTCTATTAATTTTTTTTTACAAATTAGCCAATTAGTGAATAAGGATTTGTACATTGTCATGTGAGGTCAAAGTCGTGTCAACAAAGATTTTATTTATATTATTTTGCAACAGAAATGACCAAAAACATGCCACCCTTGGGAAGCAAGGGTGGCCAAGCGGTGAGAGCGCCGGTCTGTCACCGCTGTGGTCCCTCGTTCAATCCCCAGACAGGCATCACATGTGGCTTGAGTTTCTTGTTCGTTCTCTCCCTTGCTTCGAGGGTTTTTTCTCCGGATTCTCCGGTTTTTCCTCCCTCAGTAAAAACGAACTAGTTTCGATCTAAGCTTTGCTCCGTGATCAGACATGAGTCGTATGGTGGCTGCTACGTGTATGTGTATGGAAATTTGTATGTACATGTGTGATTGTTCAATTGTCTCATAATGAAAGAGCCCTTGTAAACCTCTGACTCGATCACGTTGAGCTGCACCCTTCGTAATTCAGCACTTGGCTGTGAGGAAGGGTGATGAGCTACCCCAAATTTATTTATTTAAGTTGAAATAATTTGGAGAGATTTCTGCTCAAAATTCAAACCTTTACCTCGGCAATATTGATTTTAGTCTCTTTTTTGGCCTATATTGTAAAAAACATAATTGGGTGGCCATGGTTAGGTGTGTAATACTGTAAAAATCATCCTTCATAATTTTACCTTTGACAAACTGAAGCATAGAGAAATATATGTATAGGAAGTAATGATAACTTCTTAATAATCAGATCAAGACAACCCTAACTATATTAATCTACATGGATATTAAAATTGCCTGATTCATGTGATTTCAACCAAATAGAATCAATTACGGGATCTGTCTGTAAACAATACCTTTATACTGTTACACTTACTTTGTTGATTCTATAGTTACCATAGCAACATCAGCCATAATGTTTTGTATTTCTGGTGTAAGAAGATGGACCATGCTAAAACAAAGAAAAAATGTTTCCTGGTAAATTAAAACACAACCAGACTGCAAGAGAGCATGGTAATTAAGAAATGACAAGCAATGAACAATCAATTCCAACTGAAGCGTGACTAACAGCAGACAAAAGTATGAAATGACTCAATTTAAACTCAGAGGATATGATTCCTAAATCTATGCCAATATGAATATGAATTATGTTTTAAGTTCTTCCATTGATTTGAATTTTTCTGAAGATTGTTTTATGGCTATGGCTATAATTTATAGTCTGTGGTACTTATAGAGTACAAATTAACATAATATTATTATTTCTCTTATTCTACATATTCTACATGTAATTGTTATTTATTTATTTATATTTATTACTTATCACTATTATTATTTTATTTTACATCCTTGTGATACCTATGGTTTTAAGGATAATAAAGATAGATGTAGATGTAGATGTATGTAAAGGGTTTTGTGGTTGGTAAGTTATGAATTTGGGTTAGCTGTCACTGAGGAAGTGAATTAATTAAGAATGTAAAACAATGCCCTAAAAAAATTAAACAAATGGAAAATTTCAAACCACTACAAACATAATTATAATGTACGTACAGTCAGTCTCAAAAAGGTTGTCCAGATGAAAAGACATTTAGTCATTAATAAACATATTTGCATATATCACATTTTCAATTTTCTGGCAAGAATTTTAACTTTAGCTGCAAAACTACAATCCATTATACATAATTTTTAAAATATTTGAAATATAATGTGCACACTGATTGGCTGGCTTCCATGCTTATATCAGAGGACAGAGACGTGGCTCGCAAAAAACCTTATACTATTAAAAATATTTTATAAAAACCATTATAAAACGATCACTTAATATGTCTCTATACTGTGATATAACACTCTGGAAGATGTAGAGCACTCGAAAAACAAGAGAAACACTCAGTTACGCCTCGTGTTCCTAAGCTTGCTTTTTTCTTGCTCTACATCTTCCATCGTGTTTATATCACAGTACAGAGACATGCGCACACATTTTATATTGCTTAAAAATAATATGCAATGTCCTTTGCTATTTTGAATTGAAATTCCTGCAAAATTGAAAATCTGATATATATATGCCAATGAGTTTATTAACAACTTAAGAGGGGATTTTTTTCAAGTTCGAGCAGTGAACGACAAAAACTCCTGAGTTGAAGAATAACTGTTGTACAAATCTAAAATCATTTCTGTCAGAAAGTTTAAGTTGTTTGTAAGTAGTTTTGGCCAATGAAAGTTGAATCAAAGTGGAATTAATCAAAAGCGAAAATTTGGATCAAAAATGAGGTTTAGGCCTTCATTTGCTCATTTTCTGTATGTTTTCCTTATATTCAGCTTGAAAAAGCTTAATCCTAACACAACTTCAAGAAAAAGTCCTTGTACAGTTCAAAAATCTGTTTCAAACAGTTATTTTATCTTGGTACATCAGTTTTTAACCGGTAGGAATAGGATTTGAGTGTTAATCCAGAACGAAAATTTGGTTTAAAACTCGCACGAAAGTCTAGTTTTTGGCGCTTTTCGCCATTATTGCTCGTCATTGAAAAAAATCTCCTCTTAACGTCTTTTCATCTGTACACCTTTTTGAGAATGACTGTATGAGAATATATTGGATTTATAAGTAGCTTTAAAGTGTCTAGAAACAGTTTTTCTAGTCACCAACCAATAACAAATAAACATTTTAAAATCATAGATGCTGAAGGTTTGAAGTTTGAGTGTTGGAATTGGCTAATGGCAATCAGCCTTAATTTATATGCATATTATGGGGAAATCCCCAAAAACACACTTTCAGTTATTTTTCAAAAACTCTAATAGAATCTTTACCAAATTCTGGAAATTCACCTTGGAAGTACAACCTAACCATTCTACAACCTATCTCACAGAGCTTTGATGAATTTTATTTCATGGATTCAAAATCATGGAGTCTTAAATTTGGGATATGACTTTTTAAGGCAATAGGCCATTATTTTGCATGATGGCGTCATATACTACAACTACCAATGCTTTGACCACTTTCTTTTGTAAAATAATTAGTGCCAATTGTTCTGCTATTCTCAAAAGGGAATAAAAATCTGAATAAGAAAGAAAATTCACAGAGCATTCTGGTAGTTGTAGTAAAATTACGCCATCGTTCAAATGGCCTATTCTAAATATCTTAAAATGATGTAAAAAATTCTTATGTTGATCATGATGTTCATCAGTTGATTTTCACTAGTAGTCATTTATAATACTCTTGTTATTTAATTGAAATGTTTGGAAACAATTCACTTATTAATTATTTCTTTATGGAGCTAGTGAGTTTTAATACAAGCTACTGATCATTGACAATTAATCCAACAGATAAATGAAATCCACAGCTCCTTGTTTACCATCCCTTATTCTGCAGAAACACATAAGGGAGTTGAAACATGTAACTACAATACATTTCTTTGGTCCCATGCTCTGGAGTATTCAAATGAGCAAAACAAGCGTTTTATGACCATATTTGGTAATGATATGACCTTCAAAAATGGCGGAACAATTTCCCTATCTACATGTTGCTCACTTCCCAGCAGCTTATAGTGATCAAATCACATGTTCCAAACGAAACAGAATTTTATTTCAAGGTAACTGACTAAATTGTGAAGACTCGGAGCACAGTGCCACTGGGGCAATTTTCTGGTAAAGGAACACTTCAAGAGATTTTATACTTGTAAACAGACAGTCATTATTTAAAAAAATTCAAATAAATAGAAGCGCTTAGGTAGAAACTAAATACGTTGTTTATTTATTTGTTCTGAATGTGGTTTAAAGTAGCTGAATAAAATGCTTTGAGCTGATCGTAAACTTTCTTTTCAGAGTACGAAGCTGCACTTTAGGATGTCCAAGGTCATAAAAAATGCAAAATATACTTTAATAATGACTGAAAAATTATAAATAACAGCTACAAGTTATATTTTTGACCAAGTTTTCATTTCCCAAATAATTATGGTCAAAAAGCGCCTTTGCCTCATTTGCATAATTTGAATATTCCAGAGCATGCATGGGACCCGTGTTAACACGTTTGAACTCCCTTGTGTGTTTCTGTTATTCTGTCAGTATCTTTCAACCTCAACTTTGTCAAACTTTGTTTAAACCTTATATGCAGGGATTTTCAAAGAAATTGTTCAAGTCATGATCAGTTTAGAGAAAAGAGGGTCTGACTCCGCAGTGGCCCAATTTGTCAATGCTTGTGCAAAAATCTCATTTTTTTTCTTTCTGAGCCACTAGCTCCATAAAAATAAGGAAATTGTCTCAAAACATTTAAGATAAATAAAAACAAATACTGGCATAAAATCAACTGATGTACATCAACATAAGAATTTTTTACATCACCTTTTGTGAAGATATTTAGAATCGCCTTAAATAGTCATATCCCAAATTTAAAACTCCATATAATTTTGAAAGTAAAATTCCTCAAAGCTCAGCTATAAAAAGTTAGCTTGTACTTCCAACTGAAGATGAATTTCCAGAATTTGGTATTCCCCATAAATTATATGCATAAATTAGGGCTGATTGCCATGCCCAACCCAACTCTCACACTTAAATCCTTCTGCAACTATGTCCTATAATGTCTTTATGAACTGACCAGAGGAAAGGGAATTTTAAACCGTTTATTAGTTATTGGTTGGTGACCAAAAAACTGTTTTCAGTAATTCAAGTTTTCAATTTCAAACTAACAAGTGAACATTTTTCAAAAAGCTGTATGTACCTGTTTGAGAAGTAAATACTGTGGAATAGACATGTATATTTACTTTTTCTGTGAAGGTCAGGGACACAGTTTAATGGCATTAAGTAGATGGTACAGCCATCCAATCTTAAATAACCTATTAAATAAAAGTTTTACAGTGTATATAAGTTAACATGATGCCTGGATTTCAATCAATCGGTTATCCCCATTGTAATGTACTGTTACAGTGTTCATCCTGTAAGCTATGTGAAAATGTATCTACTATTAATTGCAAGTGACATCATGGCAGTAGCCATCAAACAAAAAACTTGTAACTAATGCGAAATCTATTGTTTCTTCCCAGATGCCTGTCATGGTGTCACTTGCAATATTAATAGTAGATACACAGGCCTTACAGGATGAACACTGTAACAGTACATTACAATCATTATGGAGTTTTTTTCAACAAAGAAAAACCTTTGGTACCAGGACCACCCATCCCACCTTTTTTAGAGGTACAACGTACACAAGCTACATGTACAACAATAGATCCTCATTTATCCTGTAACCCTTTCAATGTCATTTTGAAAGATATATTAAGTAAGGCCTGTCCTGCTTATATTGAGATGTGTATCAATTGGGTGCCTGACCACTATTAACTCAGGAGATTCAAACCTTGTCTGCATCTCAAGATATCCACATCAGTTGCTTTCACACTTCTTGACCATCATAATTAGACACAATATAACTAAGCCCCTCCTTTTAAAGTACGAGTGGGCTGTACCTGGTCCTACCTGGAGTACTATTGCTCTGTTTTAACCCATCACCATCTTCACATTTCGTTTCCTCAGGTACAGACCCTTCTTCTTCTTCTTCAATGATCTCTTTTATTCTTGCCTTCTCTGTTCCTTTAGTTTTCTTGTTTTCAATATTTTCAGGTAATTTGTATTTTTCTCCTGTCATTAGCTCATGCATTAAAGCAGTGATGTTGTATTCTGCAACATTTGTAGATGTCTAGAAAGAAATTAAATTGTTATTTTGCAGTCAAAACGAAACTTCTTAAAACTTGCGCAAATATAAACATGTACTATTGACTAATGAGTGTGACTCAAAGTGGCATTTTTGACAATTAATAAAAACAATTTGACAACTTTCATTGATTAGAATGAATTCAACAAAAATTATGTTCAAATGAGCAGAGTTTTCAGTTTTTATCAGGAAACAAAAATATGACTCGAAAATTGATGGAAAGTCCAAATTAACTTACAGTTCTTCAAGAATTGGGAAATAATGTTTACATGTTTTCAATGAATCAAGCAGCAATTCAACAAAGGTGAAAGCTGTGCTTTTGGGTTTGACAAAGTTGAGGTTGAAAGATACTGACAAAATAAGGGATTTTGCTGGTAAACAAGGAGCTGTGGATTTCAATTATCTGTAGGATGGTCACAATAGCTTGTATTTCAAACTCATAAGTTGTCTCGTACATGTGGTGATGGTCTGTTTCACCTTTCTTTGTAAGTAAAAACAAAGTTTGTTCAATGAAGAAACTCTTATTGATTAAAACTTATCTTAGGGAAAAGAATTACGAATCCCATGTTATGAATTCTAGATCCTTTTTTCCCTGTAACTTGCCAATGAAATTATTAATTTGATTCAGACTGTCGTTGTTTGCAAATTCATGCTCATTCTAGTCATTTTGCTTGAATATTTATATATGCTTTTTGCATTGCTATTATCTGACCACCAGGCTCTGGTTGTTAATTTAACAAATCGAACATAGTTTTTCATCGTCTGTCCTCTTATTGATCATAGATGACGTCACAAAAATGTTCAAAACTCAAGTGGAACCACGAGTGTAGCAACAACATCAACATCTCTCTGAGTGAAAGTCGCACGAAATTCTGTAAATTTTCACCGGACTCTGTAAATGTTATGAACGTGGCGGTGTTGTTAATAGCTATCAATTTTCGAGGCAAAAACAATTAGACTTACAATATTTGTAGTTATTCTACTGGCTCAAAAATGTAAAATATAGTATTCTCTTTTCAAAAATCTTCACAAAGTTTGACTTTGCTTTGCGTGACAGATGACACAATCTCTATGTGTCTGTCCTCTTATTGATCATAGCTGACAGCCAATCAGAAAGTGAGAAAATTACAAGTTGTGGTAAAATTAAACAATAACTGGAATGATAGAGAGTCTTTTCTTGTTTAATATATTTTTAATTTTGAAATTTCTTTAAAATTTGTGGAGAGACTTTTTTGTACAAATTATAATTGGTCTGCAAACCATGTGAAATAGAGTATAGATTTTAATTGGTGGTCTCTCAGCCAATCAAAGTGTGTGTTATAACTGGGCTGTTTTAATAAAACTATGAGATCAGAGATATATGCCATCATAAAATCACAACAGATGTCTGTCCAGTCTCAGAACAAAATTTATCTTATCAATAATCATCATAAGATTACTTCATTATGACTAGGAGCAAAGGCAATCACCTTAATGTGTTCTCCATTATTGACCTTGAACAGACTTTGTTCCTCAGACTCAATTCCAAAACTAAGGTATGGACTGTTGATAATATCACCCCAGTAACCACGACATGGTACACGTTGGTCACCCTAAATGACAGTGAATCATAACAATATATATTTACGGTACAACTTACTAATATTTACAAAATAATGTACGTACCACTAATACGTACCTTATGAAGCACTTTTTAGCAGGATTTAAATGTAGGTCATGTACTAGCACAAAAAAGATGACTGTGGTCTCTTTTTATTTTCAAAACATAAATATTTAACAACTAAAGTATACAATGCATGTTTGGCAGACATTTCTGCTTCTATCTCAAAGGAATCACCAAGATACCTACTGTAATTACTTGATGACATCATACTGTACATTCTAACCTTTTTCAGTAGAAGTCCAGAAGCAAGTGTCCTGTTAGATAATTCATATGTTGAGTCTTCTCTGAGTTCAAAAGCTACTCCATGTTCTCGCCAGCCTTTGTATTCATAGCTATGAACTATTGAGGCCTAACAAGAAACAATTTCAGAATGAATCAAGTGTTCTTTGTAGGATGGTTGCATGATTAATTTCAGAATGATATATTTAAATTATTGGACTATATATATTACAAAATAATTTATTATGATAATAATATGTCTTGATCAATATTTATTGTTGGACATAAATGTCTGATAATGCACTTACCATTTTCTGAAGTTTCATAACCAGATCCCAATCAAATACATTGACTCTGGAATCAAAACGAACCCCTAGATACTGCCTTACTCTTGCCTCCCTGCAAATAAAGATTTCAGGAAAAATACAATAGGTCCCTTTTTCCTTTGTTCTGCCTTAACATGCAGTTTGTTTTACTATTGGTTTCTTTTTCATCTTTTTGAGTTGTTCATAGGCTGGTCGGTTAGCCTGTATATATAGCAGCCCTGAGGGAATGAGAAGGGGAGTGGAGGGTTTAAGAGGGAGGGCCTGCAGCAATACCTGGGGTTTTTATCATTTCTACATTTTGAATGAGAAAACTGAATTTGAATGGCTAAAATATCTACATCTGTAATGAAAGTCAGAATAATTGTTGAAGAATTAATGATAATTTATTACAGATTTGTTTGTGAAATTTACTTTATATATACCAAACATATTTCTCATCTAGGGTGTTTATCAAAGAGTACAATCAAATTAATGCAGATTTATCCAAAAGTCTGTTTTTAAGAAAAATCAATATTCTGCCCATTAATGTTTGATTGCAAAACTGACCTGTGTATTGCCTTTTATCTCCAAAAGCTTACTAGGTTTTTGTTTCCTATTAACTATTCAAAACAACACAGGATATTGCAGCAGGCCTTCTGGCCCTTGCTATATTCTCCTTCTCAGAGGGCCGCTAATAATTGCACATGCTATTGGTTGGTGAGCAGAGTCTGTTGCTCAGTTTGATATAATGACTTTTAGTTCATGCATCCATTCAATCATCAACCCATTCTGATTATTCAGTTGATACAAAACTTGGAAGGAAGATTGATGGAGCATGCAAGGGAAAGGGCTTTTTCACATATATCACAAAAAAATCAGTTGACACCAGGGCTCAGATGTTAGAACTTTCAATCTACTGAGCCTTGTACTTTATGTATTTATACAATGTCCATACAAAAAGTTCCCAGTGATCACAATCAAAATACATACCATGATTTACAAATATCAAAAACTTTAGGGTCCATGTTTCTCCAAAATTTAAAAATTCCCTCCAGCATATCTCTTTCCTTGAACTGTTTACATAGACAAAAAATACTGTCATTAACTGAACAATCTCATGCCATCAATATTTTGTTTTATTTTATCACCAATGAGATCCCCAGAAGTAATACATGAACTTGGCTAGAAAATGGTTGGGTACACTGTACATGTATGCACTCAGTGTCTGAAGATTTTTTAAATGGATTCTGGAGGCACAACTGAAAACTACAGTTTTACAGCTGTTCTTCAGGTCCTAATCAGATGGAGAATTTTTACTCACAATTTTTAAAATACTAGATTTACAAATTGCAGGTGCACTTTATTCAACACATCTCAAATACAGACTGTCAGCCTATACACAGTGGGGAAATGTCAACAGACCATTTTACAGTTACATCTTGGTCAACCACAGCCTGAACTGCATGTACATGTAATTTTTTTTTCCAGTTTGATACAGCTCTGTGAACAGACAAGAAATGCACACAAATGAATCAGGGAGGTGTAAATGAACAAAGAACAAACCTGTCAAAATCAAAAGTATTTGCTTTGTTCATTTATTTCTTCCTGTACATTCATTGCCTTTTCAGAGGCTGTTACCAAACTCCAAAGAATATATTACGCACAGTCGAGGCTGTGGTTGACCAAGATGTAACTGTAAAATGGTCTATTCCCGGCTTGGGGTTTCCCTGGGTCTAAACTGGGAATCTGTTCTATTTTTGGGAAATCTAAAAAAATCTTGTAACAATAGAACAGATTCAGAGGGAAACCCCATGTTTGACCCAAGCTGGGAATTAACATAATTTTTTTCCCTGACATGTCCAATAATTATTATTGTCCAATAATTATTGAAATTGGAATTGAGAAGTCAGGGATACCTTGGTGTAGCTAGTGAGTACCAAAGACACAAGTTGCCAGTTGAAATAAAATTCTATAATCCTCAGGCATATTCTCAAGAAATAATATAAATTAGAGTCGTTTCGCCTACCTGTCAGTTTGCCTATGTCAGTTCATCTAAGGTAAAAGTCATTTTGCCTACCGATTTATTATGTCCTAAGACATGTTTGTAAATGTTTCATGATTACCTCACTGATTTACATGTAAATCTGAACTTAATGATATTTCTTTTACAGAAAAAATAGGAACTCATAGATTCATGGGAATACTAAATTTTGAGGCCTCCAGATTCAAAAAAGATGATTGATTCATGAATTCAAATGGAATGCAGAAACTTCCTTTATGTTTTTTTTTTACCATAGAAAATCATGGTGTGAAGTTATTTATTAATAAGATGTTCAGACATAGTAATCAAGTATTTGTAAGTAATTGTAAGTGTTTTAGTTTAGATAACCACTTAAGAAGTGTCTAGGGGTGAATTTTACTTTTGACAAAGCAATTACAAAGCAATTGTTGTTATTACAGACACTACTAAGTTCTTTTTTCTCTTAAAATACTACTGATGAATTTTATTATCACTAAGGAATGGGCCAATACTATTACACTTATCTAATAGAAATCTTTTTTCGAAGTCAATCCATACAAACCAACTCGGCAAGTTGAGTAACACAAATTTCGAGGTGAAACAATTATATGCATACAGTAACCTAATGCAAACACACTTGCTACCGCAATAAATTGCCTTTTTTTTTTAATTCCATCTTTCTACATTCAACAGATTAGTTAACTTTAAAAGTAACAAAACTTAATCGAGTTTTAGACACGATTGTGGATGAGACGTTTTCACTAGTAATGTTGTCATGGAACCGATTTCACACCTTGTTTACACCTATTGGGGTAGAAGGGGACGCCTTTTAGATGATTTGTGTTAAAATTGGCTTTATATATAATTATATATATGATATACAGTATATAATATATTCATATCTTAGCTCATTGCTTATGGGAGTTCAAAAGATCTTCAAAACCTAAAAAACCCAGGATTTTCCTATCCCAATTGAGGTTGTGTTAGGATTCAGGAATTTTGGGCAAAATCGGGATAATCCCAAAAATCAAGATCAGGTTGGACACTTTATCTGTAAATAGGTAATAATATTATTGTAATCTGACTTGACTGATAAGACCTGACTGCCACTGACCTTGAGTTGTGACATATTAATACATGGGAGTTGAGACTGAAGATAATCAAAATCTGTCACCATCCTAAAACATAACAACAAAAATGTAGATGATGATAATGGTGATGATTTTATACAGCAATTAGTGTGTTTGAGTGTTTAATGAAAACATTTTGCACATTTGTTTTGACAGTTTGAATGTGTTGTTATAGTACTACATGTAAATGTCAAGTGTTGTTAGGTAGTGGAGTCAACATTTGATCACTAATTACACACGTTCTGAACTTCTCACAGAACATTACAAATCTTCAAACTGTTCAAAATGTTTGAATGACAGACTGAAGGCAATTGAAGGGCCTCTGATGGAAATGGCCTAACTAAAGTCACTTTTCTGACAAAATTTGCTCAAATGGTATAAATTAGTATCAATAGGTATTTTTCCTAGGCCAAATGCATTTATCAGTGTCTGGTCAATTTGAAATCATATATCACTTAGAGGGGAGTTGAATGGCCAAGGCAAGACTGGCCAGGCATTTTTTTCCAAGTGCAAGACGCTTTTTAACATCTTCCTTTGCTTTCAAAATTTGAAACTATGAGATGTTTCTTTGAAAAATATCAGCCTTCAAGACTCACAATTGACTAAAGACTCACAGACTTTTTGCAGGGTTCATTAGTCACAACCACACTTAAGATATTTTTATTTACAACATCTTCAGTTTTAGCTAAAAATTTGACAAACCTTATAAATTCATTGGATTTGTTCTGTAAGTATTCACTGGTTTGTGGTCGTATTAGACTATTACCAAACAACTCCAAAAACAGCTCTGTCTTTTCTATGATGAAACATAAATCACACTTTTATCAGTCATATTATAAGATGACATCAATAGTCCCCTTCATAGTTCTCTGCGCCATCTTGAAAGATAGCCATGCCTTTACATCAAAGCAAGATGAATGGTGAGGGTGCAGTGATAGAGACCTGTGAATAATTGTTCGAGGTGTTAAAAAAGGTATCTATCATTCCACACTCACCATTCGTCTGGCTTTGATGTGCACAAAGGCACGGCTACCTTTCAAGATGGCACAGGGAACTGTGAAGTGGACTATTATAACAAAATACTGGTGACTCTTGAAGTGCAAAGGTCCTCATACAACCAAATGTTTGATCTAAGGTCAAAGAACTGATAATAATGTACTATCTAGCTGGACTGACAGTATACAGGAAATGACCAACAGCAGCGAGGATCATATGTCCTACTTTATGCACAATGTTATGTGCCACTTGTGCCACTTGGTTATATGCATTTGCTGTAAACATTCATGAATAATCACCAGCATTTCCAGTCGAGGGCTAAATAGAGCAGGTCCCCTGAACACCAAAGCTTAATTTCACAGATACTAGTCAGACTGATTTATACTCAGTAACTATAAGTCAGTGCAGTGTGAAAGAGGACACGCATTCTGATAAATTTTGTCCAAAATGATCACTTAATGCATTTGCCATTGTCAAAAATAGGATGTGAAAACAAGTGAAATACATGTAGGGTCTGCAATACAGGGGTTTCGTGATCTTTTTGAATAAGCGTCTGAGTGATTGAAGTAGGCATCTGTGTGTCCCAAATGGGGCTGCAATCATATTTATTAAGACACAAAATAACCGGCAGTAAGAGGTAAAATAGGTGGCGCTATATGCCAGTAGCCACCTGTTATTGAAACCCCTGGCAATATGTCCAAACAACAAACAAATCTGCTATATCTGTCATCTCATGTTTGCTAGATCATTCCAAATATTGCTTTACCTTGAAGACCAAGATTTTCTTGGGGTTCTAATGCAATGGACAACAACAGCAAATGCCTTCCTAAAAGTTCTAGGTTGTTTTCAACAACATAAAACTAAAAAAAAGAAAGATCAAAGATGTGTAACAATCATTATTACTAGGGAAATTCATCTAAACTGGACATGATTAATGGTCCAAGATGAATGGATTTGTGAAGTTACATGACTGTATATGTTACAGATCAAATTTAATTTCAGGTTAATTCTTTCAACCGACTGTTAATTATTTGTTGTCACAATTATTAATATTTGTAGAAATTTATTTCAAATTACCTTATTTATTTCTAATTACCTTTGGGTTAAGTTTAGGGTTAATAAGGGATTATTTTGTATAATTTTTGGACTGTGTTGTATTTTTGGATAATATTCAGGGTTAGTATTAGATTTAAGTATGTAGCAATAAATTGAATGCTTTGTGCTAAAATTATTTGCATCCAAATCCTTGGTGGTCTATCTAATCAGTAAGGACATGGGCTTGGAAATCAGAGGTCTAGGATAGATAGGAAAATAAATAGAAAATGCTAATTGATTTAGGTAGAAAGAAAGACAACAGGAAGAGGGGAGAAAAAGAAGTGGGGCAATGTTGAGGGGGGGAAAACCGGGAAAAGAGAAGAAAATGGTAGAGGATTCATGAGTGTTATTCCTTTTTAAAAATGCTCACTCACTCACTCATTATCCATTTATCATCCTTTTCCACTAGGAGGTAAGCTAGACATTGCATGGTAAAACCCAAAATTAACTTAGGATATAAATCATTAACTTAGGTTGAATCTAATTTAACCCTGGTAAAAAAATAGTACCTGAAATCAAATTTGACCTGTTACATATACATTTATATACAATCACATAAGTTCACATTTCCAAATGCTATACTGAACCATTAGTAGTTTGTTCCCAAAATTTTCAGGAGTTGTTCTCAATTTGTCTGCAAAATGACTGTGAACACACTACTGCATACACTGAAGGTTTCAATGAATATATCAAGGTTTTCAGTGTGTTCACAATCATACGTTTGCACATGATTGATATCTTTCAAGTAATACGCCCCTAGCATGATGACATTTTTGTCCCCTCTCTATACCAGAATCCTTTTCAAGTCTTTCATATTCAAATTTTATATTCCTTCAAGAATACAAACACAATAGTTTTAAGTACCGAACAAAAAACATTTAGATACTGGTACTGAAAAGTTTTCTTTTGGTCTAGTTCATTCATCTCGAAAGATTGTTTTTCATATCAAAGAGACATTTGAGAGTCATTTCTGGTGATGCAATTTTTGACCAAAAAAACTTTTAGGCATCCATTCCATGCTGATAAGCTTGCAAAACATTGAGGGACACTCCCTTTTTCTTTCCATTTTTGGAATCAGCTTTAAATTTTGCTCCAGAAAATTGTGGTTCAAACGATTTCTCATTATTTTTCCAATAGTCACCAGCCAGTTCCTCATATTACTTCTTACATTTATTTTCCTTTTTGGCCATCTCTTGGCATGAGCTAATGTCTTCAAAATGTGTCTACAATCACCAGCACCAACCATGAGTACATTGAAAGGCTCTGAAATGAATTGAAAACAAAGGTTTCAGTTAAGATACAGTACTGCAGAGCTTGCATCCCCATCTACATGTACGTGTACAGTGAAATCTGTCAATTTACTAGTAATTCAAAAGCTACATTTTTTAAATAAAACGTTGCACCTGGTTCTTGTACTTTCTCTCCATCTTTAATAGTCATTTTTTCCAACATAGATAATATATCTGTGAAAAAGAAATGATGGCTTGGGTCGTTACCATGGCACTGGGGTAGGGAATCCTCGACCAAAACAACAAAAATTATCGTGTAAATTTTGACTCACTTGAGTATTCATCTTGCAGATCCAAAGCAGGACTAAATCCCCACCATGTTATAGCTCCGAAAGCGTCTACCATTGTATAATTCACCCCTAAAATAGCCCTAAAGATACAAGAATATAGTGTTGACAGCACTGACAACAGCCATCTTGGACGCGACATGCGCAGAATGCGCAGTAAAATGAAGTAAAGGTTGGGATTCCTGTCCTTCAAACTTGGGCGGTATCACCGTGGGCTCTGGGGACGAGAATGATCACATTTTTCATAGATTCTGATTTTTTAAAGCTGGAAAACCCTTTTCCGAAAGATAGTAAGTGACGATGATGAGTAAGTATAAAGGAACAATTATTATAAAACTAGAAAATGAAAAAAAGTTGAGCGAATCCATCGAGATGTTCGGGCTGCCTGTGGTGACACCGGTCCCGATACGAAAACACGAGGCCATCCCACGGAAACGAGGCCACAATAGCCAGAGCACATGTTTATATACTTTAATTTCTCCCATACATCATCAGCTGGGCATAGTGGCGTGTGCCTGTAATCCAGTGACTTGGAGGCTAGAGATGTTGGATGGTTTGAGAGGTGGATTCCTGGTGGGCGTGAGTCTATGTCGATCGGGTGTCCGCACTAAGTCGGGTGTCAATATGGTGAATCGGAAGGAGTTTCGGCTCACCAGGTTAGTTAAAGAGGAGTGAACCGGCCCAGGGTGGAAACACAGCAGGCAAAATCTCCCGCGTTCGACAGTAGTGGGATAGCATCTGTGAATAGTCATCGAGCATCAGCCATCTCGAGATAGGCAAACACATCTCTTTTTTTCGATGTTTTCCCTTTTTTTATTTTTTTTCCCTTTTCTTTTCTTTTTTTTTTACCCTTTTTTTCTCCTTGTTTTCTTTTATATCATCTCATTTTCCTATCGGCATTTCTTCTTCTTCTTCTTCTACGTCTTTTTCTTTTCTCTTTTATTTTTTCTTAACTTATGATCAATCTTTCTATCTAAATTTATTCATTTTCAAAAAAAAAATCTTAGTCAGCATAGTCCTCAAATTAAAAAGAAGGAAGAAAGAAGAAGAAATTTTGTTTCAAAGTTGCTCGTCGTTTGTTGTCATGGGCTACCTGTGCCATTTCAAGTCGGCAATCCAAGATGGCGGCGTTATTGGCTGAAGTTCGTGGAGGATTAAATCAGCTACTTAAGGTAAATTTGATGATTTTATCTTTCAGTTTATGTGTTTACATAAAAATATAATGTTTGAAAAATGTTTGTGATGAAAAATCCCATTATATTTCTTCTAGAGAGTCTGTTTGTTACCGTCAAGAAGTTTGGCTACTACAACTACATGTAGCTCAAATGGCTCGTCGTCTTCTTCTTCTACGCCAGACAAGTCAACTACAAAAGGTTTGTTGACTTTCCCTCTTTTCCTTTGAAGTGGGTTTTCAAAGATCCTAAGTCTCTTGCAGTGTCCACAAAAATAAATCAAAGGTCTTAATGAGACAACTCACGGATACAACTAAAAAAGAAAACAAAAACTTATGCACCAAAGTAAAGAGTGCAGGAGAGTGCAGGGGAGAGCAGGGGAGAGTGCAACTAAAATATGGGGGTTTGAAAGCGTTTGCAGTCCCCCCACTCAGGCGTTTGATAATTCCTGGGTCCCGGGACCCATAAATATTAAGAAATGTTAAGCATGTTTGATCACTTTGTTTCCAAAACGTCGGGATTTAGACCAAAAAATTCAACTCTTGATCAAATCGCACCCTTTTTCCTGCACTCCCCTTCTCCTTGGGGTTTACTTTGATAGCCTTGATTAAGGTAGAAGCACTAAAAGTGAGCAACATAAATAGTCCTATTTTACCATAGGCATTTAACTGCTGTACTTTAGATGTCTTAATTAAATTCATGTGTAAAGATGTAAATGACAAATTTTGATATTATAGGTAAATTCATTGGCTGACGAGGGAATTCCACGTTGAATTCAGGAGAAAAGCGACATCGCACGAGTGGCGAAGCGACTCGTGCGATGTCGCCTTTTCGAGTGAATTCAACTGTGGAATTCCTTCATAAGCCAATGAATTTTCCTTGAATCGTATAGCAATTTGCTAAATCACGCGCTGATTGGTCAAGAAGGATGGTGATATTTTGTGGAATCGAGGAGCTTCCTTTTACGTCCGCATATAAATGATTATCAATTTCAAGATTTCTAGTCAAAATTTGGCTAAT
The DNA here is from genome assembly GCA_029948255.1 of Telmatactis stephensoni. Classification (NCBI taxonomy): domain Eukaryota; kingdom Metazoa; phylum Cnidaria; class Anthozoa; order Actiniaria; family Isophelliidae; genus Telmatactis; species Telmatactis stephensoni. The sequence continues at coordinate 826,525 of JALIZF010001827.1, read as the reverse complement.
CCTTTCTGTAGAAAAGTGTTTTACTCTTTCATTACACTTTTAGAATAAATTTAGAATGTTTTCATCTCCAATCATATAATCTTTCGAAAAAATATTAAAACAAATACAAACAAAAACTAAAAGGAAAACGATCATATACAGCTGCACCATCAACAGACATGTTCAGCCCGGTTTTCAACTTACTTTGAAAAGTGGTCTTGCCCTAAAAGATTTGCTTACAGTCATCCAAAGAAGAAAAGATAAGTTACATGAGTGAATACTTCAGTCTTTCTAGAGTACTGTATAAGCCTATTTATTATATTTCTGATGAGCAGGAGATACAAAATCACCACTTCTCAAGCTGGACAAAACCAGTGCCCGAAACAACATGCCAAAAATCAGTTCAAAGACAAGACACTAATTGATTTTTAGAAAATCTTAACAAAATTAATACTGTAGTTCAAAACAGTATTTTCCTTAAGGAAAGTTCATTTTTGAGTTTGTTTTAAGCCAAAATCTAGCGAAGTCCTAGCGACTTCATGACTCATGCAACTCTCAGTGTCTGGCGTCTCTTCATCGAAACCTGTGGCCTAAAAACTCCTACAAAGTGCTCAAACTAGTTTTTCAAAACATCAAAAGATAAAAAGCTTGACATGAGAGCTATTAAAATTAGATACTGCAGTAAATGCTTACCATTTTTCTGTTCAACGGTGTCAGTGACTACCAGAGTCAATGATCCAAATGAAATTTTCCCAGTTCTAGCTAGAACGTCTTGTTTTGCCGCTCATGAGACAACTCAGACTGTTCCTCCAGGATAATTACCACCGGTGATTCTTCATTTCGATTGCAGTAAAAGAAAGTTTGTTTCGACGTAATTTGATCAGAAATTTGCTCCTCATGACAAAGCCCGGTTTGCAAAGGTGGTTTTCATTCATGCTTACAGCTTCAACCTGATTCATCAGTTAGTTTTGTTTGTTGGCTATGAAATGGCTTCCCGTGCGCTCGCAGCAAAATTGTCAAAAACTAGTATTATTTAACTCTTTTTTCTTGTCTGCTATACGATTCTACCGTAAAACACTTGTGTATATCTCAAATCAAAGCCACACTCATAGCCAATTAGCAACTATAAACTTGGTTGTGAAATTATAAAAATCTCAAAAAATCTCAAAAAGAATTTTCAACTGAATCTAAACTAACTGTATGCTTAGCTTTTGTTTGTCAAATTCTAGAACGTACAGCTGAATCAGTATGCACGTTGGAATGCAGCTGCCAATTATGCATATTCGATTGATCTTTTGAATTCATCACAAACAGTCCAAACAAGCATTGAAATCTCTTCACGAAGATTAACCGGTTAGAACTGGTTTCTATTATTTGAGTGCCCAAAGCAGGCTGGAGGATTTTGAACAACAGCAATTGTTACAATGCAAATCAGAAAGTCCCAAATGTAACCCGCCCGCTTAGACATTTGTTTTCACTGTTGCACAAGGACTCGCGTAGTAACCAGTTAGAACCGGTTTCTATTGTTTTAGTGCGCAAAGTAGGCTGGAGGATTTTGTACAATTATAGCAATTTGTTTCAATGCAAATGAGAAAGTCCCATCTATAGCTAGAGTCGTTTTCGTATGAGTGGGAAACTTACCGCGCCGTACCGTGACCGTGTCAGTGCCGTAATGTCTATAAAAACATTCGAAATTCATGCCGTAACCGTATCGTATCATAACCGTACAGTGTTCCCACTCATACGAAAACCACTCTATAACTCACAGCTACTCCTACGGAGTATCCGTGAGTTCAAAAGGAAGTATGTTTGTTGTTATTGTTGCTGGATTTCTCACTGGGCTTATCCTGCTGGCAGAGCTACAGTCCCTATCAATGAGTGAAGAAGATAGGGCATTAGCTATAGAAAAATCTAGCAGGTAATACTTGGCTTTGATTGAAAATAGTTTGAATAGTTGTTTGGCTATACTTTTCACAGGATAAGCCAAATTATTAGTGGGAGACGTCGATTTTTAGTGTCCAGTTTGTTTTAGATAAGAATAAAGTGTAGAAATAGAAAACAAGGCAGTGTGCTATGTTGAGTTATAGAAGCACGCAGGAATTGTAAGAAGACGGCTACACCTCGTGCTTCTCAACACTTCTCAAGTCTTCTTACAATTCCCAAGTGCTTCTATAACTCAACATAGCACTGCTGCCGAGTTTTCTATTTCTTTTATAAAATACAATTGAAGTTTTATTTTCTTTTTTCATTGGAGAAAGTTTGAAAATGTGTACACGCATGCTGTGTGTTCTCGTGGAGAACACAGATCCTTTGGCCAATCAGAGCACACGTTATATCATAGTTATTTTATAATGTACAATAGCCCACTGTCAAATACTGAATGAGTGATAGTGAACAGTGTGTCACGTCAAGGCTCAGCTGATGCTAATTATGATTTTTCCATTGTTAGGCCAGAACCTCAGTTTTGACTAATTATTCAATTATTAATTGAATAATTATAGACATTTCCTATTTAGTAGAATAGGCAAATTATATTGCAGACACTCATCCATTCTCACCTCAGGTAGCTCAAGCTTATTCCCAGTAACTCATAGGATCAGGCCAGTTTACGAGTGCTTGTGCACTCCCATAATTTGTCCTGTAAAATTAACTGGCCCATAAAGTTATTTGGTCCCCTGGACTTACTAAATTCATTGGTGAAGTCATAATTCATACATTAAATTCTATTGTTATTTTTAGATTCAGCTCCAGAAGAACCCTTTAATAACAGTACCTACAAAGTCAATGACTATTTTTCTTATAATGAACAGTCCTTCTATGACTTGGAAATAGAAATTAATGAGACTGGTAACCGACTGATCCAACCAAAGACAACAGTTCCTTACAAACACACAGAACCCTGGAAGAAGGAAGTGGGCAAATAATGGTTGAACTTTGAGCTCATACTTGATAATTAATTGTTCAAAAGTTTATGATTATGAGTGAGACCACTGTCTTGAACAAAACACTTTTGTTTTGTGGGAGTCCTGTGTTGAATTCATTACAGGAATGTCAAAGTAAAACCGTTCAAAATCTTGAAGATATTGTAGTGACATTTATGATTTTCATAACTACAAGAATCACAAAGAAAAAAATTTCTTCAGAGAATTGATGTTAATCTTTATTGTGCAAGCTTAAGCAGTTGCAATAAATGTCTTTCAAATTTGTTATAATCGTGGCAAAAATCCATGAAATCTGTCGTGCAGATTCAAGTTCAATATACCTATTTCACAAAAGCTTGTCGGACGAGAGATCTAAAACACGCGATACTAGACCGAAAAGCAGTATGCATGCAAGTATGGGTAGACGCAAAACTTAACTCGCTTTTCGGATTTGGGATGATTTCTAACATCAAGAAATAACGTTCTTTGTTGCATAAGGATATACTAGAGCAAGCTAAGTGTGGATGTCGTGTTGATATTCGAGTGGTTTTGTTGTTTTAATAATTTCTACCCATATTCCCTTTAGGATGAGTCGCGTACGTTTGGCTTTTATACGTTTGTACGTTTATTGGTGTTTAAGCCAAACACGCTATCCAACTTACCCTGCAACGTTTTCTACAACACTGGTTTGATATCACGACAACAATATCGCACATCTTGGTTCTTTTGACTGATATATATATACACCTATTTCAAAAAAGGTTGTCACCGCTAAGAGCGATAGGCGATAGGTAATAGGTCATTCCAAGACCGCAAAGCACTATTGATTTCATAATTAAGCCATCCTAAATCTTTCTTTACACCCTTCCATCAAATATTTGGCTATTCATATGTAAATCAATTAGAAATCAGTAGTGCTTTGCGGTCTTGGAATGACCTATCGCCTATCGCTCTTAGCGGTGACAACCTTTTTTGAAATAGGTGTATATATATATATTTTAAGAATTTCAATAGGTCGTTATTGTTTGTTACTCAGCTCTTATGGACCGTAAGGCTTTGCCTAGTTCATAAAAATTACGATTAATTACTTATAAAAGTTAACATAATTACTAAGTATATTAAGAGAAGAATTACAGAGTTTTGAATTTCTGAGAAACTCTCTCTTAGAATAAGTAATAGAATATTGATAGGCGTACAGTAAATTGAGCCAGTTAATTCATGATCAACTGAATTTTATATTTTATATAAATTTGAACTGTTTGATAAGCTATTGTTTTTGTAAGATTTAGTTTTTTTGTATTGTTATTGTTTTAAGTAGTATTTTAAGTTATGCGCATTTGATTATATTATGTAGAGAAATGCGCTTTATAAATGTTTAAATATTTTATTACTATAGTAGGGGAAGACCCTGTCGATGGGGAAGTCCCTAATTATTCCAATGTGATAATGCAAAAGAAAGCATGTTTCTTTAATACCGAATAGTACGAGCTATTTTGTTGCTCGCTTTACGCTAAAAATACAATGTGATATTTTGTCGTTAATAACGTAATGTTTTCGGAGAGCCAGAAATACACTATTGTAGCTGAGTATTCTGCAGTATGATATCACTGGGGATTCCCCGCCACATCAGACCACCTGTGCATAATGTATTTAAAACCAGCGACATGAGAAAAAATTCACTTTCACTAAGTAACCTAATTCAGTACAAAGCAAGCAAAGTAAACTTAGCAAGCTAAGTGAGTTGACTGTTTACAAGTATGGATTCACGATCAAAACCATCCTGTAGTATATGCATGAAGCGGTTTACGAAAGAAATTGGCCGTGTTGATCATCAAGTAAATGTACATGGTGATCATTCATTTTTCGGGATATTTCCCTGTTCATTCTGTAATCGAATTTGTAGACGAAATGTTGACCTTGGGCAGCATATGCAGAACCCTGGCAAGTGGCATCAGAAAAAAGGTAATGTTAAAACGTTGGCGATTGTGTAGTTGATACGTGTGTTCATACCTAGCTGGTTCTTAGCGATTGTATAGTTGATACGTGTGTTTATACCTGGGAAGGAAATGAAAGCCCCACTGTATCTAGAGTCGCATATTTGAAAGCTTTCATCCTCACACATTGCTTTGAATTGATGCGTTTTAATTAATGGTGAGTTTTAAAACGCTTTGTGTGAAAAACAACAGTTGCTTGTAGTTATAATCGCAGGACAGCAGCTGATCGCGGGCATAAATTATGAATCTGAAAATGAAAGCAATTTGAATCGTATAGGATTCAAATTCTCAACTGAATCTTTGGAAATGACACTTACTTACTACGCCTCGTGTTCCTAAGCTTGCTTTTCTCTTGCTCTATATCTTCCATCGTGTTTGTTATATCACAGTACAGGACTTGCGCGCGCGTACGCGTTTTATATTCCTTTTATATAATATTTTCGACGTTTTTTGAGCGGCGAGCCATATCTCTGTCCTCTGATATAAACATGAGCCAGCCAATCAGCGCGCGCGTTATCTCAAATATTTTATAAAACTATATATATATGTATACAGCTATTTCAAAAAACGTTGAATACTGAATTCTGTATTCTGCATACTGAATAGCGCATTCCAAGACTTACAAATTGCATTTTTGATCATTTCCGTTGTAGTTTTGCCACTTATTTTCCAAGTTATAGCTGTTATAGAGGATTTTCACTATATGTCATCTCCAAAACGAACTGAACTACAAGGCATGTTGGTCTTTGAATGCACTATTCCGTATGCAGAATGCAGTATTCAGTATTCAACGTTTTTTGAAATAGCTGTATATGTATAAATGGAATTCAGTAGAAGGACGACATCAAGCGAACCACTTGCTGGTCGAAAGACTTTATTAAACGTTTCGGCCTACGGGCCTTCTTCAGTAATAGAATTTACAAAACTCCAAGTTTTGTAAATTCTATTACTGAAGAAGGCCGATAAGGCCGAAACGTTTAAATTATTAAAGAGTTCTGAACCAGCAAGTAGTTCGCAAGATGTCAACTTATTAATACTACAGTATCTATTTTTTCTTGGCATCAGCGTCAAGTATCATTTTGATCCTACTCGCTAGTGGCTTGGTTGTTGGTGCTCCAACTATTTATCATAGTCTATATATACCATGTATATATGTATATATGAGTGAAAATAGGACCATGCAACTATTTATTGGGAGCACTCAACAACAGTACGCAGGAGCATGGCATGTAAGAATTATTTCATTATTCAATTTAAGCTTATACACCTATTTCAGAAAAGGTTGTCAGGTCTGTCAGAGCTAAAGGCGATAGGAGATAGGTCATTTCACTTTTCACGGTTGGGTTTTCTATTTGTTTTTATTCTTGAAGAAAGTCAACAATCTATTTTTAAAACTTCTTGATTACTTCGGAGTTTGAATGACCTATCTCCTATCGCCTATCGCCTTTAGCTCTGACAACCTATTTTGAAATAGGTGTATACGTTTTATGATGCATGGGTAAACCATATGTTTGGGTTAGGTTTAAAGTATTGTCGAAAGGACATCGATCGCAATGGTTTTGCTAAAGCTCGCCGCACACATTGAGAAACTGTGTAAGGAAACTGCATAGTTAATTGTTTTTTTGTTTGATATTTTTGACCTCGCATAGCCAAAGATGCAACGGCGAGACTGAATCGTCTGAGTTTTCTCACGCAGTTTCTCAGCGTTGTGGCGGGTTAAACAAGTGCCACAAACTATTGCAGCGTGTAACATACCCTTCATCGTGCAAAATCACTGCAAGCAAACAATTGCAGTAATGTTTTTCGGCATTGTGCCATGTGCCGTAAAACCTATTTCACTACTCCGTTGCAGCAAAAGTTTATGAACAGATGCAGCGTACAACAACGCCTTGAATTGTTAACATTTGTCGAGTTTCAGGTATTGCCATTAAAAGTCAGAGTGTTAGACATGCATCACATACAAAAGATTTCAGAGAGGATTCCAGCCTGGATTTGAATAAATACATCGCTGATGAACTGCAGCCAGATGAAGTATTTCATCGTCTGTGTAAAGATGCCATTGATTCTTTGTACCGAAAACTTCAGAGCGACTTGCAAAATAAAAATGGAATTCATAACTTAATAAAGGTAAGGCTGAATGTTGCCCGTCAGTTTACAAATACTGTTTGAGGTTTGACAGCACTGTCACAATATGTATAGTAAGAATGCCAGTTTAATGTTAACGTTCGCGGGAAAATGCAAAATAAATGAAAATTCGCTGTAATTTAGCATGCTGATAAATAATCATGAAACACATAAAATAAGCCCCAAAAATAGGGGGACATCGTCAAATTTCGAGAGCTACATTGCTGAAAAGTCGGCCAGTTTTGCACTTTGCATGCAGAGCTTCCGTCACGAAGCACTCAAAGTCAAAGATAACGAAAATTGATTTTCCAAGAAGAAAATTGTCGAACATAGTAAAAAGGGTACCGGAATGCTTCTCTAACTATTCATCTGTTTTAAAAACGTTGTTTAGATGCCGTATCAAATAAACAAGTCTTTCTTTTAGGCAACAATAACTTACGGTCCCGAACAAAATTGTCGCATTGTCGTTTTCGTTGGTCGAGATCACAGGTAGCCCAAGCTCACTATTAGTGGCTATTTATAAGAGAATGTATGTCACTCAATATATCACTCAAAATTTCTATCTTAATTTTAATAAAATTCCACGATACTTCTAGAGTGTGTTGTTCATGCTTTCTTCTAACCTCTAAATGAGTTTCAGGGAAATTCGTCGATTTTAACTGCTCGCCCTTTGCCACTCAAAAATGGGGAGAAGGTCTCCCCATTTCTGACTGTAGGAGAATCTTTGTTTTATGACAAGTAATTGTTGTTCTAATATATAAATCAATGCAAAACTCGTCACTTACTTCCCTCTAACGACTCAGTCCCCTATAAAAATGCCCGGTCGCTTGGGCTATAAATTTAATTCATCACACTAAAATGTTACAGGTAGGAACTAGACACCGAGTCATCGTATTTCAGCCAATGACCTTTCCGTATTGAATGCCACGTGACATTTTGAAATGGTTTGAGCTCGATGCCACCATAGTTAATAATATTAACTATGATGCCACTTGCTCTTCAGTTTTAATCCTTAAAATTACACTAAACACGAAAGAATGTTCACCTCGAACAAAGAATCCTAATCAGGGCAAGCGATTGATTGTTGTTACCCCTGAAATCGACATTCGCTTGTTTTTCTTGGTTTAAAAATACACAATATGTAAGAGTCAACGGACAATGTCGAAGTTAAAACAGTATGTTACCTTATATGGCTAGAGGGTACAGGGTGGTTTGCTAATACGCCTGGTTTACATATAACCGCCGGAGTCGTCTCAATCGCCCCAGTCGCCTCAAAATGTGTCCAGGCGATCCGGGCGATTCAGACAATCGACTGGTTTCCATATGATCATCGCAAACATTTTCGCCATTTTGCTTACAACAACATGCAATGGACCCTGAGTAAACAAAGTGTACCTTGGGAAATATTTTAATCGTCCCAACCGTTCCAATCGCTTGAGCAGGTTTCCATATAATCACTCGTACATTTTCACGATCGTCCCAATCGCCCGCATAGAGGTGAGTTCTATCCGGGCGATCGCAATCGTCCCAGTTGCCTCAATCGCCTGTGGGCATTTTGAAAGCGTTTCCAAATAATCGCGCGAATCGTCTGTACCCATTTTGAGACGACTCGGGCGATTACATGGAAACCAGGCTTTATGGAGATGACGCATCATCTAGCATCAAGGAGCATTTATACAATTTGTCTGCGCATGTCTGTGTTTTTGGCTTGAAATTTATTTGCATATCGCATGCAAGAAAGTATATGTTGACATGGAACATTTGATTGACGATGTCGTTCTTCAAAACTGTTCAACTACCGAAATACTGTGACAACTGAGACATAAAGCTCGTTGCACACGTTGAGAAACTGAGTGAGGAAACTGCCACGCTAGACACTTAGCTCACACGATTTCTCGCCGCAAACGTCGCATCTTTGGCGAGGCCAAAAATATCAAACAAAACATAAAATCGGTGCATCGCCACGCGAGGCAAGTTAGCACACGCTGAGAAATGTGCCTCGTGTGGTAATTTCCTCACACAGTTTCTCAACGTGTGCTGAGAGCAGCCTACCTACCGCTAGTGCGCTGTGGCACCTCAGATGGGAAAATATCATGCGTCAAAGTCAGTATAAATTGAAACAAGGACCAGAACTCCGCACTTTCGAGTTATTTTTTGGGCGCTAAATTTATACATAACGTACATTATGCTATGGAAGTCATTACCAACACGTTACTGTGAATTGGATCCGGTTAGGGTATTTTAGACTTCAGTGATAGTTGAATAAATAGAGGATATTCCATGGGCGCGCGGAGATACGAATTGAATGAGCCGTCGCCGTGAATCTTCCGAAAAAACGTAGCCATGGCAACATTGTTATCTTCACATGTGAATTAACATGCTATCTTCACATGTGAAGATATCACTTTTTAGAAACAGAGAAAAATAGATAATTCGTCGGTGATTATATATTTAAAAATATTCTTGTCTCTTTTCTTCATTTTGATAGTCGTGTTCAGTAGTGAAAAAATTTGATATGAATAGGTCTGTATGTACCTGTCTTGCTTTTGTAGGGTGGATCCATTGCAAAAGGAACTGCCCTAAAAAACAACTCCGACTTGGACTGCGTGATGGTCATGAATGGTATTGAAAACGCTTCCCAGTTGAGTAACAGTCTACCCATCATCTTGCGTTTCCTGGAGTCACGCTTGAAGAGTAGTATAGAGGATTCATGGAAATTAACTTGCTTAACGAAAACACAGTTCTCCTTGCAGTTTACCTTGACACGCAATTCCTACCCTGAAGAGTCTGTCAAGATTGATCTCTTGCCAACATTTGACGCAAATGTTGAAGATAAAATCGGTAAGTAAGCAACGCATTTTTTCTGCTCTTACCTTACTTGCATATGACGGAGCAAAATGCTAAAAGATAGTCCAGCTAACCAAAACTGGAATGCATTGGATATCTTACGTACATATCATATTCTTTCACTAGCACATTGACAACTGCAAAACTCACAAGCTTTTCTTTTTTCTTCTTCTTTCCTTACGCAATTTTCCACCGAGTTCTCCGTTATCCTCAGTCAAGTGCTAGCTAGATGTGTAGAATATTGAATGTAGTGGTAGAGAGTGTACAGTAATTGTTGTCAGTGAAGACCGCTTCGGAGGAGTGTCGATTAATGATGGTAATAGGACTGGGTGGAGTCCAATTCGGTCTGTAATCATACGAGGGATAAACAAAATTGGACGAGTCCAATTTGTTTATTCCGAGTATGATTACAGACAGAATTGGACGACACGAAGTCCTGTTACCAATTAATCATAACTATTACAATTCCCGAGAAAAGCATTTTCATGCTAATCAGTGCTAAGCGCAACTAAACTGACCAAATTTTGTTGAAAAAGCGAGAAAAAATAGTGAAAAATCTCTTGAGCGCGCGCTTAATGACCTAGTGATTACGTGACAGCGCGAGCTCAAAATGCGTAATCTGATTGGCTCTGGCAACTGTCCGATTACCACTGTCCAATTACAAGTGTCCAATTACAGCCAGCTATCCGATTACACTATCCAATTACAACCTATACAGTTTGATTAGTGGAAAATAGAGCAGTCTTTCAACCAATCAGATTTGAGGAAATTGTAATTGTTATGATTATATAGGATATTTATTTGTTTGTTTACTTAATTCGGTTGTCTCTATAGCTTTTTATTCACAGTTTATAAGAGACAACCAAATCAAGTAATTATGAACTATCCTAGCTGCAAGTTTCATATGCTTGTTTGATGTTACTGCGGTTTTTGATATTCTGCGAACTCTGACTGATGCAAAATTCACCATTTTGAATTCAAATTTTGTAGATGGAGTCTCGAAAACTGTTCGACAATGCTAGGCGGTTGGCGTTGGAATGTGAGAGTTCGCAGAATATCGAAAACCGCAGTAAAAGCGAATAAAGACTCAACCATAAGATGTATATATTCCTTTTCCTAGAGCGCGAGAGGCTTTACAAAAAAATGCTTTCCGATGAAAGGAACTGGCCTTACTATTCGGCCGCTCTTGTGAAGGTACAAAGAGATTTCGTCAAGGAACAACCTCCAAACGTAAAAGACCTAATTCGCTTGGTAAAGCATTGGCGCAAAACATACATTCCACAGATTGGTAGTGCGCATGTCCCATCCTCCTATTTGATGGAACTTCTCACAATACATGCCTGGGAAAACGCAAACCATCCAGACAGATTTGACATGAAGATTGGCTTTAAAGCTGTTATGAGGATTCTAAAGGATCATACAGGTCTTCGTATTTCTTGGGGAAATTATTACAGGAGGGATGTCATTCCATGTAGGTATGTTCATGGGGTATCAAGATATTTGAGCAACTGCTTCGAATCCTTTTTTTCACTATGAATCCATATAGTTAGAACTGTTCCCTTTACTGTTCCCTGTTCCCTCTTTCTTTATCGTGAAATGCTTTAGGAATAATTCTTGAGCTCATCACGAGCAATTAACGATAAAGGGTCATAAAGTGTTCTTCAAATCTGAATTGAAGCCCGTCAAAGTCTGATAGCTTTCTTTGATAGGAGGCTAACGTCGAAATTCACCGACATGCTAATTGAGAAAAAGGGCTATTGTACAATTCCATTTATGACACTTTTTCTCTGTTCTTAAATTTCAGTCGTCTTTGGCGCCCACATGTTATTGACCCTGGAAATCCAACAAACAACTTGTATGACAGTGTTGACTGCTGGAATGAAGTAAAAAGGGTTGCCATAGAAACCATGGAGAAACCCCTTCTGAGAGCTGTACCAATTACAGTCAACTGGAATAAGTGAGGACCACAATAAGTGTCACCCTCTGCATGCAAAAAATCATCCCCGGAAATCATCATTTCATCTCGTCGACCAAAGTAACTTTGCCATGAAATTGAACACCTGAATAAATTCTTATGAATGTGGCAAGGAACATTTTAACTTTTAAAATTCACAACATCAGCTTATTTACTACTGGATTCTTCTTTTTAATACTAAAAGTCTTCCTAAAGGATTTTTTGCGCTCTTATGCTTCTGATTAGTAAAGCAACGAGCAAATAGAAGAGGAGGCCTCGAAAGAGTTCTACATTTGTATCACGAAAACATTCGTTTGATATGTAATAAAAGGCCGTGCATAAAAACAACCTAATCACACACTTAACGAACGAACGAACGCACGCACGAACGGACGAACGAACGTTTTGCTTGATTTACAGCTATTTCGTTTGTTGTTATTAAAATATAGTTCAAACTATATGAAATAGTATTTTCAGCAATTTTTTAGATAACTAAACGACCAAATCAAGCAGGGAAAGTTTGTACAACAATTCAGTGACAATGTCCGAAAAATTTCATCCGTAACATGAAGTACTCCACGTGACCGCTAGGGACCAATCAGTGAATTCCCAAACTTTCATGGCTTGTCAATGAATTGCCTGTCCACAGGTCATCATGTAGACCGTCATACACAGGGTTATATAATTATGATATTTTCTGTTTGATACTAACTATGAAAACGTTCACCATTACGTTAAGCCGCATATACCTATTTCAAAAAAGGTTGACGGGGCGAATGGCGAATGGCAATCGGCGATTGGTGATTGCACGACCGAAAGGAATTTTGGGATAACAAGAATTGCTTTATTTTTAACTCGTGGATTGCAAATTCACGAGTTATTGCGAGGGATCGAAATATGCAAATGTGTCACTCAAGTTGTTACTCAAATGTGTCACTCAAGACAAGTTGTTTAAAGAAGACGCCTTTTAGATCATTAAATCCCAAAGCAAGTCTCCATACTAATCGATGACTTAATATCGCATAGCTGTTTGCAATACTGACATGAGAACTTTTTGAAATACTGGACTCAAGCAACAAAAATCGTTTCAAGTCCAACATCAAAGTCATCCAAGCTTTTAGTGTCCGTACCCTATCAGCATGTGTTTTGCACGTTCACCTCGCTTTGTGGGGTTACAACCATGCACAAATTGACAATAAATACACAAAATGAATGTCAATGAATTACTCAATGGATAAATGGAATGCCTATGGCTTTTCGCGGTAAGGATCGGAGGTTCGATTCTCGCGGATATATAGTCTAGCCAGATTTTTCACTTTTTTCTTTTGCCTCATATTTGTTTTTCTTCTTTTATAGCTAATGTCTCATTTTTTTGCTAAAGAAATTAAAGGCTAGTAACTCATATTATTAATATTTGAACATTCAATCGGACCAGTCTTTCTGTTTAAATTTGATAATAACAAAAATAAAAAGATGTCTCTATCTAGACTTATTCTATTAGTCACATGGTGTTAGTGAATGGGCTAGTGACAGACTAGTGAATGAGTAGATCGCGACCACCCTGACAGGAAGCCCAACTGAGAAACTGCCATAAATCACTGGAACTCGGTGTTAATCCAAATCCAATCCACGAGTTATATACGCCATTGGCGGTTTGATTACTAATCAAATACCCAAGCAATGCCGGTACCATGCAGACCTAATTGGACAAAGTGGTCGATAGGCGATTCATATCTCCGCGCCGGATAGCGGTCTAATAACGTGACCACAGTTCCTTTGGTAGTGCGATCATCGCCGATCGCCATTCGCCGTTCGCCCCGTCAACCTTTTTTGAAATAGCTATTTTTACAACACTTGATACTAATCTCGCAATCTGATTGGTTGATTAGCAACTGTCTTGCCCTAAATTCTGGTTTTAGATTTATCGATCAGTATTTGAATGTTTATATCAGTTTTTATTATACAATTCTCAAAAGAATTACGCACGTAATATGCACAAGAACGCGAAAAATATGAGACCGTGTTAGCTTAGTAACATTTGAATGGCTTCCCGGTGCAAAGCCGCACGATAATCAAAGTCAAAAGTGGCAATAAAAACGACATCATTTGTATTGATTTTTGCAGAATTGTATAATAAATAGTGTTATTGGTCGATTAACCGAGAGAATACAGCTGTGAAGTGTTACTTGTCACTTGCATTTTAATACAGCGTGACTCGTAAAAATACACAGGTAGCTGTATTAGCTGGTTAGTCGACCAATAACCTATATATATACTTCAATAATTCCAGTCTGTTGCCATGATCCCTCTCAATTGTCTGTAATTTTTTCCTTGCGAAATTTGTTAAGTTTATACTCTTTATTTACGATTTCACTTTTATCCATAGACATCAAACAAGAAAATAAATTAGTAGGTTATTCAGATCTGTAAAACATAAATACATATATACTTCTTTTATTGTTGAATGACGTAGCTTATGCCCAGACTTACATGGTGACAGCCACAGTAGGGTCAGTACAAGCGAAAAATAGAACGCGTCTTATTTTAATTGCGAACTCGCTGTATGAACGATACTTTTTGTCCGAGTGAGACGCGAACAAACTAAAGACAGCTCAGACTAAGGAGCCTATCACACTGAGATCGCTTCAGCTGGATCGATCTGAGATCGATAGATCGATCTACAGATCGATCCGACAATTGGAGATCGATCTCAGTCCGCTTTGAGATCTATCGCGTTCACATTAGAAAGCTAAAAATATCAAAAGGTGGCTCGACTGTGTTTTGTTTGAGGCGCACCTCCGCTGTTTGATCGCAAAATGCGTCGCGGCCAAAAACCTTATTTCAACAACAACAACAACAACAACAACAACAAAAATCACAGCAGGTTTAGGGACAGCTTTAAGTTTCTTTTGACTACGATTAAATCATTATGATCGGAGCTTTTGGCACATTTTGTTTTTCTTTTTGGGGCACTTTTAGATTTGAATCCCAAAGAATTAGTTTTCTTTGGATGAAAGCGATACGTCTGGATTAATACTCAAATCGTGTTTCTACCGGTTAAAAACTGATGTACCAAGACAAAATACCTAAAAGGGATTTTTGAATTGTACAAAGACTTTTTCTTGAAGTTGTGTTGGGATTAAACTTTTTCAAGCTGAATAAAAAGAAAACATAGAGCAAATGAGCAAATGAAGGCCTAAACCTCATTTTCGACCCAAATTTTCGCTTTGGATTAACACTTTGATTCAACTTTCATCAGCCAAAACTACTTACAAACATATCTAGAATTTCTTTGTACGTGGGAATCATAACTAGATGAACAATTTGTTTCTTCCACGTTCAGGCATCTTTCTGCTATAGTCTCTGTTAGAAAGATGCCTGACACATATTTATCATTGATAAAATAGTTGTACACAGATCTTATATTTATTGTATAAATTATGTTGTATTATATTATTATTTGTTTAATTGTTTATTCTTAATTGGATTGAACGTGGAAGAAACAAATTATTTATCTGCTTACAAACAACTTAAACTTTCTGACAGAAATGATTTTAGTTTTGTACAACAGCCGATTCTTCAACTCGGGAGTTTTCATCGTTCACTGCTCGAACTTGGAAAAATTCCTTCATAAAGCTAATCCAGGTATGGCTGATGAGCGCGGTCATTAAGCTAAATGAAAGTAAATATACTACAATAATGAAGACATAATTTGATTAATACAAATTAATAACTAATAATTGCCTTAATTCGTTTAAGGTTGGGGCGCTAATTCCATTTTCTTATGTAATGCTAAAGGGGATAGATCTGACGAAGAATGAATATCTATATACATTTTTGATGAACTTAGGTGACGCCGATAGTTACACCTATTTCAAAAAAGGTTGTCACCGCTAAGAGCGATAGGCGATAGGTAATAGGTCATTCCAAGACCGCAAAGCACTATTGATTTCTTAATTAAGCCATCTTAAATCTTCCTTTACACTCTTCCATCAAATAATTGGCTATTCATATGTAAATCAATTAGAAATCAATAGTGCTTTGCGGTCTTGGAATGACCTATTACCTATCGCCTATCGCTCTTAGCGGTGACAACCTTTTTTGAAATAGGTGTATATTGATGGTGTACAGAGCGTTCAGAACGTCGATATACATACTCATATCTTTATGTGGAAAATTAATAGACAAAAGTTTGTTTTGTATTTTGTAGAAAAACTAAGTCATTTAAGTAACGTCTCCTTTCCAATGGGGCCCATTTCAAAATGTTCATCATATCTGACACGCTGCTTGAACGGTCGTAGCTACCCATAACCAACCTTGCGTTACGTCGTTGGACAGATTCAACTGTTTGCTTGTCCTTTGCTGTGTAAGGGGACCAAGTTGTCTTTAATGATTGTGATTACCGAAATATCCCAACTATTACTTACCCCATCCATTGTCATGGTAACGACTCTTAAGAACACCCTGTACATACATCCGGGTTCTTCATCGTAGTTTCTGTACCATTACATCCAATGTTACTAAGCCAGACAGTACCATTTCCAGGGCTGGATGTCGGCCTTACATGACTTACTCCAACGTAACCCAGCATACGACAAATCACTTTAGTATCGTTGATGTCTAGTCCTTTATAGCATACAGTACCCCATGTATAACCACGGCGAACAGCAACTCGGACAGAGTTGGGCGTGGTACCATTTTCAAAGCGCACTTGTAAAGAGAGTGGAGCTATTGGTTGAATGGAGATGTCATCATTACAGAAATCTATTTTAAAATTTTTAACGGTTATACCTATAAATATTGATAAATAATCACTTGCAGGTTGGTGGCACATACGGGAGAGTTTGTATAGTTCAGGTAAGCTAACCACCCGCGAATGTGCAACGTTCGAGACCTCAAAGATTCTGCTCGATAACGAGGTTTCGATAACATAAGCGATGCTTCCCTTTTCTGTTGAACATTTTCTTTTGTTTTTTTTTTGTTTTTCTTTAAATACTCCTTGAACGTGGTGTATCGATATTCATGATAACAGACGGTTCGATAACCACAATTGATATTCATGAAAACCTGATCACATTTTTATGAAGGCTTGCGCACTATTTTGTCATGCAATAGGCCATATGCACTTACAGGTCACGTGACACCATCTCCCTTAGAGGAGAGGCATTTTCACTCATTAATTGACTATATATG
Source organism: Telmatactis stephensoni (assembly GCA_029948255.1). NCBI lineage: Eukaryota > Metazoa > Cnidaria > Anthozoa > Actiniaria > Isophelliidae > Telmatactis > Telmatactis stephensoni. The sequence goes on along the minus strand of JALIZF010001827.1, from coordinate 809,513 downwards.
TTCAAAAAAATAGCACAAACTCTGTGGATTTGGCCAGGTTCAGCCAGAGCAAGCAGGTTGGTGAACTGATATGTGACGCAAACAGTAAGCGCCCGTTCACATGAGAGAGGGTGCTCCTATGTAGTAGGATTACCGTTGGTGATAGAGTTTCCCTTCTCCTTAACTTGTTTTACGCAGCTCGTTTCACATGCGAGGGAGGGTGCCCCTATGCCTTAAAGCTAGGCCGGTGCCCCAACATGGTAGGGACAAGTTTTATTTACATATTTTACATATAAGCCCATGTGAAACGAACGAGTAGGGCTATCCCTAGGGGATAACCCTACCTACCCGAGGTAACTTCCTCTTCTCCCCCTCCCCTCCCCACCGATTTTCCCTGGGCATCATCATCATCATAGTTTCGGCCGTAGCGCGAGATCGGCCTTGGGGCGCGTTTCCCTTGGAAAGCATTGTTCCAATAAATAGACTAGGCGCAAAACTGAAAAAGTCGATCGCAAAAAGTGCAGAAGGCATTTTGGGGTAGAGGCTGGTAACATAACTATTCTAAACTAATTTTTCACGATGAATCCGAATATGACTGTTACCAAGACGTATTCTGCAATCTTATACGTGTAAATGTCGTATTTTGTGAATTGCCACAGTCATTTCAAGTGCTACTTGGACGAAAATCCATGAAAATTAAAGAATGGCTTAAAACATTGCTTAATTTTTGCTTAATGAATCCAATAGTCACCATGAAGCAACATTTTCTTTGCATTCAAAAGAAACAGGTAGAAACTGTCGAGTATTCAAGCTTTCAAGTTGTGTATGTATGATGTCATACATACAACCCTATTGTTCTTTAAGATTTTGAATGATAATTTCTCTATAATGAGGGACATTTCAGATCGCAAAACTCAAACGATGATGGCCTAGTTTTTCAGCTGTGTTCATCTTCAGATAGAAATAATCAGTTTTAATCGGTTTTGAATATAACCGATTTTCGTCCAAGTGGCCCTTTCATACTAACGACTTTTTCATGTAATTCCAAAAGTTCCCAAACTTAAAAACAATTACCATGGCTGGAAAGAGCATGATATCAAAATCAGTAAAACTGTGAAGTTTGAAGGATATAAGTTGAAAAATCAAGGAGATTTTGATGTGTTCTTTCCAGCTATGGCCATTGTTTTTAAGTTTGGGACCTTTTGGAATTACATGATAAAAGCTCAGTATGAAATCCGGCACTGTAGCAATTTACAAAATACGTCATTTACACGTATAAGATTACAGAATACGTCTTGGTAACTGTCATATTCGCATTTAGCATGAAAAATTAGTTTATAATAGTTATGTTACCAGTCTCTACCCCAAAATGCCTCCAGATATCTGATTTTTCGAAAATGCGCCTAGTCTAAAACGCATGAAGTCTCTACTGTTCATCATTGTCCTTCTGGCCTGCTGCCTGTCAACCCCATAGCTCCTCCACTCGCGTCCAGGTCTTCGATGGTGTTCTTTTATCAACGAGCACCTGCTGGTGTAGCGCGTCATTTTCCATACGGCATACATGCCATATATTTTAGGTATTGGACATGACAGAAGTCCCGGATGGAATGAGACTAGCTGAGTTATTTACTGTTATTTCTCGTAATCGCTCATTTAATATTTTAAAAGACCAGTCAGGCTGTCCTTCGACTTGTGTTGCAGGGTCAACATCATTCTTCGTTGTCTGCAAGGAGGGGCATTTTTTCGGGCATACCCTCCAGCTACCACTAAGTTCCTCAAGAAACCATGCCATACCACTTCGACCTTCTGCTGACAATGCACACGACTGGGCACCATATAGTAGACGGGAACGGACGCAAGCTGTCAGGATTTTCATGCGAGTGCTCAAATAGACCTCCGATAGCGAGCTAATTTTTCATATATTTCTTTGAAAAATTCATCCTAGCGCTTACATGAGGAATTTAACTCGTCTCGGTTGCGGGCAAGACAACTCGGGGAGCGGTAAATATCAGTTCTAGGTTATATTGATATAGTGAAAGACCGCGTAGCAAGCACTGAGATAGGTTAACTTGAAAGGGGGTACTAAAACCAAAACATCCCTGAGTCTCTAAAATTGCAGAGAAATATGGAAAAGTTGAAAGTCTTGAAATGGAGCCGCGAGCCGATAGCACCGGGATTGCTGTGTCAGAAATTCCGCAAAGGACTGAGTCGCAATCTTCTCAGAAATCCAATATGGCGAATTAAAGTGTGGCTTGTGTTTCGAGAATTCAAAACTTTCGTTAACGGCACAGATCGATATAATGTTTGGACAGCAGAATCAACCGGGTGCTAATCCTACTGGAGGATTTAACTTTGGATCTACAGCGCCAGGGAGTGCAACAGGTGGTTTCAAATTTGGTGGAGGAGCGACAAGCACACCAGCTCCCAGTACACAGGGTCAGTTTGTTAGATTTGCATGCTTGCATTTTCTAGTTTTTGCTTGATTTGAATTTCTCTACTTTGTGTAGGTTTTTCTTAGCTCATATATCTAATATTCGTTCAACAAGAAGAGCTCGCCGTGAATTTTTTCTTATAAATATTTGAGTGTTTGAAATTTTGAAAACTTCCCGCGCAAAAATTGTAAAAGTGACATAAGCTTAGGGACCGATCGTTTATTACGTGGTAGAGCGGGGCAAGTATGTCCAGAATCACCATTAGATACCATTGGTAAAATGTGTTTTACCAATGGTGTCTATTGGTGAATTTACACAGGGTTCCCTCTAAAAACCTTATCACAATATGTACGCTCGTGTTTGGGATTCCTGTGGTATCAATTGCTTGTCTTTGGGATTCCTGTGGTATCAACTTCTACGGCCGGCTTTACCAATGGTACCAATGGTACCATTGGTAAATCGAATTCACCATTGGTGAACCATTGGTGAAGCATGGTCTTTTTGGTAAATTGATACCCTGTGTGAATCGGTCGCAACCGGCCACATAATAATGTAATATTGTCGTTTTCAAAAGCTGAAGTTCTTTATAAAAGTCCTTTGATTTATTGAATAATTCGACTGTTGGCTTAGCAATCGATCGACAAGCGGCCATATAATATAATGTGTGTTATCGTCGTTTTCAAAAGCTGAAGTTCTTGGATACAAAAGTCCTTTGATTTATTGAATAATTCGACTGTTTGCTTAATTTAGCAATCGATCACAAGCGGCCATATTGTTATAATGTGTGTTATCGTCGTTTCTAAAAGCTGAAGTTCTTGGATACAAAAGTCCTTTGATTTATTGAATAATTCGACTGTTTGCTTAATTTAGCAATCGATCACAAGCGGCCATATTGTTATAATGTGTGTTATCGTCGTTTCTAAAAGCTGAAGTTCTTGGATACAAAAGTCCTTTGATTTATTGAATAATTCGACTATTTGCTTAGCAATCGATCGACAAGCGGCCATATAATATAATATGTGTCATCGTCGTTTTGAAAAGCTGAAGTTTTTGGACTAAGCGATAAAGCGGCTTGTAATATACAAGGCAAAGGTCCTTGATTGTTGATCGCAACCACGCAACCGATAAATTCAGTGTAGTTAACCGGCCATCTAGTTTTTCTGATACCGTCGTTTTCGAAAGCTAAAGTTTTTATGTTGGAGAAAGTGGCTTGTAAAATACAAGGTATTTTGGTGATTTACCCATGGAGAATATTTCGATGAATCACAACCAGGAATCGGCTACATAATGTGTGTTATTGTCGTTTTCAAAAGTCGAGGTTTTTGATAAAGCCATCTTTAATTTTGGTTAATTGCACTGTGTTCAAATAATAATATACGACTGTTCGCTTTAATTATCAGTCAATCGCCCATTGAATCGATCACATTCACAAGCGGTTGAGTAATCTTTATTGTTGTTTACCTAATTTATCTTATATTACTAATATTACTAACGTAAAGATGGAGCGTCTTGCTTAAAATTAGAAAGAAAAAACTTCATAAAACATTGCTTACGTCTGCTCACGCATGAATGGCGGTGTTCCAATTTCAATTGAAACAATATTGATTTTAAATGTAATGTTTTCAGTTTATATTAAATAATATGTACATACATTTTTAGCTTTATAATTTTCCAGATTGGTATAAGTTTTTTTATAACGCTGATCTGAAATATTTATTTTAAGTTGTAATTGACTTTGTACAGTAGTGCTACATAAAATATTCTCTGAAACAAAATCCGGTATCATAATGTGAAGTTGATTGTTTTTATGCACAACAAACAACAATACTAGTAATACTGTCTTCAAGTTTATATTGATAATGAATAATAGCTACGTACAAACAAGTTTTTTCAAAGTAATCTATAGCTATATTCCAAATAATTCCAAACATTGATCTGATAGTTACCAGTTCATTGTTGAATTCCAACTTGAGAGGAATTTTTAAGAAGTTTTACTGAAGGCAACTGAACAGACGAAGTAAGCTAGCTTATATACAACGTAACAAATCCTAAATTACTCATTCACAGGAAAACCGCAAGGACCTTTGTATCCAAATTTCAGTTGCTTTTTTTAGGAAAAAAATCCATGTAAATCACACCCGATTACTGTTCGTACGGAAGTCAAAATTATTTAGATTTTCAAGGTGATTCTGAATTAACTTAGACTGCCAACTCGACCGCATTTCACGCACATCAATACTAGGACTTCGATCAAATTTATTACAACTTTGATAGTATTGCATACCAGACGAAAACGTTAAAACAGAGAAATTAACGAAGAAATCCTATCTTCGTCCAATAAAATAATACCAAATTACGGTGAAAATCAATCATAATTTAGCTAGAATCCCGTACGAATAGCGAATTGAAATCCGCTACCGTTCGCCGAAATGAGTGCAAAAATAGTTCTTCAAACTCAGTCTGAAACAAAAAGTGTCTCTTTTTTAACCTTTTCTTCTGATATACAAGACTATTAAAGTTGTTACATGATCGAAGTCCTAATTTTGAGAGCTTGACATTTGAGTTGAGTTGAAAAGTGTCGCGACGTGAGACGTTCGCCAAATGTGTAGCTTAGACTCGTATAATTAATACCCTGAATCAGTTTAACTTAACAAGAATCACTTACTCCATCTTAACAAAGCCATCATAATTTTGTTTCTGAAATAATACAGAATCACCGAGTAATCTAAGCTTAAATGATTTTGACTACCGTACGAATAGAAAACAGAAGTTCGCGTACGGGTAACGGATAGCCACTCCGTTTACGTTTTGTAAATAAAGTTCGTAGCCCATTAAAGTCTATGTAAGCCCATGCTTAATTATTCAGACGACATCAAATGCAATGCACAGTACGGTTACGGCAGGAATTTCAAACGTTATTCTTTTGAAGTACGAGTCACATTGTCACCGTACATTACGATCAATTGCCCATTCATTATTAAGATACCACATAGAACTTGTATCCAAAAAGTGATGGTACCATTGGTACCATTCGTGAACACCTTCAAGCCCCTGCATCTCTTAGTCTAAATGCCATTCAAAACAGGATACCCAATGCCTTGATTTCACCATTAGACAAAGTCATTTACCAATGGTGATTTCAGTTTACCAATGGTACCATTGGTACCATTGGTAAGCCAAGCCGGAGCAATTGATACCACAGGAATCCCAAACACTTAACACAGGATACCCAATGCCTAATTTCACCGTTAGACAAAGTCTTTTACCAATGGTGATTTCAGTTTACCAATGGTACCATTGGTACCATTGGTGAACACCTTCAAGCCCCTGCATCTCTCAATCTGAATGTCATTCAACACAGGATACCCAATGGTCTAATTACACCATTAGACAAAGTCATTTACCAATGGTGATTTCAGTTTACCAATGGTACCATTGGTACCATTGGTGAACACCTTCAAGCCCCTGCATCTCTTAGTCTACATGCCATTCGACACAGGATACCCAATGGCCTAATTTCACCATTAGACAAAGTCATTTACCAATGGTGATTTCAGTTTACCAATGGTACCATTGGTACCATTGGTGAACACCTTCAAGCCCCTGCATCTCTTAGTCTACATGCCATTCGACACAGGATACCCAATGGCCTAATTTCACCATTAGACAAAGTCATTTACCAATGGTGATTTCAGTTTACCAATGGTACCATTGGTACCATTGGTGAACACCTTCAAGCCCCTGCATCTCTTAGTCTAAATGCCTTTCAACACAGGATACCCAGTGGCCTAATTTCACCATTAGACAAAGTCATTTACCAATGGTGATTTCAGTTTACCAATGGTACCATTGGTACCATTGGTGAACACCGTCAAGCCCCTGCATCTCTTAGTCTAGATGCCTTTCAACACAGGATACCCAATGGTCTAATTTCACCATTAGACAAAGTCATTTACCAATGGTGATTTCAGTTTACCAATGGTACCATTGGTACCATTGGTGAACACCGTCAAGCCCCTGCATCTCTCAATCTGAATGCCACTCAACACAGGATACCCAATGGCCTAATTTCACCATTAGACAAAGTCATTTACCAATGGTGATTTCAGTTTACCAATGGTACCATTGGTACCATTGGTGAACACCTTCAAGCCCCTGCATCTCTTATTCTAGCTAGATGCCTTTCAACACAGGATACCCAATGGCCTAATTTCACCGTTAGACAAAGTCTTTTACCAATGGTGATTTCAGTTTACCAATGGTACCATTGGTACCATTGGTGAACACCTTCAAGCCCCTGCATCTCTCAATCTGAATGTCATTCAACACAGGATACCCAATGGTCTAATTTCACCATTAGACAAAGTCATTTACCAATGGTGATTTCAGTTTACCAATGGTACCATTGGTACCATTGGTGAACACCTTCAAGCCCCTGCATCTCTTAGTCTACATGCCATTCGACACAGGATACCCAATGGCCTAATTTCACCATTAGACAAAGTCATTTACCAATGGTGATTTCAGTTTACCAATGGTACCATTGGTACCATTGGTGAACACCTTCAAGCCCCTGCATCTCTTAGTCTACATGCCATTCGACACAGGATACCCAATGGCCTAATTTCACCATTAGACAAAGTCATTTACCAATGGTGATTTCAGTTTACCAATGGTACCATTGGTACCATTGGTGAACACCTTCAAGCCCCTGCATCTCTTAGTCTAAATGCCTTTCAACACAGGATACCCAGTGGCCTAATTTCACCATTAGACAAAGTCATTTACCAATGGTGATTTCAGTTTACCAATGGTACCATTGGTACCATTGGTGAACACCGTCAAGCCCCTGCATCTCTTAGTCTAGATGCCTTTCAACACAGGATACCCAATGGTCTAATTTCACCATTAGACAAAGTCATTTACCAATGGTGATTTCAGTTTACCAATGGTACCATTGGTACCATTGGTGAACACCGTCAAGCCCCTGCATCTCTCAATCTGAATGCCACTCAACACAGGATACCCAATGGCCTAATTTCACCATTAGACAAAGTCATTTACCAATGGTGATTTCAGTTTACCAATGGTACCATTGGTACCATTGGTGAACACCTTCAAGCCCCTGCATCTCTTATTCTAGCTAGATGCCTTTCAACACAGGATACCCAATGGCCTAATTTCACCATTAGACAAAGTCATTTACCAATGGTGATTTCAGTTTACCAATGGTACCATTGGTACCATTGGTGAACACCTTCAAGCCCCTGCATCTCTTAGTCTAGATGCCTTTCAACACAGGATACCCAGTGGCCTAATTTCACCATTAGACAAAGTCATTTACCAATGGTGATTTCAGTTTACCAATGGTACCATTGGTACCATTGGTGAACACCTTCAAGCCCCTGCATCTCTTAGTCTAGATGCCTTTCAACACAGGATACCCAATGGTCTAATTTCACCATTAGACAAAGTCATTTACCAATGGTGATTTCAGTTTACCAATGGTACCATTGGTACCATTGGTGAACACCTTCAAGCCCCTGCATCTCTCAATCTGAATGCCACTCAACACAGGATACCCAATGGCCTAATTTCACCATTAGACAAAGTCATTTACCAATGGTGATTTCAGTTTACCAATGGTACCATTGGTACCATTGGTGAACACCGTCAAGCCCCTGCATCTCTTATTCTAGATGCCTTTCAACACAGGATACCCAATGGTCTAATTTCACCATTAGACAAAGTCATTTACCAATGGTGATTTCAGTTTACCAATGGTACCATTGGTACCATTGGTGAACACCGTCAAGCCCCTGCATCTCTCAATCTGAATGTCATTCAACACAGGATACCCAATGGTCTAATTTCACCATTATAGACAAAGTCATTCAGCAACCTTCAAGCCCCACACTTATCACAGGATACCCAATATGACTTATTTCACCATTTGAAATGTCATTTTTTGTAGCCTCTATGGTCACCAATGGTACCAATGGTACCATTGGTTTCATTGGCAATACCCCCCCAGAAATTTTTTTTTTAACCAAATACATGAAACTACAGAGTGAAACACTTATACATTTTTGTATTACATTTGTATGTACTCCCTGTGGATTTTTACCAATAGACGCCATTGTTGATCCCCCCCCCCAAAAAAAAAATTTTTTTTTTTTTTAACACAACATCAAAATACAGAGTGAGACACGTATTTGATAAATGTGATGTAAGGTAGTTATGTAATTATACCACAAGCAGAATGGGATGCACATTTTGTATTGCATTTGTTCGGACCTCCTGTGGAAATTATCAGCTAATGAGTTATATATTTTTGTATTACATTTGCATGGGCTTCCTGTGGAAATTTACCAAAAGACACCATTGGTAAAACATATTTCACCAATGGTATCTAATGGTGATTCTGGACAACCCTCGAGCGGGGCGGTGGATTGGTGTAAGAAATAGAATAGAATTTGTACCCCCCATCCCCCCCAAAAAGTCTTTCAATAGAAAACGAACCCTCTATTTTCACAATCATTTGGCTTGTCCTCAGTTTAGCAGTACCCCCCTTGCAATTCCACTGCCCCTTTACAATGTAATAAGTGATCAGTTCCTTATGCTTTAATATGTGTAGATTGGTTGTAGCTAATAATTTTGTGACAGCGACTCCGTTAATTTGCCCATGAATGGAGGCATCTGATTGGCTGAGGGCACTGAGGCGACTTTGAACTAGTTAACGTTTGAAAAGCGGTTAACAATCATGCATGGCAGTGTTTCTGAATGACATAATGCAAGAAGTTATTACGGATTTGAACTTTAAAATGGATTTTCTTTAAGCTTAAAACCAGAACAGAAAGAAGCAGTTAAAACCTTACTTCAAGCTGTTCTTCCAACAATTCCTTGATTTGGGGTTCGATTTTTTCACTCATCTCACGTTGGTTTCCACAACAGAGCACACAACAGGATAATTTTTTTGTCCATATTTACAGTGTTTTTCTTTTATTATGCTGAGATTGATCTCTATCAATTGACAACTTCTTTACATATATGACATTTATCTTGCAATTTGCTGTCTCTCAAGCATACCATTTTCTTTTGAGTTGTATTTATATCATAATTATAATCTCTTGACCCATTGTAATATTTATCACACCTGCATGGGGAATATCGGCCATACTAAAACCATAAGTCACAGTGTGGAATTATTAAAATAGTAAGCAAACAATAGTCCATCAAAAATTGCATCACTGCAATAATTAATATTTATGAAAGTCTCAATGCACATGCGTTCTTAGGGACATTCCATCACACAAATTGCAATGAGAATTCAAGATTAGCATTATTACTATTGTCATGATCATCATCATATCTCTTTGTTCTTGTTCATCAGCATCATCTACTGGGGGAGGCTTTACATTTGGTGCTTCACAACCCACTGCAGCTTCCACTGCAACACCTTTCAAGTTTGGATCAGGTTTGGGTGCTAACACAGGGATCCCATCAACAGCTTCCACAGGATTTGGTTTCTCTACCCCTTCTACTGGTTCTGCTTCTGGGTTTAGTTTTGGTGGCACCACTCAGAGTACTGCTGCCCAAGGTACCTCTACTGGGGGGTTCAGCTTGGGTGGCGCAACACCAAGTAAAGCTGCACAGCCTGCATCTGTTCCTGCTGGGGGTTTTACTTTCGGAGGGACAACAACCAAACCTCCAGCAGCTACAGCCCCATCTGGGATAAGCTTTGGTGGGACAGCAAAACCAAGCACTATTTCAGCTCCGTCTACAGGGGGGTTCACTTTTGGAGCTCCTTCATCTGGATCAGGTTCAGGTAAGTTTTAGGTGTATTTATTGAAATGCTTGGATGGGGCTCATTGGGTTGGTTAGTTTTAGGGTCAATTTCGTATGACTGTGAAAACAGCACAGCACAGTCATGGCATGGTTACGGCAGGATTTCACATTCATATGAAATCTGCTCTATTGCACATGCATTTTGAATTGACAGAAAAGATGTTATAGAAACTGCTATAGCAGAACAAATTTCACCACAATTAAGATAATGAGATAACACCTTTCATACATGTAGCTGTAGATTCATTCATTCATTCCCTCCTTCCTTTCTCTTGTTTCCTTTCCTTTCCTTTCCTCTCCTTTCCTTTCCTTTATTTACTTCTCTCATTTAGCTTTAAAGGCCAAATGCTTTGATCTCAATGCAAACTTTCTTTCATGTTAGGATTCACATTAGGTGGTGCCAAACCAACAACAACCACTACTCAAGGAGGCTTAACACTTGGAGGAACAACTACCACACCATTACTCTCAAGCCTTGGTGCTACTTCCAATACCACCACTGCGTCTACCTTACCAACTTTAGGAACAATGACAACTCAGCCATCTGGAGGATTCCAGCTTAGTTCACTGGCATCCACCACCTCTGCACAAACTGGGGGATTCAAGCTTGGGGGTGCAGCTAGTACAACCCCAGCCACTAGTGCTATAGGGACTGGGTTGTTACTTGGTCAAACTACAGGTACTACTGGGTTAGGATTGGCTAGGACAACAGCTGTGAGTACCACTACAAGTACAACAAGTACTGGATTGAGTTTAACTGGAGGACTAGCAAAATCTACACCAGGTTTGTCATATACTTGCACAGGTTTCTCATGCTCATTGAAAAGACATAAAAAGTCCTGGAATTTGAAATTCTAACTTCAGGACTGGAAAGTCATGAAATGAAATGAGGCTGTGAAGTGCATATCGGTTTGACTTAAGTGAGAGTAAGATTTCACAGTGAGTTGAATACACACACTACAACAGTGTGATCAAAGCTGTCATGAAACTTCCGCATAGAAAACAGGCACAAAATGTTAAGATACTCCTGAGTAGTAATGTATTTAATGTTGGTTTGGGCTGTTCAAGGCAGCAAGGTAAAAAACATTGTTAAGGAGGCAGCATGGTCGAGTGGTCACAGCATCAGTCTTGGAATCCAGTGACCCCTAGTTTGAGTCCTGCTATGGCCACAAGCTGAGATTGTATTTGTTCCAGGTTTTCCATGTTCAAATTCAGTTTCTCAACCATGCTTGTAAATAGCCAACTTGTTTGCTTCCTTGCAAGTTGGGTTTCTCAAACACTTTATGTTTCGTTTACATTTATTTGCAGTGGAGTGCCTGGAAACTAGTTGGATAGCTAAGTGCTCTTCCACTATAAACAAGCATATACGTGTATATTTTTTTTAAATAATGCCTCTAAAGCCAGTCAACTTTCATTAGTCACTGGTCCTTGATAAACCCACTCAATGAGGCATAGCTAAAGGACATGATGCACATATTTACAGTTTGTTGCACACAGCATTCCTTATCTTGTTCTTCAAAAGTATTACCTAGTTATGAGTATATTAGGGTTGATGTGCAAAGCTGATTTAAGGAGAATGTGGATCTGCATAAATTATGTTTAGGGACTCACCTCACAATAGAAAAGGTTTACTTATGAGTGTCAAATAGACTGTGTGCTTTGAATGATGTCACTGCCATGATATCAATAAAATGCATCCTGATGTTATTTCACCATGTAAAGTCTGTATTGTTTTCACTTAGTACCTGTATAGTAAACTGGTGATGTCTATGATTATTTCAGGTACTTTGTCATTTGGAACACTTGGTACAAGCAAACCTACTCCAAGGTAAACATTTATAGCAGCCACCTTGGGGATACCTTATTCCACTTTATTTTCGCAACACTTTAATTTCGCGATTTTTTGATGAAAATATTTCGCGACACTTTAATTTTGTGATTTTCTTAAATATATTAAAACTAAGACACTTTATTTTCGCGATTTGGTCAAAATTTAACAAATGTCCATGTAACAATTGGTCATTTTCCATGGGAAATATCTCGTTTTACACGATTTCTTTTAATGAGGGGTGCAGATGTTTATGCTACCGTTAGAGATGTACAGTATTGACGATCACCTCTCATCCAAGGAGGCCTGGAAATCCCAGCCTGTGAATGTAAAAGTAAGCATAGAGTCATCGTCACAGAACACGCAAACTATTGAGAAGTTCAAGCCTTTAATCGAACTAAATTATAAGGAGCCTGTGAATGGTAATTCTGCACAGATGAAATACTTAAAGACCTTGATGCAGAAGATGTTGAGGATGATGACGACGAGAATGTTGATTAATACTATAATACATGTGTACAATGAGCAATACATACATACATACATACTTTATTTAATGTGGAAAATACACTTAGCTACAAAGCTAGTTTTCAGGTACTCCACAACAAAAGCAATAAAAGTGTTCAGTGTATATGAGCTTAGTCACATAATTTTCGCGCATACAAATTTTCGCGACACTTAATTTTTGTGGCACTAAATTTTTGCGCTTTTTTACGAATTGCGAAAATCGCAAAATTAAAGTGCCGCGAAAATAAAGTGGAATAAGGTAGTTATAGTGGCCATTATTGAGAATTGTCATTGTTAAGGTCTTCCTTGACAAAGGTTCGCAGCGTCACCTTGGAAAAAAACTCGCATTCTGTCAGAATTCACAGTATATTAACAAAGTACAACATGTAGATTATTGTTTGTTAAAATGGTGTTACATGTACATGTTAATTTGCTTTATAAGGGCATTGGTAATTTTGAAGGGTTTTAAAACAATTTAACCATCTAGGACTTTTTGATTTACTCAACGATATATAAGTACAGTACAAAGCAATCTTACTATTATTTTCAAAAACATTTTTCGTTGTTCAATTCTGAGACAAATGTCTAGCAAAAACTGCATCTATTCAGTTTTTTATCTATTGGATGCATTATGTTTTTATGATGAATTTTGTCTAATTTTTTGAGAAAGAAATAGCAGTTTCAACTTAAACCAAGGATAAAATCTATAAAATGCAACACAATTAAAACCCTGACTCCATTTTGCTGGGCATTTAAATGTATCTCAGAATTGAACAGTGGAAAAAGTTTCTGAAAATATCTCGCTGAGTAAAGTCTTATGGTTAAATTGTTTTAACTCCTTTTATTATATGACCGTGTATTTTGGAGCCTGGACACTAGCAAATCGAGCAATTTGATTAGTTAGATCACATCTCGGACCGGTAATAACCGGTCCAATTGCCTATTAAAATGTGAAAACAAAGCGAAAATGTTTTTGGTATATTGATACATTTATATTTAAAAAGAGAGAAAAAAGTCCCTAACTATGGGTGAAAACTCTGAATTTTACTATCCTGATGACTTAGAGGACGACTTAGATCTGGCCAACGCAATGGCAGCTTTTGAAGCGCAAATCAACAACAAGAAAGATGAAGATGAAGACATGATACACAAGTTTTTAGATGCGCAAAAATCAAGAAACACAAAGACAAACACAAAGACAAAGAGTGACCTGAAAACCTGGCAACAATTTTGTCAATCCTGTCAAGAAACTAGAAAAATGAAGACATACCTGAAACTGAGCTGAATACACTGCTGTGTAAGTTTTTCATTTCCATCCGGGAACAAGATGGCGGTGAGTACGAGTCAGGAACACTTACTGGATTCCAAAGAAGTTTCCAACGATATCTTCAGGAAAAAGGGTCTTCATACAACATTCTAAAGGACAATGAGTTTTCAAAGTCCAGAAATGTTATTGCTGCAAAACAGAAAAACCTGACACTGAAGGGAAAAGGCAATCTTCCCAATGCAGCAAGAGAGCTCACCGTAGCTGAAGAAAATGCACTGTTTGAAAGTGGGCAGTTCAGTGTTAAAGAGCCAAAATCACTTCAAAAAGCCTAGTTGTGGTGGTTTCTGCCCCTCCATTTTGGTTGGAGAGCTAGAGATGAGAGCCGAAAGTTGAGCTGGGGAGATGTCAGTCTTGAAAGTGATCCAGAAACTGGTGTTGAATGCTTGGTGTGGAAAACAGAAAAAGGCAGCAAGACACAAACAGGCCAAGAAGGAGGGCACTGAAGAGCTTTTGAACCAAAAGCGTACGCCAGTACAGACAAATCAAGATGTCCAGTTGAATTTTACAAGGTTTTCCGCAGTCATCAACCACAATCAATGTTGACGTCTGATGCTCCTTTCTATTTGGCCATCAACCACAAGCGAAAATCAGAGGATGAAGTTTGGTATTTAAACAGACCTCTTGGTAAGAATGAAATTGGCAAATTCATGAAAGAGGCATCAGAAGCAGTACTAAGCAGCAAACAGGATCAGCAAGGTCTCAAGAGAAAACTCACAAACCATTCTGTACGCAAAACAAACATTGGTAGGTTCCTTGATGCAAATGTGGAAGCTAACTATGTGGCACAGTTAAGTGGCCATAGAAATCTCAAAAGCCTTGACAGTTATAAATCAGCGTCCCTCAAGAACCAAAGAGCAATGTCAGCCATCCTGAGTAATAGTTCAGCTCCTTCGATGTCTTCATTGACAGTAACCGCTGAGACTCAGAGTCCATCTATTCAGAAAGAGAATAACCCACAAGCCATTTTTGCAGGAGCAAATATCGACAAATTTGAAGGTTGTATGTTCAATGTGAACGTATTTTGCCAACAGTCTGTGCCTCAAAACCAGTGATAAACTTGCTTTTTCATCATTTCAGACGGACAGTAAACATTTTTTGTGTATTTTGTCTTTTTAATTGAAAAAAGGTTATATAATAAAACTCTTATTAACCGAGCTTGGTCGGTCTGTACGGGAGAATCTTGACCTCGGTTGGGTACAGACCGAGCACAGTACATTCTGACCTCAGTCAAGATTCTCCTGTACACACCTCCTGCTCAGTTAATAAGACCTAATTAAAGCAAATTGTATATATATCATCTTCTACATTTTAACTGTTTTCAAATGATATATTTTTTTACTGTGAATTCTGATGAAAATGTGAGCTTTTTTTCTTAGGAGACACTGCAAACTTTTAGGAAGACCTTGATGTTTCAGTTTATTATATAATAGAGTAAGTTTACAGTATGGATGTGATGGATGGCAGGGATGGCAAATACTGGCATTTGTAAGAATGTGTGGGTTAGTGGAGGTACATAACTGCATTCCTTTTATTAAGATACAGTCAACCATGGGAATGCCAGAACTATTTGAGCGACCCATTTAATAAATTGTTATGTTCTTATCATTTAGTGCTATAACAACAGCAGCAACAACAACGACATCAAGTGTTGGTCAAAAAACTGCAACCACTAGTGCCCCTCAAATGACATATAAACAACTTGAAGAACAAATAAACAAGGTGAACTGAGTTGTCCATAACAATTGATAAGAATTACAGTTGAACTTCCCATAAGCTGACATCCTCAGTACCAAGACATGGTATCGGCCTATTAGAGAGGTGTCTACATATGGGAAGTTAAAAATGTAGAGTTTGTCAGGAGAAGGAATACAGTGTAGAGGGCTGCTGCCCATCTACAGAATCTGTCTTTTACTGGATATGTCCATTAGCAGAGGTTTGACTGTATAATGTCTATTTGCACCAACATTGACCCTTCAAAACATAGAAGCAGAAGCTGATTAGAACTAAAGAATGACTAAATAAACATTGGGCAACCTGTTGATTAGATGTTTTAAAGGAAGTGTGAATGCAGGCATTTCAAACAGCAACTGAGACGAATTGTTGTTAATATTCCAAACAGTTATGTAGCAAATTCTTAGATTATAAAACATTTTACAGTAGATTCGGATTGAGCACTTAATGGTTGCTGATTTTATTGCTGTTGTTGATGCTTGAATTATCACATTGTGAGGCAAAGTGTCAGACATTGCTACACACCAATTTTGATGTTAATGTTCTCTCGGGAATCAATCTTTTTCGAGTGTTATAACAACTTACAGTGAAATCACTGGCCATAAAACACTCAACCCAAATTTGCTGTATTATATCCAAGGGTTTTCAGTCAAATCATAGCCAGTGTTCATTGTTATTTGCCATATAGCTGAGTGTTGACAGCACAGCTGATTGATGAAAAAATCCTCTTTGAAACCTTGATTACTTCACTATTAATGTGGTGTGTTGAGTAGGTTTCCTGATCCAAAACAGTCTCCAGTGTGGACTTTAATAGACAAACCACTAAACAATCAATCACTTCTTCTCCAGTGTGGACTTTAATAGACAAACCACTAAACAATCAGATCATGACATCACACTTAGCAACAAGCATCCCTGCTGTTTTCAAAAACTAATTGGCTGTGGCTTGTTATGACATTGTAAAGCACATTGGGAGGTAGTAAGTTGCACTTGTATAAACACCTAGTTATTATTATTATTATATTATAATTAGATGGTCTTCTTTGACATTATTATATTCAATGCAGCAAGTTTGACGTCTGACTGGGCCTAACTTTAAAAGTTACTTCTCAGATAAATTCCGATAAATCTCAGAATGATGACTTTCTCTGTTGTAAAATGACTCCTTCGACTGAATGTACAAAGTTTTCATGTGATACTGGTTGTATTATGATTGTGCATGTTTCATTTGAAAACAGCAGGAAATATTTTGCATCAATAAAAATGAAAATTGTTTATATCTTATGTCCAGTAGATGTGGATATGATAAAACAACATGGCTAATAACTGATTTGGCACTTTGCGCTTCATCAGCTATGAGCTCATGCATGTACAGTCAACTTGGTTTCATGGCAGGAATACTTTGTTACATTAATATTACTAGTGTACCTACTTTGGTCTCAGCTTCTAGGTTCGATGATTTTCAAAGGATCAAATTGTTTGTGCAAATTCTTTGGTTCCCAAGGATGTAGTTCTGTGCCCACAAAAATGGACAAACTGACTATTTTAATTAATGTCATCAAATGAATGTTTTAAAAAGACTTTCCATGGGCACCTTAGTGGTCCAAAGTGGTCTTGATGGTATTATATATGATATTATTTGTTCATTAGTGGGCATCTGAGTTGGAGGATTGTGAAAGAACATTTTTAGAACAAGCAGGACAAGTTAATGCGTGGGACAGACTGTTGATGGAGAATGGAGAAAAGGTATGAGTCCATGGTAAATACCTTTCTATATCAGCAAATTTTCTATGACAAATTGTTTTGCCCATGTAAATGTTTCATTTGAAATGACAAGTGAAGACATCAGTACAAAAACAATATAAGTGAACTCTGATCAAATAGTAAATTCTCACATAAATTCCTTTATTGAAATTTGATCATAGATCACTACAGACTGTACACTCTTTTTTGCTGGGACAGTAAAACCATATGTCCTGGAATTTTAAGATTTGACGAATCATTATACAACCAAACTTTACATGTGACAAATTTTCTATTCCATATTTGGCAAGTTCATTATTTTGTTACAAGTTGTTATTAGAATATGTTTTTCTGCATACAGCTGAATCAAGAAGAGAAAAATGAGAAGATTGATAATTTTAATTGAGATCCAATATCGTGGCTGTTGTCAAATAGTCATGTATAGCAGATTGAAGTGATCAATAATTATGCAAATATAAAGGAGTTAATTAGTTAAATCAACAAAGTGACGTCAACTGTTCTTAATGTAACAAAGGCAAAAACAAGGGAGAGAACCATTGCATCAAAAATTGATTTGACTTGTAGATGAGCGTAATACATTCTAACCTTAATGTTTTTGAACAAAGGTTTTGGGTTGAGGTTCTTGGGCAAGTACATGACTTGCACATTTCTTGTTATTATATTCACAACCAATGGATATATCCCGTAAGTAGAGAAAAACAAAATGGCGATGAGATTTTGAACAATTTAAAATAGCTTTAAAATAGCTCAAAAATGGCTTGAAAATAAAAATAAAATTCCTTATTGCTCAAAATCAATTGGTTGTGATTATAATAAAACAATTATTCCACTCAATCTCGTTGTCCATGGCTGATAGCCAACTCGGCAAAGCCTTGTTGGCTATCAG
This sequence comes from Telmatactis stephensoni, assembly GCA_029948255.1. Lineage (NCBI taxonomy): Eukaryota > Metazoa > Cnidaria > Anthozoa > Actiniaria > Isophelliidae > Telmatactis > Telmatactis stephensoni. The sequence continues at coordinate 791,211 of JALIZF010001827.1, read as the reverse complement.
TTCATGCATGACTCGATTTCGTGGAATAATTGTTAATTATTTTGTACTAATAGCTGCACATTTGAACCTTTGTCAAGAGTCATTACTTATGGAGGTGGGATTGCATTTCTGTTAGTGGACATCTTAATTGGATGATTGAGACTCTGCAGCGCAATAATTGAAGGTTACCCATGAAAATGACCAGCATTGATATTTCAAGACAAAAACTAATTCCATTTTATTTAATATATACCAATTTAGCCCCTAAGAGAATTCTTGAAAATGTGCAGATTTGTCAATAAGCCTATTTATGGCCACCTTTTCAATTTCTTAGTGTTTGTTATAATTCTTCTTGTACAGATAACTGAGTTAAATACCCATGTTGAGAGTGTCAAAGCAGAGCAAAAGAGGTAATAATTGTGCCATAATCTAATCAAATCTAATAACCTGCACACAAAACTATGATTGGTTACCAGCAAAACAAAACAGATGAATGAAAGGCAAACTACCAATTACATGTCCAACAAACAAGCAACCTGCCACAAGGGTTGAATGAAAAGCCATTCTGTAAATGTATAAAAAGCGAGTCTGATTGTAAAAATGGGACCATCATGCACCACATTGTGAAGGCAAGCATTTCAAGTGTTTTCATAGAATACAAAAAATGCATGCACATACATAAATGGTCGAGAAGTGGTCAAGACTGAAGATGTCAGTGACATTGCATCATATGATATGATTGTTATAAGTTTGTACTGTCAGTTATGGTGTTCTACTCACTACTGTGCACCAGTACAGCCTATACTAGCCACAACACTTTTTGTATGACTGTGAAAATGACACTGACATGGCGTGGCACATTTCACACTCATACAAAAACTGCTCAAGTTTATATTCAGCTAGTTTCTGTTTGTGCAATTACCAAGTTACAAACAAAGATTAATTGAATATCCTATTCTGTACTCTTGCCCTCTTGGACTATTATTCAATCAAATACATGCATTGTTTCCCCTCTGTAGACTTGATGAAGAACTAGACTTCATCCTAGCCCAACAACAAGAACTAGAAGTACTATTAAAACCTTTAGAAGAAGAGTTGAAAAAGAAGACTTCCACCCCAGGTCAACTACAGCATGCTGACAGAGAAAGAGAATTTACGTAAGTTGACTGAGTAAAAAAGTGGAGTACTGTTAAGTTGAAGAGATGGTACTGTATGAAAATAAAAGATGTTTTAAACAATCACAAGGGAAATGCAAGCCAAATTTTACTGTAAAGTTCAAAATCTAACTTCTCAGGAGTTTTAAGTGCTACTGTTTTAAGAAAATTAATGAGCAGCATGAAAAGCTCTACCAATAATTTAAGTTAATATTGAATATTAAGAATTTCAAATAAAATGTGTTGAAAAAGACAGTGACAAATTTTTATTTAAAAAATTGCTTATGACATTCCAATTAATCATGCACAGGATGCACCCACATACATCTCACATTTGAAACAGGTCTTGTATTTGTCAATATGAAAAGCCTCACTTGACCACCTCTAAGTCTTCATATATTGCGTGAGACTTTATCTTCAAGAAAGCTATCTCATTAGTTTTCGTTATAGAAAGACACATGCCTTTCTCTATGAAATATGCATATAAAAATGACTCAAATACTAATGCAATGTAGGATTTGATCAGTGACAGTGACAATTCACTGCAGTTATTGAGCATTTTATTTATTTTACAGTTTTTTATTAAGCATATCTTTTGTAATAAATGTATGCTTCTTTGAGTGTGAAATAAAGACTTGGAAAAATATGAGCCCCCAGTGGGGTTTGAACCCATGACCTTCATCTTTCTGAGTGACAATTCCATTTGTAAACTTACATACATTGTAGATCTGCATAGTTCTGTATGATTTAATTGGCTCAGGTTATTGGACAGCATTTGTCCCAAGTGAGCCCAGCTATAAATAGGGTCAATGTACTGTTCACCATTAGAGCCCTGAATAGCTCAGTGGTTAGAGCATCAGACCTGTAATCCGAATTAGGTCCTGGGTTCAAACCCATCTGGGGGCTCACATTTTCCTGAGTCTTTATTTCACACTGGAAGAAGCATACATTTGTTACTAACATCTTTCCAAGTGACAATTCCATTCATGAACTCGAGCATATCTTTGTTTAGGTATGGACTAGCTAAAGATATTGATGGTCAGTTGAAGCAGATGCATGGTGATCTGAAAGCCATTATTGATCATTTAAATGCTGCGGGATCCACCCAACAAGAAAATAATGATCCGGTAAGACAATGTACAATCTAGAACAGATTTTGTCTTGGGTGAGAATTCCAAGAACAATGCACTCTGACTGACTTAAGCTACCTATGGATTTTAAAACTTGTCATTTCTTTTTTTCTTTCATTATTGATATTCATTTTTAAAAGATTGCTGGTTAATTATACTGCCAAGACCCCTGAGCTACAAGCAAAATGCCATATATTAACTTCCCCTTTTCTCTAGATTGTACAAGTTGCCAAGATATTAAATGCTCACATGAACTCATTACAGTGGATAGACCAGAATGCTGGTAAGACATAATATGGCAGAAAAAGTTGCAGAACTTCACTGTATCTGTTCCTTGATATGATAGCTGTATTTGGACATATCATGGATATGTCATGTCATGCTTTAGTATTTGTACTAGCAAACAATGGTTTCACTGTGCCAAAAATCAATATTACCTACATGTACATTATATCATGACAATGTCAGTGGAATCCCACTTTTGTCACTTGGGTTTATTAATCACTGATGTACAGTGAACAGAGGCAGGTTCACTCACTATCCAGTTTTATGTCGTATTTCCACTACTGTGGGTGTGACGGTGCATGGCTGTCCTCAGAGCTTTCTTCCACTTCTCCCTATCATTGGCGTCAGTGTTGGCGATGTTCCATGCCTTTAAATCTCCATCCACTGCCTGCTTCCATGTCTTGCGCGGCCTGCCCCTACCAGGGTTACCATCCACTCTCATGTTGGTGATCTTATTAATCCAAGTATTACTTCACTGTACATGACCAAACCACCTCAGACGCCTTGATCTTATTATGCAGTCAAGGTCACAGATTTTAAGCCTCTCGCGTAAGGCACTAGAACTGACTCAATTTTCGGGTTTGACACCACACATCCATCTCAGCATCGCACGTTCGTTTCTCTCCAGGCGAACTGTGTCAGTTTTCTTTAATGGCCAACATTCACTGCCATATAACATAGCACTTCTGACACAACTGCTGTAAACTTTACCACGTGTGTGGAGCGACAAACTCTTACAAGACAAAATTGGCAGTAACTCTCTAAATTTCCCCCAAGCAGTTCTCACTCTTGTGATAGTAGCAGCCTCACAGCCACCCCCAGGGCAGACGGTGTTGCCCAAATAGCAGAAGGAGTCCACGACATCTAACTCATGATCATCAACAAGGACATGGCAAGGTTAATCCCTGAAATGGCTGTGAAGGAGACTGCAGATGCTGCAACAGTACAAAGTAGTACCAAAAGTATTGTCCTAAAAGTGACTGTAAAGGCCTGGACACACAGTGCAAGTGTTCACGAAACATTTGCTGAAACACCGCGCGCAACCCGGTGTGTGCAACAGTTCTGGACAGTTGCAGAAGTAGAACTCGATCCTACTTCTGTGGCTGTTGTGTGCAACATTTCACGAAACGTTGGAATGGGTTGACACATGCTGCAACATTGTGTTGAGGGTGATGTTTCAGCAAATGTTTCAAGAAATGTTGCACCGTGTGTCTGCGCCTTAATACTTTGCACATGACTATAATTTTAGTACTAAATAGTGCTAATGAAACAATAGAAAATAAAATCAACAATTTAGCACTTTTTAGTACTATTTATGTTGCACACTTTTAGTGTTTGTCATTTTGAAAAAGTGTCATTTGTATCTGGATCTATGTTAACAAAATTGTGGAGGCATAATTAAATAATTAACCATTTTTTGGTATGGCTCGCATCATAGATGGCATATGAACTGAAGCTGATTCAGAACCACATTATTCATCTGGCTCAAGCATGTAGAATGCTTAGTTGTTCTAAAGCAAAAAAGCCATTTCCAATTATTGATTTAGAAGCTAAACCTTCCATGTACCTGATTGGGACAATTCAGTATGGCACATGGCTGATACAGCATGCCTCTGTTAAAGAGATTTCATGTACTCTTTGAGGGCAGAAAGGATTGAACAGTTTGGGATGACAGAATATCTGTATTTCATTCTGTAAATGTACACTGTAGTCACATTTAGTGTGGGTGACTTACAGTTCAACTGATTTTTCCACAGCCCTCTTGCAAAGAAAGATTGACGAAGTTTCAAGTCTGAGTGAAATTCGACGCAAGGAGCAAGAACGAAACTTTCGTTTGGTATGAAAATGTAAATGGTTCTGACTATTTTGCATACATCAGTGTTAATATAATGCATTGATCTTTTGCATTTCAGGCTTTTGACTGAATTACATTCTGTGCTGACCATGTAATATACTGTCTAGTATTATTTTTGTAAAAGCCAAAACCAAAAATCACAGCAATAAAGTGTTTGTAAATGTGTGCATAACACACTGTCACCATGATTCAGTGGATTCTTTAAGGACCTGATTGCTCAAAGGATGGATAGCACGTACCAGTCTGTTACTCAAATCCTGATTCAAGTGGAATGCATCATTCAATAATAGAGGTTATCCACTGGATAGTACTATTCATTCTTTGAACAAATGGTACCAGAACATTCTTGACTAATGAAAATCTGCATGACATTCACCTCAGATTTCTTTACATTTTGTACAAGTCATCGTACAAGGCAGATTTCTTTGAGAATTTACCTACAGTGTACATGCCAACCCAAAGGGAGGTTTCATGAGACTTCTTTAGGTGTTTTTGTAAAATACGTGTACTATTATAAACAGTTATAAAATAAACCCCTTTGAGTTACCTTAAAGTAAATACATGACTTCCCACAGCGTTTCTTGGTTTTCTTCCATGCTGGGTCACAGGGAGCCCGGCTTGTGAAACCAAAATGATCAAGTAGCAGATAACATAATCAAACTATGTACTCCCATATTCCAATCTGTACAGTCTGAAGCTTAAATGTATTGCATGCACTAGTAGCATGATTGCAATAAACCTGTGAAATAAAAATTGAATGCTAGTGTGTAATAGTTTTTAGACATAAAAGAAAACAAAGTTAACTATTTCACAGGTTTATTGCTATCATTCTAGTAACCAACATTTTTTTTTTTTGGGGGGGGGGTACTACGTTTCAGCCCTTTTCTCCTCTCTCTCTTCTTATGGAGGCGTGTAACACTATTGCGTTATGCACAGTCTGGACAGATTGACAAGAATACAGGCTGGTGTATTGAGTTACAATTTTGTTGTAATGGCATAAATAGATTGTCTGCTGCATGACCATTTTGTTTGATCATTTTGTTTGCATTAAAGTCATCATGGTGGGCTAATGCAGATCAAAACAGGCAAGTGTTCTTATCAGGGGTTCAAAACAAGTTCTTTCCCAGGAATATTTTTTCTGGGATCAAGAAATGAAATTGATCACTGACCATTTAAAAGAGAAGTAGTTGGTGGTTGAGTCGTGCCAATGATGTGATAATCAAGCTAGGACAGGCACATCAACAGAGTTAGACATGCAAGTAAAATCTGATGTGGTTTTCTCTTACCCAACCCATCCCCTTTGGAATTGATATTTACATAAAATAACAAGTAGGTTGACATTTTCTGAACATGAACTATTAAATATTTTATCGATTGTATTCATTTATAAATCTAATAATATATCTTGCACTGCAGCATAATATTACTATACATAACACTACGTAGTTACTCTAACAGGCATTCTATGGGCCACTCCCAATGGCTGTCCTGTGGTGTCAGGGCAGACTAGAGGAAGGGAATGTAGACTACATTTAAACAAAACTGGTGTTCTACTGACGAAGCAAATCAGCTAATCAACTTTTATCAGAATGTACAAATTAAACTGATCTGCTTTTTTGCAGAACCAGAAATCAGTATAATCAGCTTCCATAAAGCTGGAATGGTACTGAAAGGCCTAAATCTTTGGACTAGATCCATTTGGCAGTGACCCCATGTACCAATAGCCTAAGTCTTCCTTTCACAAACCCACCTCATAGAATATGAGAGTTGTCTGGGAAGTGGGCAAGCAATAAAACATTACTCTAAAAACTACATCAAACAAATTAAAAAGATCTTAGTTTGAGAAGAACCTGAAATTTGATCAAAGACCACAATCATGCTTACATGGATACTGAAAACAAATTTTTGTCTTAGATTCAACATAGTTATTAGAAATGGAAAGTATATAGCTTTGTTAAGTCATGCATATTATTTGCTTAATTTATAGTCATGCATTATACATTATTTAAATTAGCTTAATATTTCAAAATACTCTTTATAAATGGTTAGTATCTTAGGTTTTGCAAGTAAATGTACGCTGTGTGTGTCTTTCAAGAACTATTGAGATTTACATATGACGAATTAATGTGTTCATGCATGGAAATGGGCCATGCATAAAATTTATCTAGTATGTAGTTAATATTAAGAAATCTGTGGTAGGTTTGGTAAGATGTGTCAGTAATATAAGTAGTTGGTAAGGTTTCAATAAGTGGTTGGCAGATAGAGTTAAGTGGTTTGTAAGTTTCCTAGTAACTGGTTGATAAAGTGTCAGTAAGTGGTTGGAAAGGTGTTGGCAAGAGATTAGTAAGGCCTGAGCAAAGTGTTAGTAACTGATTAGAAAGGAGTTAATGCATAATTTTGGATATATATTTTATCAGTCATCACCCTAAATCTCACAACTTGAAATGTCAAAGACCAAACTTCTAATCTGCTGAGGACTATAACAATCAATGGTAGCAGTCTCATCAGAGCAGTAAAAGTGTTTCAGATTGCCATCATGATCAGCCTTCAGAGATTTGCTGGAATTTTTTCAAGTATCGGAGATAAAATGTTGCTTTTGGAAAAAATATCCAAGAATGTTTCTGAACATACATGAAAATTTATCTTCATATATAATTATAGGGACTAAAAGTCAACTAAACGTTACCAATGAAAGTGTCTGAAACTAACCACCACTAATACTAACAACAAATGTCCCAAAGTAAGAAAATCCTGGCTTAAAACTCATCAAACTGAGAGTAGTTAACTCATCTTTAGGTACCATGCTGTTCTGATGAAACCACCACCAAATGTCTACAATTTGTCTGTAAAGCCTGGTTTTCACTAGCAATGCAAGCACAAGCAGCATACAGTAATACCGTTTTGTATTGAGATAACACGGATGCAAGCACAAGAAAAACGAAAATGTTTATCCTTATCCTTGCACTTATGCTTGTGCCTCAGTGAAACCTAGGACAAACATTCTACCAGCTTGTCATTCATAAACTTTATCATGCAGTTAAAGTTGTATGTAAAGTGTCACATTCAACTTTCCTGATACCGGTAAAAGCTGGGAGAAAAATTAACCATCACAATGATGGAAGTTTAAATCATGCAACTTCATTTTTAGAGTTATTTTCTACATAAAAGAATTCTATCAATGCTTTCTTTAGTGAGATCAAATTCATTCACAAAGACATCTCAACTTGATGCCACCATAATTATAAATAAAAATTTATAATTATACATTTTCTTTTTCAAGTTCTCCCAGTTATGAGCTTTTTTTGCAGAACACTGTTTATATATGTAATGTACTTTGTAATCTTCCATTAGACATGACTGGCACTAATACTTCAAAGTACGTGCCATAGGAAACCTAAATCTTAGGAAGATTATAACAGTCATTGCTCCATCTGCAAGACAAAGAAAAACATCAATCAACTCAATGCAGCTGAGGAGGCAAATGGTACAATTTTTTTCAACCCTTTGGTGTACATTTTTTGTTTGTACATTTTTATTTGCTTATATTAGCATTTAAGGTGGCCCATACCTATTGATTTGTTTGTTGGACATGAATTTCAATCGCGTCCTTTTACATCAAAACCTTGTCCGATTTCTGAGAAATGTGCAGCCATTTGTCTACAAGCCTTGAAATTTGTACCGGTAATTATTTTTCTGCGAATTAGATCAAGTAATTCGAGATATCAGACGATTTTAAAAAATGGCTTTTTGAAAAAACTTGGTCATAAATCCAAAATTCCAAGGTGAATTTTTTTCCTATTTCGTCAATCAAGTATAAAGGCATAGAGGACTACATACAACATGTACCGTGCCAATTGGTGCCTTGGAAGTTGCGATACAAAATTTGTGCTGCCTGTTACGACGCAAAATTATGTAGTCAAAACTACCGCCAAAATCTCAACAAAATTTCAAAAGCAGCGAGAACTATATCTGCTGTAAGAAAGACAAATACCTATTGTAACTTGTAAACAAAATTTGGAGAGATGAGAAGCTAAACGCCAATGTTATCCTCAAGCAAACTGGGGGAGTAATTTTTGTGACCACGAGGCGAGCGTTGCGAATTTGTATTACTTCGACTTCTACAAATTCTGTCGAATTGTTTCGTGAAATTTTCTCGGTATGGGATAGAACAAGATGTTAACATACCTGTTGCCAAGTGTCGTTGTGTTTGCTGCACTAGGTATAATTCAGTAAGCTTCAAAATTAAGCAACTGCATCGAGTCGACGTTTGAGCTGCCAAGGTAAAGCCCTCATGGTTTGTTAATTTATTCAAAACAACACCTTAGTATCTGTTTCAAAATTCCACACGGGATTTAGACTCAGAAGCAATTGTATTCAGAGAAGTCTGGATCCCGTGCGGAATTTTGCAACAGATAGTAAGGTGTCGTTTTGAATAAATTAACAAACCGTGAGGGTTTTACCTTGGCAGCTCAAACGTCGACTTGATGAAGTTGCTTACTTTTGAAGCTTAATGAATTATACCTAGTGCAGCAAACACAACAACACTTGGCAACAGGTATGTTAACATCTTGTTCTATCACATACGAAGAAAATTTCACGAAACAATTCGACAGAATTTGTAGAAGTCGAAGTAATACAAATTCGCAACGCTCGCCTCGTGGTCACAAAAATTACTCCCCCAGTTTGCTTGAGGATAACATTGGCGTTTAGCTTCTCATCTCTCCAAATTTTGTTTACAAGTTACAATAGGTATTTGTCTTTCTTACAGCAGATATAGTTCTCGCTGCTTTTGAAATTTTGTTGAGATTTTGGCGGTAGTTTTGACTACATAATTTTGCGTCGTAACAGGCAGCACAAATTTTGTATCGCAACTTCCAAGGCACCAATTGGCACGGTACATGTTGTATGTAGTCCTCTATGCCTTTATACTTGATTGACGAAATAGGAAAAAAATTCACCTTGGAATTTTGGATTTATGACCAAGTTTTTTCAAAAAGCCATTTTTAAAAATCATCTGATATCTCGAATTACTTGATCTAATTCGCAGAAAAATAATTACCGGTACAAATTTCAAGGCTTGTAGACAAATGGCTGCACATTTCTCAGAAATCGGACAAGGTTTTGATGTAAAAGGACGCGATTGAAATTCATGCCCAACAAACAAATCAATAGGTACGGGCCACCTTAAAATATTGGAAATTGAACTTTACACATCTACAAAAACAAAACAAAAAACAATTTACAACAAGAAAAACAAACAAACAGAACAAATTATATTATTTGAAATAATAAAGATAATTTCATATTAGTGAAACCTAAAAATTTGAAAATGATATCTTATTATAATAATACCATGATCACCTCGGGATCTATTGTTTTTGGAGGGACGTTTAATCGCTAACATCCCTCCCTCATGAATAGAAAGAGGGAAAATTAGTTCTAATATTCCCTCATTAATTATGAATGAGGGATGATTAGAACTAATCGTCCCTCATGTTATTCATGAGTGGTTGTCCCTCATTTAACGCAATCATCGGGACGATCGGGACAACTTTGCATGCTGTTCCGAAACTCTATAATTTTCTAACGCACCGATACCTCTTACCACTGCACACTCCTATGCGTGTGGGATCTATGCATTCTATTTTGCGCATGAGCATAGAGAAGCAAAGAAAACATTATAAAAACAATTTAGCTTTCGCATTGATTAACAACCTATAAATACTTGTCCATTGTAAGTATATAACAAAGAAAGCTATTTTCAAAAGTCCCCAGAGAACAGGGTTACGTACAATTGGTAAAAGAATTGTATGATATTTTCAAGTTTTGGATGAACAAACAGCGAAGCATATTTTCGTATTTCCTCTGTGATCATGGTATTACAAAGTAATACCATGACTTCTTCGGGATATTAGTGATTAAATGTCCCCTCAGCCTCGGGAGGTTTAGTAAAAGTCCCTCGGCCTACGGCTTCGGGAATTCCACAAAACCTCCCTCGGCTTCGGGGACATTTAATCACTAATATCCCTCAGGGTCATGGTATTACTTATAAGTAGTATTGAAGTTACTGTAACAAGACTTTGAAAATCGCAGACTTTACAAAGAATGTACAACTGTATTGCAAGAGTTGCCACCCAGCCCACAGGTAGCCCAAACTTAGCATCAGTAGACTGTGATGTCATGGATTCTCAATTAAGTCTTTGAATTTTCATACAACGCCAGAAATGTGATGAAAATATGGTTACTCAGGCTAGTTATGGCATGTATCTCCCCTACCCCTTGAGTCAGGTTTTTGGTTGCATAGCAGACATCTGCAGATGGTCATTGCGACCTTTTAGCACACTAGACCAACTGCAAAAAATTATTTCTCAAAAATCTAAGGACCAAACATCTTGAATGAAAGTTCATTTCAAAGAGAATTTGTTTGAAAAAGTCTATAACAGGAGAAGTATTTCTGTACTCTTCATAATCATGGAGATATAACTGTTTTTAGTGAGAGCAGTCAAAAAAGTTTGGTGGCATGAGTTGCAGACCTTTCCTAAAAATAATATTTCAATATGTGGTCAGTGAAAGTCAGCTAAACCCAACGAAAATTGCTGAAACTCACTCAGGAGGTCATCGAGAACAACAAGAAACCACTGTCAGTATTTTGATAAATTTTATTAAGATTTAAGGCAAAAAATCGTACGTTCAAAAGTCACCCTATATTCTCTAGTAAATCATCTCTCATAGTAAACTTGGGCTACCTGTGATTATGTCAGTAAAGATTCTCAAAGTACTATTAATTAATAATTATAGATCTTTACTCACAGGTTTATCTGCTGATGTATTTACTTCATCTTCATCTTCTAAAGCTTTCAATTCTTCTTCTATTAGTTTCCTTGCAAGTTGTACTTGTGAAAATTCATTATAATGTTGTTTCCTATGCTTTTTAAACTCCTTCCTTTTCTCTAAAAGAAAAAGGCTTAATTAAAAATTAATGTCAGTATTATATGAAATGAGTGCTTATTTGATCTTGAAAAAAAAAAAAATGAGTGCAAATGTTAGCATAGTGCACGTTTAATTTAAAAATTACATGGTCTGGTGCAACAATGACTTGTAAACACCCACAACGTTTTGTTAACTCTTTTTATTCATCGACCATTGTCCATCACAATTAATTTATTTTCATTATGCAAACTCTGAAATGAACAGTCCTTGACTACCATTACAAAATCATCTAAAGCCTAAAGCCCAGTTAATTTCATGATCAACGGAAGCAGAAGCGGGAGCAACATACCCAGACTCAGTGATGCATTGTCTACTGGTGTCTTCTCTCACACCTAGGTGAGAAATGCAACACTGAGTCAGAGTACATAGTTACATGTATGTTGCTAGCACTGCTTCTGTTGCTCATGAAAACCAGGCTTAATTTGTACATGAGACAGTGATGTTACCTTTTTCTTCCTCTGTTAATTCTGAATCATCTTCCTCTTCAAAATCACCTTGCAAATCCTCCAGACTTCGTCTTCTTGGAGCATCTGAAACCCTGAAAAAAATTACTAGTGTTAATTTAGAATTAAACTTCTTGATGTTATAGCTTACAAACTTAAAGGCTCAATTTTGTCCACCTCCCCCCCCAAAAAACCACGTAAGTTGCATTTTGATTGTTTTGGGAAATTGTTGCCAGTTTTAAGACAAATTTTTTTTGAAAATTATTGAGTCCATATAAGGAGATGTCAAGGAAACATTTGTTGTCTTGCAATACTAAAAGCTCACTTTTCCATCGATGCTTGTCTAATTCTTGACTGTTTGTTAGGTAAGCAAACAGAAAGGCCTGAATTATGCTGCCTAATATCTAGAAAATTATATTTCCTTTTTTTTAATAGGTCTCAAAGGGTTAAAATTTCCAACAATTTTTTACCCCTCACATAAACAAGAAATTGTGCTGATCTGAAAATAAAGGTAGTTGGTGTCATAGTGAAGAGTCAGTGTTGAAAAACTGATTTACCAGATGTCTGAAGTGACACAGGATATAATTGCACAATGAGTCTATTGCTCGCACACTGCAAGTACTTTATGTGAGAAATAGAAAACAGATTGATTTATCACTAATACATGTAACTACTGACAATAATAGCATATAGTATTATAATGTTGTCTACAATTATACCTTTGAGAGAGATTTTCAGGGTCCAGCTCTTGACCCTCATCATCAGAAACAGGATCAACACTGTTGCCTTCTCCATCAGGGTCTTTTAGCTTGCTGTAGGGTGTTGGTGGTTCGTTGATTTTCATATGTCCATAATCTTTGTCGGCGGGATGGTATGTCATTAGTATGTTCATTTCATCCCACTGGACACCAGAGCTATGAAATGGAAAGACATTTATCAACAAAACAATTAAGGTTGGTGCCTACTAATGGGAAGGTAATTTTTTTGGCCAAAAACCACATGGGTATCAAAGAACTCATCATAGGGAGCTAGAATCCAAGGAAAAAATTGGGGGTCACCGTGCATATTAATGAGTTACACGCCATCAAATGTTGCAAAATCTGCCTAATCTTGAGGCCCAAAGAAAAAATCATAAATACCCCATATTTTGAAAAAATATCAAACTTTTTTTACTAAAACGTTTACAACACAATTCTCTTACTTGTCAATGCCATACGAAATATGAAAAACCAGAATAACAATTTTTTTCAATGACTTTTTACTAGTTTTAGACCTGTTTTGGTTCATGACCGCCATATGAAAAGTCCAATTTTTGCAATCAAGTTTCAATTTTAAATTCATAAAAGTATTTTAAAATAGTAGGTTAATCTCCACTTTACAATTTACAAAAATAAAAAATAGGGGTATCCGTGCGATTTAGAAAGTTATTTGCCGATAAACGCGCGAAAACTGATCAGAATTCGCGAAAATGATCAAAAATTCCCTAGCCCTCCCTGGAAAGTAGAGCGAATTACAATGCATTGTGGGAAATTTTCAAGATGGCGGCGAAAACAGATCGTTTCTGGTAGAAATGATAGTCAAAACAGGCGTTGTAACTCAGGTTCTATTTTTCAACTGTGAATTTCATTCAAACACAGGAGAGGCTAAATGGTTTTCCTTTAATTCTGTAAGTTTATTTTTTCAAAAAGTCGTAAAAAGGCCTTGCTTTTACGATTGCTTTACCGACAAAAATTCAGTGTTTTTGCATGCGCAGAAAGCAGTGCGCGCGGACAATAGTAGGCACCAACCTTAATAAGGACTTTCATTAATTGGGTAGTATCAGAACAATCAAAATCCTACCATGAAGGCAATTGGAAATTCTGAAGAGGGAGGGGCAGGGGAAATATTTTACAGTTGTGTTCAGGAAAATTGGTTTACATCATAGCTGCCAACCCTCCCGGATAATCCGGGAGTCTCCAGATTTTGGGCCTCGTCTCCCGGTCTCCCGGATAAAGACCTAAATCTCCCGGATAATCGCTCGAACCCTAAAATCGCGGCCATTTTAACTGAAATATCGTCTATCCTTCTTGAAAAATCGTCTCCCCCCCCCCCCCCCCCCCCCCCCACTGAGCGTGAAAATCGACCCAATTCTAAGGAAAAAATGTTGATCTCCAGATACGAAAGCCTTGGGGGTTGGCAGCTATGTTACATGTACATGACAATAACATTTTGAGAGTGGTAGGATCTTCAAAAGGCACAAATGACTGGCAATCTGGCATGTTTTTAAATAGCAATTATAATATTATATCAAGTTGTGACCAAATACCTCCAGTTGCTTGAAGGTGGGTTATAGCACTTTCAAGCAGCTGGCCCCAGAGTAATATTTATTCCAACAATACTATAAGGCCTTTCCAGACAAGCACATTTTTATAACAAATTTTCTAGATAACAAATGGATTTTTCCCATCTACGTGAACAAATTTCATATGGCAAAAATCAAATGAATTTGCATATAAAATTTTATGAGTAAAAAATCTTTGTCAAAAACATAACATGTCATAGAGACTTTGCTTGTGTGGAAAATGTGATTCTGTGTTTGAAAAAAACAACATTATATATTGTCTTGTTATGAAAGTATATTCATAAATGAAATAGAATGCATGTTTTCAAGAAAATTAATTTCCAGTTTCAGTTTCAATTTCTCAGCCGGGGCCTAGAAGAATAGTACATGACTGTATATTAGACGTCTTAAGGTATCAGGGTACCCCTAGCGACCAGTGTGCGTTCAACTCTATATTGCGCCAAAACGTTTAGTCTAAACCCCATTAAAGTATACATTTTTAGAAAGCTGAATAAATGTAGAAACTATTTCTATTATTTTTATCGTAAAATAATTTTTTCCTTTTAGGTTAGAGCGAATTATTCAAATTTTCATTGAGGTATCTTTGCGGAGTTCCCAGTCAATCAATATTGATCCGAAAACAATGTTTACTATCTTTCTGAGATCACAAGATATTACTTGTCAAAAGTGTGTCTCAGATTTTTGATTAGTTGCCCCGTTGTTCTGTTATATGTTCCTAAAGTTACAACACCGCCAAAATAGCTGTATCCGATGCAAGACAAATGATAACTTTGGAATGGAGCAAAAAATTGAAAATCGGAGACACACTTTTAAAGAACAACTATCGAAGACGACCTCTGCCAAATTTCAGATGAATCCATTAAAATCCCTTTGACCGGGAACTCAAAATACACGGCTAATTGAACGTAAATTCACTTCCAAGAAAAACGCAAAAATGTGTTTTGGAGCCAAGAAGCGGGTTTGTTGATACAAGGGGATTATAACACCTCATAATCTTGCCCGATGACAACTGAAGTAAAGGGAAACCAAAATCTTGTTACGTTTCCCACACAAATGGTGGGAAGTCAAGGCAATTTGATCCCATTGAACTTTGGCTCTTGTTGAAAAATCTTTTTACAAAGGTTTCGATAGCTAGAGAAATATATTCTTCACCGACAATCTCTCTTGATGACAGGTCAATTGACAAGTGATATCAACAGATAATTCACAGGGATTACGGTAAGCCGGAAAAAAAGTTTTTCGCTTATAACTCCATATCAAAAATTGCTAGTGAAATATTTTTTTCACTAAATCATAGCTTATTGTGTATTCTATCAGAAAATGTAAAAAAGTAAAAATCTACCCTTTTGAGAAACTTTGGGGTACCCTGATACCTTAATTGAAAGTTGAAATGAATGCTTTACTTAATTAAGCCTTTACTTTGGATTAGCCCCAATCAGGCCTTTACCAACTGTTAAGTCATCAGAAGAATTAAACATTTTTAACAGCTGACTGGAAATAGTCTCATTTACATATAGAAGGGCATGGCTACCTGACTGTGTACTTATAAAAAAATATGACACTGACATAACTAAATTTTGATTGATATTTAAACTATTTATAAGATAGTGAAAAATGAAATACAATACAATACAGCACAATACAATACAAGAAGTACACAATAGAATACAAGAACACAATACAATACAGAATACAATACAATACATAGAGAATACTTCATAGAAAGTGTGCGCGTACAGTTTTTATTCACGAGTTGTGACGTATCATAAAAACAAATGAGCAAGGAAGGAGCAAATTTATACAAATCGAGATTTCTATAAATTTTGGTCGTTTTGTTGTGAAAATGGATTGCTTTTCCACAGTCAAGACTCTAGAAAACAAAATTTAAATAACAAAAAGATGTGAAATCAAAAGAAATCTAATATGTATACAACATTTGTATCTAAAGTGAATTACAGTATAAAATTATAATTCTTTTCAGTGTAACTTGGACTTTTTGCTCACTGACAGGTGTTTGTTTACAAAACCAGCAAAGATCAGCAATCATCTTGAACTTGATTTATCGAGTGTTTTTTTTTTCTCCAAGCTTTTGTTGAAAGAGCTCAATTGGACTAAATTTCCATTCAGTGACTCTGAAACTGCCAGCCGCGAAAACAGCGATATGCAGCTTCTGATTGGACATCATTTTTCTCACGTATGAAGAAAATGATACACACATTCTGATTGGCTGAGAGCAATGAACAAACGAAAATTTACTAAATGGAATGTTAATGAGTAAATCTCATATGTATGATATGTATATAATAAAATACAATATAATACAATACAATAATACAATACAATAAACCATTTACTAATGTGTCAAGAAATATTTAGCATTGCTGCTAATTTGAGACACAACAAAAAGATCCCTTTTGAAAAATACAAAATAACTCAAAGCAATGAAATTTAACTGAGACATGCTGAGATAATTAATTAAAATAGTTTTAAGAATATGATAATTTCTTATAAATTTCACACAAACTGTGGTTCTATACCCATTAACCCTACTAAGGAAAGGAGGATGATCAAATTTCAAATTTCCTTGGTGGGGTATGGATGGCTTCATTTTTGAGACTCTGATTTCAAGAACATTACTCAAGTCTCTTATTTATTCAGATTTTCATTATTTTCTTCTACAAACTAGACAGGATTGATCTCATCAAGTGGGTAGTAATATTGTGTGTAGGATGCACAGGAAATAACTGCCAATAATTCTACAATTATTATGTGATAGAAATAATTTAATAATTTTCATAGTAGGAAGAATGGCAAAGTAAGCATTAAATATAGACTACGATTTTTGTCATATAACAATTCTATATATATATATATTATTCTATATTCGCACGAGGGAAAACAAATGTAACGGTTTTGTTTGGCTTCATCAGATGCCCTGATGAAGGCTTTTATAATAAAGTCGAAAATTTGGCAGAGTAAACAAAATCCAGTTTATTGTGTTTTATATATATATCTATATATATATATATATGAGTTAGTAATATTAAGGAATAGTAGCTAACGCAGTTAAAAAGTGCTCGATACACATAATTGCGTAGAGCGATGTTCAAAGTGAAAATTAAAATTACAAAAGAACACACATGATTATCCCTGCAACTCTGAGTTTCGTGCGTATAGCACTCATCAGGCAGATTTAATGAAGAACAATCCCAACGGTCAGTTTCTTAAGTACATCTATATACAAATGGTATAAAATTACACTAGGCGGTTGTAAAGTGATATTTACAATGGTTACAATAGAGGAAACTAATAATTGTTCTTTAGGTAAAATTTATTTTCGTGTCGACATTTGGATATTAGTTCAGATCGTTTGTTCAGTAAGTTGATGCTGCTGTGTTTGATGATCATCAGTTTTTCTGTAAGACAAAGATCGCATCGCTTACTGGAGTTATTGTACGGGCTCGCTCTTGCCATGATTGACCATTTAATTGAAAAGTTTATATTGTTGTCCTTTAGGTGCCAAATATATTTAGAGAGCTCAGTGCTATTAGTGTATTTTCTGTGTCGGAAAGTTAGTTTGTGTTGCGTATACCTCTGTTTGAAAGTTCCTTCTGTTAAGCCGATGTAGTTCTTCGTAATGGTGTTGTTATCTTTTGTAGACGAAACTTGAGCGTTATAAATAAGGCTGGATGTCAGGCAATTGTTGTCAAGTGGGCAATCATCCTTAGACCTGCAGTTACAAAGGTTATCATTGCTGTTGTTGGTGGTATTGCTAGTGGTAGATAGTACTTTCTTGTTATGACTGCTAATAATAGATTTCATATTCTCTGTACAACTGTAGCTAACTTTAACGTTATTCTTGTTGAATAAACTGTGATATTTGTGATTTCGGGGAAAGTGTTTAGAAATAAGTTTAAGAAAAGAAAGAGCGAGCCCGTACAATAACTCCAGTAAGCGATGCGATCTTTGTCTTACAGAAAAACTGATGATCATCAAACACAGCAGCATCAACTTACTGAACAAACGATCTGAACTAATATCCAAATGTCGACACGAAAATAAATTTTACCTAAAGAACAATTATTAGTTTCCTCTATTGTAACCATTGTAAATATCACTTTACAACCGCCTAGTGTAATTTTATACCATTTGTATATAGATGTACTTAAGAAACTGACCGTTGGGATTGTTCTCCATTAAATCTGCCTGATGAGTGCTATACGCACGAAACTCAGAGTTGCAGGGATAATCATGTGTGTTCTTTTGTAATTTTAATTTTCACTTATATATGAGTTAGTTAGCTAATGAGTTTTTTTAATCTTGAGCAATGCAATGGTCAAACACATTTTACTTACTAGTACAAAGTTCCATTTTTTTCATTTTTGTTTTAATTTACTTTTCTCTCCCTTTTTCATTTTCACTTCCCATTTTTCTCCAATTTTTAATTCTGAACATACACAGGACTTCATTTGTTTGTTATTTAAACACTCATAACATGAAACTATAAAAATAATGTAATCAAACTGGGGATGTTTCATCAGGTTTTATATGTGCACAGTCTATAGACAACTTCTAAGCAAATAACATTGACAATAATATTGCTTGAAAATATTTAACTAGTACAAAAGATGTCTTTGTTTTAACTTTGAATTACTCAATAATTTACAAGCAGCACTGTAACAAAAAAGTAGACAGTGTTTTCATAGACTTTAGGGAAAATGATTTTCAGAACATTTTTATTCTGAATTTTCTCTCTTTTAATTTTCAATTAATGAAACTGTTAAAATTATTTAAAGAATGGTGAGGTTGCTCAACATCATAATTTTACAATCTAATTAAATTTTTGATAAATGCTGAACCAAAATATTTTTGTTTTTTAATGACTTGATATTTGAGCATGAATTATATCATCTCCTAAAATGGATTTCACCTGGGCGAGAATTTTAAAATCATGAAAACCACAAAGGACAAAATATATTCAAAACAATATTGAGAAAATGAATTAAAATCTTTGGCAATGAGCGAATTTCTTTTGAATTATTTTCTGTACTGTATGAAAGAGATTGTTAGTTCAATTATGGAAGCTTATTAGCGGTTGATTATGAATGGGTGTTTTGTACAAATTTTTCTTTAGCTTCATCACCTCGCCAAGTAACCTCAACAATTACAACAAAGGCTTAATTAGATCGTGATCCTTGTTTTGCGATCACAGAAAAGCCATCGTGGACAAAACATCGTGCAGTAGTTTTCAAGTCATTCTTGCCTTGGTTTTTCTTTGCAAATGGAGTTGAAGTGTGAGGCTGAACTCAAGTTGAAAATAACACAAAATGGCGATACTAACATTTCACATTTCTGTGTCAAATATTTTGAGATCTTTAGTTTATATTAAAATTGTAAAAAAGTAGACTCGAATCCTCAACCTGTGTAAACTAAGCTTATAACTTTCCAAGTAGTGTAAAGTGAGATCCATTTTTGACGAATTTTTGTTGCTACCCGTGAATTATTCGAGAATTTATTGAATCTTGAAAAAATTGTTATTGCGTTTAACCAGGTTTAAAGGGCTTTTTTAAGAACAACTGTATAATATCCGTTCCACTCTGTAGATGTAGATGTACGATCTCGCAAACAGAACAAAAATTAGTCTCCAAAATGGTAAACAAATTTGTTTGCAAATTAGCGAATTACAGCTCATCGGCTGAATAATCTTTCACAGGGAGCTTCATACATTGAAATCACTTACTGGAAAATCTTATTCAAATTACTGTAAGAAATAAAAGGGATGTCTTGTTGCTCTAAAATTATTTCAAAAATCACGACACCCCAGAACAACTTTCTGTTACTTCACAACTCAAATGTTGGCCAAATTTATGCGCCCAAACCTCAAAGACCTCCACTTAACCTCGAAATAAACAGCTTGAATTTCCTAAAAGGTGTAAACTTACTGATGCTTATCGTCTGTTCTGTTTTTGAGGATTCCCTTCCTCATTTCAACCTGGTTGTGTTCTTCTTTTTCCTTCTCTGTGGTCGCCATCTTTCTTTCTTAGCAGACTAGTACTAGTCCCTTGCGGTACGTGAGTGGTCGCACGTTGTTTCACGCACAGTTCACGCGATGTTATCTAAAGGTCACGACTACCTCGTTTGTATCTAGCGAGGGATCAAAATGACCGACGCGCGTCAGTGACTGAAACAGGCAAGATAAAAAATTGTGTGCGAGTTTAGGGGCGTTTGAAGCTTCGAAGTGGAGAAGCAAGCATGCAAATCAAAGTGGCCATATTTACAAAATCGCCGAGCGACTTCTCTTGAATAGCTACGAGACCACAGCCCATGGAACGGTAAGAGGCGGGAGGAGAGGACGGGGACTCCTGGATGATAGTCGTACCTTTTAGATGTCAAAATAACGGGTTTTGCTCTTCGGTATGATTGTGAAAACGGCACGATTTGGTTGCTGACAAGGAATTTCGAATGCATGGTCATCGCACGGCTCTAACAGACCATAGTTAAGTCTTAATAATAACTATGAACAGACTAGTAATCTGTAGACTGTATAAAAAGAAAAGTCCTTCGTGGGAAAATTTGTCTAAACGTCAATAACTAAAGGCCCGGTAATACGAGCAACAAAATCGTGCAACTTGTCGTGCAACATTGTTGCGTTGCAAGTTGCAGAGCAAATGTTGCTCGTATTACCACCCCGCGCGCAACAAATTTTCTTTGTTGCAAAAAGTAGACAGTGCTTCTACTTCGTGCAACAAAGAAAATTTGTTGCACGCGGAGTGGTAATGCGAGCAACATTTGCTCTGCAACTTGCAACGCAACAATGTTGCGCGACAAGTTGCACGATTTTGTTGCTCGTATTATCGGGCCTTAAAGTTCTCTTGTTATACGGTGTTCCAACAGATTTCCATCATTCACTTAATTCCCGGAGTTTCCTGGAATTCATTACGATTCAGCGTGCGCAAGCGAGATCGGGGAGAAATTAAAAACCAAGTGCACGTGGTACCTTCAAATTCCAATAAAAGCTCATAAGAATGGCGTTAGGAAGTTCTCAAAAGTTTCTACTACTTCTGAAATATCATAATCAAGTTTCTCATGTAAATCTATGCAAGTTTCCAATGAATACCTCGCCTGCGCGCGCAAAATCGTAAAGAATTCTGGGAACTCTGGAAGGCGAATACATTTTCATACACTATATACGCAGCTCAAACTAATCTACTCGCTAGTTTCCGCTTCTACTTTTTAATTTAAATAGAAACAACGAAAGTTGAAAACTTTTCTCTCTAATGGTACCTTCAAGGGATAAAAATGACTTGAACCATGCCCATTTTGGTGCCAGGTTAAAAAATAGAAATGAGAATGAGAACAAAGAAGATTATCAGTTTATTTATTATTTTCGCAGATAGTTAAATTCTGAGTACAAAACTACAGAAATGCATGTAGGACGATAGTACGTGCTTGAAGCAAACTTTTGAGTACCCTGGGTATCAGAGTTCAATATAGTGTTGAGACAGTCCAACTTATTTCTTTCGGCCACCACGCTCTTTGAGTTGCAGTTGTACTACGCTGCTTGGCGAAAAGTTGTAGTAAGCGAGGGAGTTGGAATCTTTGATGAAAATACCCTGAAGAGAAAAAAATATACGAAAGTTAGTAGGTCTGCCGATATTCAACGTTTGACTTTAGGCCCCAAAATGCGGGCTACACTGGTTATGCATGCGGGCTGCGACAGTGGACAGAGACAGTAGACATTTTGACAGACCGTGCAGGGCCGTAACCAAGGGGGGAGCACAGGGTGCACGTGCACCCCCCCCCCCCCCATAAAAGCAAAAGGTCCGCTCATACATCACCATTTGCTTATTGCATGAAAAAAAATTTTTTGTTTAAGCAAGAGAACAAAACTATTATTTTGCCGAATTTAATTAAATGGTCAGTCAGGATGATCTTTTTTTATTCAACGTGTTGGATTACCTGTGATCTCACTCAAGATGGGGGACTAGCAAATTTATTGATATTTATCTTTCTGGCAAGTCGAGGTGCCGCAATTATGATCACTTGATATGAATAAGTTAAGACAGTCAATAATAAGATCAGTGCATGCGAAAAACATGACAGTTGCTTATAAAAAACGGCCACTAAAAACCGACCATAGGTCCGTATTTATTTGATGTGCACCCTCCCGGTAAATTTCCTGGTTACGGCCCTGCCGTGTGTCATAAAAGCATCTGCAACTCCTGCCATGTACGTGCTATTTACGCCCCTATATGCCCTACAGCCCTTTTTGTCATGTTTTGCGTGGATAGCCTCACTTCAAAGCACACTTATATCAATGATGACGGGCCACAAATTCAAAATAATTGCAATATTTTAGCGCGAACAAGAGCAAATTTCCAAAAAATCGTCGAGTTAAAAAGATTCAAAGAAATCAAAATTCAAAGAATGATGAATACTTTGTTTTTCGTTTTAGTCAGGTTTTACATCTAAGGATTCTGTTTGTACTTGTGTTTCTCATATACTTCACATCTTAGAAAATAACTAAATCGCTTAACTACCTGCAGGTCGATTAGCTTTACAGTTAGTTCTACCGTATGTTGGAATTTTCTTCATTCATGATATGAGCCGTATTTGGTATAAAATAAAAGCTGTTGTCGTTGTTGTTGTTAGACTGTCAATAGCCCGTCAGTGAAAAAAGGTTTATAAAAAGGAATAAGTAATAAAAAATATCACGTACCCCAAGTTGAAGCTTTTGTTTTCCTGCCGGCATACCAGTGATGTCATGTATCTTGGCTTTGATCACAGATACCTGGACATAGAATTAATTGATCAGTTATTAATACAATAGACGTAATATGTTGACTATCCAATGCCACTAATAATTTCTAACCATTTTTAACACGTTACAATCTTTAGACTCTTTAGCATATTTCTATAATCAATTTTCCAACTGTTAGAAATGTCAAAATTGCCAAAATTCTTAATTTACGGCACATTTTGATTTCATTGACATCTTCATCAACGTACAGTAGAATGACGAGTCTTCCCAGGTTGTGAAGTGCTTTTATCTAATAATTGTTTCCATCGATTTTAATCTTGACCGCTTCGACGCTGTTTCTTGTGTGTGGTTATTGTACTCAAGTTGTATTGTTTTTACAATGAATCACAGTGAGTTGGTATGACCACAAATGTACACAGCTGTGCTATAATCATTTAATCACTGATCAAGTGCTTTGATTTCACTGCTAAAAAACATCTATTTTAGTGTCAAAAAGAAAGAAAGAAGGGATGAATGAATCTTAAGGGACCAGTCATTATTTACAGGGAGGGGGGGGGAGCTGGTGGAAATATGGGGGGGGCATCATTTTTCATGCACACGCTGCATTATTGTTATAAGAGAATGTATGTGGAAAGGGGGGTGGGGCCATCAAAAATTGTGCATCACATTTCTCATTTCCACCAGCCCTCCCCCCCCCCCCCCCCATGTTTTTTACTTATTTATTTTGCAGGAGGCCCAATCAGGAAGATAGGTTCTGCTAAACTGGTGTACTTTTGTAAAGGAAAAAGAAAAGGAAGGAAGGAAGGAAGGAAGGAAGGAAGGAAGGAAGGAAGAGAAAAAAAAGAAATGTCAACAAAAAATAGTTTCTAGCCTTCTGCTTTGAAAATATGCCAAATGAATGGAAATTTAAGTTTGTTTTTAGTGGCTATTTTTAAGTCTATAAGACAGAAAATGTACAAATACCAGATTTCTAGTGACGCCTACTCAAAGTAATGTATATTTGATGTTCGATGAAAGAATGTGTTTTTATAAATACACTAAATAAATTGAACTGAGTAAAGACATTTTATCCTTAGCAATAAGAAGAGTTATTGCAAGAGAAATGTATCCTCCAAAAGGAAATAAAGTAAAGATTAAAAAAGTAATCCCAACCCTCACCACCCTAACCAGCAAAATCTGAAGCCATACCTGGTCTGTCAGGGGTAGGGTTAGGCTGATTGGTTTACCATCCAGCTTCCATTCACCCTTGTCTGGTAAATCAGGTATTTGCACAGTGAATATGACTGGGTTGGGGTTGATCTTAACAAACTGATCCTCTGGAATAAGATTTGCCTCTGTGCCTTCAAGTCTACTTTTCTTGGCTGACACATCATCAGGCTCATGTTCTCGCTTGTTGGAGGGAGGAGGATGCATTGGCATAGGGGGTGGAGCTGGTGGCATATTCATAAACTGTGGCGGTGGCATCGGGTGGCTTCCTGGTGGAGGTGGGGGCATAGCTGAAAGAGAATGGAAAATTTGAGAGAATAGTCAATTACACAAACTTTCAAGGCACTGTTATATGGGACAATGTTTTTTGCAAGTGGAATGTTGTTTTAAAACAAGTTGCACAAACCATTAGAGTGTGTAGCGGATATCATTCATTGCACAAACTCATTGCTACAACAATCATTGTTAGTATCAGTTTAGTTTTTCAGCATTACACCTTGTACAGATCAATTTTATTCATCAATTTACAGATCAATTATCTATAACACTTGACTCTTGATAAGCTTTCACCATGACCTCAACTAAGAAGAATAGAACTTGGAAAGGTCCTATAAGGTGAGGGCATTTCAAAGAAGAGGGAAATGCTATGCATGTGGGAGAATAGGGAGTCATTGTCTCACACTGAGTTTGGAAACTGGTTGACTTTCTTTCCGTATCCACACTTGACAATACAATTCCCCCTGCTACCTCTCATTTATCCAAACTAGGAAAATCACATGGTCAGCAGCTTCCTGATTTCCAAGATGGTGGCAACACCCAAGCTTGTTAATATTTAAGGGAAATTATCACAAAACACTTGCAGAAACATTTTCAGCACGGTTTTGTCTACATTACTTTGGAATCAAATGAAAATCCAAATTTACAAGCATTGACTTGAAAATTTGAATGGTCATAATCATGAATAATAAAATTTTTGAATGATCATTACACCTCACCGAGAAAACCCTCGTGGCATGTCAGAGAACTCAAGTTGATTTAGGTAAGACCTTTCACTGCTACTCCAATCTGCTTTTTGTGGGAAATAATGTTATGGATGCTGTTGCAAAACAAGTTGCACAGCACTGACACCCTTACAACATGCAACAGTCCATTGCACACTCATATGAATACTACTCTAAAACAACATATTACAATATACCTACCCCTATAGTTGGGTGGTCCAGTTGGTGGCATAGATGGAGGGGGTGGGGGTGGTGCATTCATCATGATTCCTGGAGGGGGAGGTGGTAGTGATGATGAGGTGCTAACAGGAGATGGACGTGGCTGTATTGCTACTGGTGGAGGCTGAACAGGAGAACTTCTTATAATTTCTGCAACCGATGAATGTTCTGGCACTTTAGGACCAATTTTTTCACTGTCTTCCGATGGTCTGTGGTCAAAAGTCAAAGAATACAAGCACTTAAAATATCAGTGAAACCACACTGGAGTATCTACATATGGGAAATAATTGATGTCACTCCAATGATAAAAAGAAAACAAATATAGGATTTAACATGCAAGATGATGATGATTGGAATAATGATGATGGTCAATTGTGATTACAAAGATTTATCAGTAGTTCAAATATTGACATAATTTATAGCTGTAATAAATGGTGGTGGTTTACTAAGATGATGTAGATAATACTGTTGATGATGATGATGATCAGAATCACAGTTTTCATTAGCCTGTACTTCTGTACCCTTCTACTTTTTGTTTAGTTTTATTTGTAAACATTATTGTAAATAATATTTTCATTTTTGTGTAGAAGGTACATTGTAATTATTTTTGTGTGGAAAATAAAAACCTTTGAAAATCTTTTAAATATCATACAACATAGTTATACAGCCAAGAACCTGGGTATCTTAAGGTCACTACATTATTTTACTCACATGAGTCCTTTAGACTTGTGAATAGCTTCAATCTGTTGTTCCACAGTAATACCAGCTTGAGCCCTCCTTGATGTAGCAGCCATGGAGCCTGTATGACCATCCCATGTAACTTTTTCTGGTTTCTTCTCTTCTTCTTCACCAATTTTTCGTCCAATTCCTGTTTCTTCATCACCAGCACCAAAGATATCAGTACGTCTCTCAGCAAGCTGTTTAAGACTACTCCCAATAGCAACACCTAGAATATAAATGTTAATATCAACATCTATGTTCTTGTAAAAAGTTCTGGTGACTCTGATGAAGTGTGAACACCTAGACTTTCATATTAATGTTTGCTCTTTGCATAAGATGGATGCTGATCATTCTCTATAAACAAAAACTATTCTTAACCCCAGATTTTTAAAGAAATTCTATTCCATGATGTCAACATATAATAGCTAGGCCCTTACATGAAAACGTAATGGCTATTTAGGGTCTAGGCATTAAAAAATAGATTTTTTATGAGTGTAACTTAAAAAAGGAAAATTTCTTTTTGTATTTATTATTTTTTAACGATCTGTTTGAAAATGCAAAATAAAAATTAAATTATTGTATTGTATTGTATTGATGACAATAAATTTTTCTTGCAAAATGTACATTTTTTTAGGCAATGTTGATTGATGTCTATTCAATAAACACTACCATGATGGTTGAAGTCTGTGTTGTCAATGGAATTGGCAGTAATGCAATGAATTTTGGAGAGAATAAAATACACACAAAGGTGCAATTCTAGAAATGAGAATACAAATAAGCAATTTTTGGTAGTAATTCTACAGTTCCCTGCCCTACAAATGTAGTGATGAATGCTGTGACCTCATAATGGACTTCAAACCCATAAGGATATTGAGCATGCATAATTTATGGTGAAGAGTATGTAAAGGAAAGATGCAGTGCCAATCACCATCACTATGACAAGCCATATTCTACTCTTAACTAAGTCGTTTATTGGAAATCTGTGAGTTATTGGGACTCGAGTATCATGTTTGTAAACTTTTGATCTAAAACATTTTATGTACATTGGTCACAGATAGCCCAAATGTGTCCAATTGTCTACCCACCTTCAGCATACACCTCCTCTTGTGTCTTCTTTTCATTCATAGCTCTGTCTCTCTGTTCCTTCCATCGTGGATCCAGCAAGTTGATCTTCATATGTTCAGCCATTTGAGATGCTGGCACACGCTCACCAGTAATTGGTGAGATCAGGAACTTCTCAGGCACCATGGGGGGTGGGGCAGGTTTAGGTGCCTTGGGATCATAGTCACGGCGAATTTGCGCATAGGCACCAGGACCTGATGGGGGTAGGGGTGGGGGTTTGATGATTGGTTCTGAGTGTTTGGGAGGATGTGGACCATCAATATCCATATCCTGAAAACATATTAAATAAAAATATATGTACTTTAATCAAATTACAAAAACAGACACACCTCTTTGTTATAGATACAATTACCATTACAATTACAAGCAAATAAAGAGGAAGTGACAAAACAACTTATTTCACTTACTGAGTGGTCCCTAGGGGGAGGGGGTAGAGGTGGTTCATTGGAGGGTTCATCGACTTCCATCTCTACATCCATGTTCATTTCATTGTCTTCTGCAAGACCTTCTCCCTACAAGGAACAATTAAAACAAACAAAACAACTAAGAACTGATCAATGGTTCTTGAAGATATTTATAATGTAAAGTGTGTGTTGGGTGGAGCAAGACACAGGGTTGATTATGTAAATGATGTTTAAACCTTAGCTGAAGACTATCTATGCTAAACAGTAGAAAACCATTATCTAAGATGCAAACACAATATAATTTAAATAAGCACCCCAGCAGTGTTTAGTAAAATTTTCCATTTTATTTGCTGGGTCATTTAGCTACATGTATCTCTATCAGGTTCAACCATCTTTTATCTGACTGGAACACTAACGCATTACAGAGTAAAGTGGGTTATCAGGAAACTTTACTGACCTTTAGTTTTTCATAACGCTCCTGAGCTAAGATCCTTGCACCAAGCTGCTCCTGTGTTACTGGAGGTGGCAAAGAACCTAAGCAACAAATACAGTTTGCATATCAAAAAACTGTTTACATAATAGTTCATGGTATATACATGTACATTGTATATGATTTAAAAAGATTTGGAAATCTCCATTTTTTAAGAGTTGCCAGCTGATGATGAAAAACTTACCGCCTTCATTTTCCTTGAACTCTACAGTTTCAACAACCACAAAATCATGCCAATCAACTGATGCAAATGCAACTCTTTCTTTCTCCTTTTCATCTTCTAGTTTTTGTTTCTCTCTTTCTTGATGCTTGAGCCACTCTACTCTATACTTGACTCTGTCAAGGATCTATTACAAGAAGGATTTCACTACATCATAAAGTTCTGTAATTTGGTTTACCAGTTGCTTCAAGGTCAACCAGCTTTAGTCACTTAATCTGTCTGTCTGTCTGTCAGTCATCATTTTAATCTCCCTATCATCATTTTTCTGTCTGTCAGTCAATCATTTTATATCTGTCAGTTGATCAATCAATATTGATCTGTCAGTCAGTCATTTTATGTCTGTCTCATCCAGTCATTCACTTAAACTGTCTGTCAGCCAGTCATTTAATTTGTCTGTCTGTCAGTCACTTGATCTGCCTGTCAGCCAGTCATTTTATTTGTCTGTCTGTCTCTCAGTCAGTCAATCTGTCTGTCTGTCAGTCAGTCTAACATTTAATCTGTCTGTCTGTCAGTCACTTGATCTGTCTGTCAGCAGTTTGATCTGTCTGACAGTCGGTCACTTCATCTGTCTATAGCCAGATCTGTCAATTATTATTTAGTTGATGAATCAGTCAGTATCTACATTTACACTTTTCAAGTACCTGATGAGGGTCATTGACATCTTGTCTAAGTTTATGTCTGATGTTTCCTGGGGGAATTAGAACCTATGTAAATTTGAATACAATGTACAATGACTGTTAATAATAATTACCAGTAATGACTTAAATAAGTGTCCTCTTTCAAATAAGTGTTCTCTCTCAATTAAGTGACCCCTCACAAATAAATGCCCCCTCTCCTCTGTCTCATGGGGCAGTACTACAGTATGTGTAGAGTAAATGATACTGCAACAATACAAGCATGTGAATACAATATTTTGCAAAAGGAATTGAGCTTCTTGTCAATGTTCTGGTACATGATCCAGTTCTTAAAAGGTGGTATTTTCAAACAATGAAATAAGCATCCACTCTCAATAAGCACCTCTTCCCTGCACATGAAAATTAAATAAGTTCCCCAAGTGCTTATTCCAAACATTATGGTATTAACAGTTATCGAGGAGGTGGGTCCATTAAAATGGCTTATTTTAAGGAAGTTGGTAGCAGTATTATTTTATGGTCTAGATAGACTCTTTGAAAATGTCCAAAATCTTTTTTCTGTACCTTAGTATACTGTTCAACAAGTTTTGTGAAATAATTGAAGAGGCTGTGTTGAGGTCTCAGGAAATCAAACTGGTAATTTCTCTGTTTAAAGCAATCAAGAAATCAATTGGAATAATATATATTAAACAAATGCTCTACAAATGTTTAGTGAATCATACGTCAGTCTATTCTGAAAGTGCATAAGGGCAGATTTTATATGAGTGTGAAAACAGCATGGCACAGTTTTTGTACTGCAGGACTTTTGTACGTTTTTTTATTAGATAGTCAGAGAAGTTTTTGTATGAGTGGGAAACTTCCATGTACCACACGGTATCATGACCATGCATGCCAGTGCCATAATGTCTATTAACTCAAAATTCCTGGTGTAACTGATGAACACATCATGGTACAGCTGCTGCAGAAATTTTGAAATGTTTTAAAAATATCATGACACATATTATAGGCAGTGCATGGCATGGTTAATGTCATTCTACTCTAACTGTGGTCACTTGAATTTGTTAACCAATCAGATTATGAGTTGAAAACAATAGACTTAATTAGTTCATATTCTAGACTGGACAAACACCACACTTACAAACTTTTGAAACAAACATGTTTCAGTAGTAACTTTTGACATAGTCACTGCTATAATCAGAGTTTGACGAAATTCAAGTGACCTGTGGTTAGAGTAGAACAACAGCTGTAATTGTTTCACACTCATACAAGAGCTGTCCAAATCTGTATGTGGTTGAGCAGCCCTAAGCAAGACAAACAAATATATCAAACCTGTTCTCTTGACATCAAATTTGTTAAAAATTGTCGTCCATTTCTAGCAACAAACTGTGCAGTGAGTTTCACAATGTCACTAAGAACAAAACAAAATATATATTGAATTATATTCTGATAACAACAACAACGTCTTCTTTATTTTACCATAAAAATACATTTGAAAATTAGTTACACAAAAATAGAAAATAACAAATCACAGATAAAATTATAGCAGGAAGCAATTTTGCCACCTTTAATCTGGAATGACTGGCACAAAATAATTTTGCACAGCAATATTGCTTGTACAGTATTACATGTACCTCTTCAGTTGAAACAAATTTCTCATTTCAATAGAGTAGAGAGGGCAAATTTTTGCACATGGTAGTAATATGCCCAAGCAACATTTAAGCCTGGTTTTCACTAGCGACACAAGCACAAGCGCAAGCATAAGATTGTCTGTTTTCACTAGTAAAACACGAATGCAAGCACAAGTGCAAGCACAAGATATCAAAAAGTTTTGATCCTTGTGCTTGGGCTTATGTTTGTACTTGTGCTTGCGTCGTAATGAAAACCAGGCTTTACTCTCTACCTTGACACATAAACATGTTGCACAATTTTGTTGCCAGTGAAGTAGTCTAATACCTGTATTGTCTTCACTTGACCTGCCTAGCACTTCATGTATAGCTATTTGCACCAACATTGACCCTTTCAAAATCATCAAACCTAGAAGCTTAGACCGAAATGGCTCCTGGGTACACTAGTAATATATCATTGGATTTTCATGTCAGTATGAATGAATGACGGTCATGACTGCCCCCTTGCCATGACGCCCCATCCATGACGCCCCACTGTATAGCCATGACACCCCCAAATCTACCATGACGCCCCATAGTGTATAACCTATGTCTTATTTCCAAGTTTACACCAAGAAAAACTCTCAAAGAATACTTATATTAGATAAATCGAGGCGCAATCTTTTAAACGAAACCTTTATAAACGGCCAAATAACACCGAGGGTTACATCAGTGTAAACAACTGATTGAACGATCGTCAAATCTGTGTCGTGAAACGATCTGATAAGCGTATTTGAAATATTGAAATCATTGAAAATATCCTAAATTTTGTATTTCTTACTGTTAATTGGATGGCATTTTGAAACAATTATTTTAGTTACAGTGCGTTTCACATAACTTTTGCCAATTTTTTCCGAAGTTCGTTCGATGTTCCGAAGTTCAGTATCGTACTTCCCGGCCAAAACAGTTAATTTTGCTTCAAGTTGAATGTAAATGTCGATTTTAGATCAATATTCAAAGTATTTTGAAAGAAACGAAGAAGTTTACGAACGTCGTTTTACGAAGAAGTTTGTTAGATAACCACATTCCAGAGAAATACATGTAACCACTTCAAAAGCAGACGAGACAATTAGTTGTAGATTTAGTTGACAAATTCGAACGTAATTTGAGATTATTCACGCTAAATGAAAAGTCCTTGTAGGCAATACTGAATCAAGATTTTGGAGTAAAAGTTTCATTTATTTTGATATATGAAATTTATCAACAGTTTTTCAGAGCTTCTTACATGTAAGTTGCACTAAGACATATTCACTCCTGTTAACTTAGAAAAAAGATGCATGCGGCGTCATGACTATGCAGCGGGGCGTCATGACCAGATATTGGGGCGTCATGACAGATTTGACAGGGGGCGTCATGGCAATGGGGCATCATGACCGCGTACTGTATGAATCTGCTGAATAAACACATCTTGAATACCAAGAATTTGTCTCAGTTGCTGTTTGAAACATCCACATCCACCTGCTTTTTTTTTTAATTATTTAATCAACAGATTCCCAAGTGTTCATTGCAGTCTCAGCTCTAGGTTTTGAAAGGGTCCATGTTGGTGCAATTACATGTAGTTATACTCAAACAGGTATGTCAAGGCCTGGTTCAAGATGCCATTACTGAAAATCATGTTAACTTATTTTCATTATTCACTAGGGTTCTTTACTGTGTTTCTCATATTTAGGCATAAGTTTGTATTCAGGATTTATTATGATTTAGCATTAAAAATAGTGACATCAAGTAGTCACGTGACCTCTGGCTGTGAAAATTAGTTTTTTACAAAGGCGGTCACGAGTTTAACTTATGAAGAAAAAGTGCTTACGTTACAGTGCTAAGGACAATTGTTGAAAAAAGATAGCACTTGGAAAAGTTGTCCCATAGTTTTAGTTTTCAATTGAAGAATATTGACAATTCTGACAAAATAGTCACATGACCTGTTTTCATGAATATCTCTCTTAATAAAAATGAATGAAAACTTTTCCAATCACAGTAGAGTACTAGCAATGACAATATATGTACAACTATTTGTTTTTATATTCCTGCTAAACTGGTGACCGCATTTTCAATTTAAGTTTAGCCTGCATAGTGGCTCTTTGGGGGAAGGGGAGGGGAAGGGGAAGGAGGGGAAGGGGAAGGAGGGGAAGGGGAAGGAGGGAAAGGGGAGGGGGAGGGGGACTGGGGAGGAGAGGAGGGAAGGGAGAGCCTGCAGCCAAACCCCTGGTTTTTCCGTTACTCGCAGGCACCAGCGCCCGCGTATTTCTATTGGTCGAAATCGATAGCATTGAAAGGTTGATATGTTTGATGGACAGTCAGAGTTCAAGATGACGGAGTTGACGGTGGAGGAGAATATGAAGCTTTTAAATTTTGATCTTAAACAAGAACAAGAACATGCTGTGAAGTCTCTCTTGGCTGGTAAAGACGTCCTTGCGATTTTACCTACAGGTTTCGGAAAAAGCAGGATTTATCAAGCCTTCGCACAGATTAAGGAAAGTGCTGTTGTCGTGGATTGCTCCTTTGACGAGCATCATTAAAGACCAAATTTCACATCTGAATAATTTGGGGATATCTAGTGTCGAACTTTCTGCTTTAAAAGCTGATGAAATCAAGGATTGTAAATTTCAAATCCTCTATAGCTCTGCTGAGGAAGCTTTGGCAAGCGAGTTTACAAGTGAGTTAAAGAAGAACACCAGTGAACTTCACAAGCGACTATCGTGCACTGTTGTTGACGAAACTCACACCATTGAAACGTGGTCGAGCAAAAGCTAGTGAACTGTAATATTTTACTATAGCCTAAATAACTTAAGTTTACAGTTAACTTACATATAAATCTACGTTAAAAACTTATATGTTTTCTATGTGTATTTTATCCGTAGTCGAGAGGTCAGCCCTTTGCATTCCTTTCTCTCAGACGGCTTGAAACGATTCTCCAAAGAACTTCTTGAAATCCTTAAATTTAGTTTGCAAATTCGACAAAAATCGTTTACACTCTCAGATCTTGGTTTTGGTCCTCTAGCTGCAGGCTTTTAGGGGTTGAAAGCATTAATAAACTAAAGCATTACACAAATAACCATAAAAATGTCATAAAACCGTCTAATCAATTATGAATTTGTTTTGGTTTGGCAAAAGCGCCAGAACTACACGTGAGTTTGACAAGTAGTAGCTCATCTTTCACTTCCGGTCATTTCTGTTTGGTCAAGGAAATTTGATCCCTCGAGTGGGCAGTAACGGAAAAACCAGGGGTTTGGCTGCAGGCTCTCCCTTCCCTCCTCTCCTCCCCAGTTCCCCTCCCCCTCCCCTTTCCTTCCTTCTCCCTCCCCTCCCCTCCCCTTCCTCTTCCCTCAAAGAGCTGCTACGCAGGCTAAGTTTTAAAAATATACTGTTGTCATGTGATCACTTTTTTGGTGTTTCCTTTACATAAATGAATTAAGGATCTAAAACTCATTTGCTGCACAAAGTTTCATTATGACAATTTAAGGACGAAAGGTTATGATTTCTCTTCTTTTTTTTTCTTGTATTTAGGCTTGAACCAGGCCTTAACATACTTGAGCATGTATTTACACAAAACATTATGACAAGGATGCATAATCAAACACAACTCACAGGTCCAGTGCAGAAATACTTGGTGGTTCAGCAATGAATTGAAACTCTGGTGGAGGTTCTTTTGGAATTATTGATTCTGGTATGGTAATCTGTTGTTGCATAAGAGGTTTGGGCTGATGGACAGACAGACAACTAATTAGTATAGACAACTGATGGACAGACAGACAATCAATTAAACTGTAGTATGGATAGCTGATGGTCAGACAGACAATAATTATTAATTAGTATGGATAGCTGATGGAAAGACAGACAACTAATTAGTATGGATAGCTGATGGACAGACAGACAACTAATCAGTATGGATAGATAGCTGATGGACAGACAGACAGCTAATTAGTATGGATCTAGCTAATGGACAGACAGACACAAAGAAAGTGGAAGGGCTTACAGGCATACAGTTCTGTCTTGTTTTAGTTATACAAAATCTACTTCATAGCTGAAAAAATAGCTACGCAGCTGTTTTCATAGTGTTTTCATAAACTGATAATGAAGCATGAAAAACAGTAACTGCTAAACTTTTACTAGCTCTATTAAAAACATTTTACAAAACCTTTTGATGTCTTCTGATGACTGTGATGACATTTTTAAGTTACGAATAAAAGGTTCAAACTTAAAAATGTCATCAGAATATTATGCCTATTTCTGGTACATAGCACCACTTGTGATGTCTACAGTAAAGCTTCACAGGGATCTTTCTTAAAACAGTGATTTTCCTACTGATGTAACCCCTCCCAAAGTCCAGGCCATTATATTGCAGAGACGT
The DNA here is from genome assembly GCA_029948255.1 of Telmatactis stephensoni. Lineage (NCBI taxonomy): Eukaryota > Metazoa > Cnidaria > Anthozoa > Actiniaria > Isophelliidae > Telmatactis > Telmatactis stephensoni. Next base: position 756,247 of record JALIZF010001827.1, on the reverse strand, counting down.
ATGTACCAAATTTGTACAACTGTACAGTTTTTCTTCAGCTGAATAGTTTTTGTTGCCCATTGCTTGAACATGAAAAAATTCTTCTCTTAATCAATAAGGTTGATTAGATTATAAATTCTCTTAATGGATTTTCTTTAAAATTTTAAAGGACAAAATTGATTACAATAAATTCATAATCCATGTATATGTACTGACTTTTTGTGGAGCAGGAAAAGGAGTAATTGCTGGTTCAGCACCTGGAGATTAAAAGAAATTTAGAATTCAAAATTTTGATAGACAGATTACCAGTTAAGATCATTTCACAGTTCTCATTGTTCAACCTCAGCCTCAATAGTGTGAAATAAATTCTTTAGAAACTGACTACAACCCATGGTAATGTAAGGAATGCACACATCAATTAAACAATGAAAACACTTGAAAATTCCACAGGGCTGTAGTCAAATTCTAAAGAATATACTACATGCTGTCAAGGCTGAGGTTGAATAATGAGAACTATGAAATGGTCTACATGTATTATCTACATGTATGTTGTGTTTATTTCAGTTATTTAGTTCTGCATAGATTGCACAAGTTTATAGGTCAAATACTTTTACATGCAAGTTGAATACTTTTACATGCTACCATCTTTAAATTACTGGACAATATTAATTAATCAATTAATTTAATTTTGTTTATTTATTCCTATTTGTTTTGGTCATTTGGTCAGTTATAATCACTGTCCAGTTAAAGTAACTAGTCCCAGAGATTTCAGAAGTGAAATATCATCCAAAGCACTTCTGTAGAACAGTTATAATAATTTCTGGGATAGAAGCCTGTCCAAAAACTCTCTTTCTTGTGATGACCTCAACCGAATGATGGGTACAGAAAAATCCTTATGGCTTTGTTTTTACAAGCAATGCAGAAACAACTCATGTAGACTCAGTGCAGTATTTCACACCTTGTTGTGAGAGAATACAATGGACAGAGCATTATTGACTTGTACATCTTGCTTTGGTTCTACTTCCATCACTCATGTAGACCAGGCAAAACATGTCTGGACAAGAACAATCATTTACCAAATATACTTCTTCCTCTCATTGACATCTGGATGTCTTGTATACTGTAAATGATATTAACCCCCACCCTCCTGGAATTTCCAAAAATTCAAGACACAAATTTCAATATCCCCTTATAATTTAGCAGTTTTCCCCCAGGATTTTCTAGTACCCTCTGTGGTGGGGGTATAGATATTTTCTGGAACAACATATTGGTTACTCTATACTTGGTACATATATACTGCTAGTCACAAGTCGCCAGGGTTTCAAACACTGTACATGGTTTATTCAGTACACTTTAGCATCAGTTGTACAGACATGTTCAAAATCTACATACATAGATATCAAAAGAAACATGATGTTACCATTGTTCAAGATTAACTCTGGGGTTTAAATGAACCTCAGATAACAATGATATCAACATACCCGTTGGTGTCTCTCAAGTTCCATGACTAGCAGTCTTACTAATTAATTATTGTTACATCATACAATTACATCACAAAAATTTTGTCTTATAGCAAAACAACATATACTTTTCCAACTAAGTGCTCACCTTTGCCAAGTTGTTCTTTAAATTCCTTGACTTTGTGCTGGAAGTATGCATTGTAAGGATCACCATTGTTCAAGAAATTAAACTTGGGATTGTTGATCTCATTTTGTCTGATTCTGGATTCAAACTCGGGTCCTAACATATATAAATACAGCATCATTAATAGACCATTTTACAGTAACATCTTGGTCGATCACAGCCTCGACTGCATGTAATATATTCTTTGGAGTTTGGTAAAAGCCCATGAAAAGGCAATGAATGTACAGGAAGAAGTAAATGAACAAAGCAAATACTTTCGATTTTGACGGGTTTGTGCTTTGTTTGTTTACACCTCGATCCCTGGTTCATTTGTGTGCATTTCTTGCCTTTTTACAAGCTGTTACCAAACTGAAAAGAATATATTACATGCAGTTGAGGCAGTGGTTAACCAAGATATATTTGTAAAATAGTCTATTGAGGTGTTTGTTTTAGTTTCTCCATTATAATTTCAGGAAATTTAGATCATATATCAACCTACATTTATCATCAGGAGAAATTGAAAAACTCTTGTAGTGGACCACTCTCATAAGTGACCAAGAAAACTATTTGGAATTACTAGCTGATCTTTTGCTTTGTTTAATAAACAAACGACCATTAGTTTAGTAATTTGTGGCAATGTACATTCTGATCACATGGATTTTTAGTTTATTCCAATCTTTTTCTTTAGGATGGTATATCTGTATATATTGGTAGCCCTCTTCTGTAAAGGCTAATAATTACAACCTTAAACCTAAACCCACGCTAAAAGCTCTGCTAAACAACTAGTCTCTATTGTTCTATAGTGTGGTTGCTTATATGAGAGTGCATTCTCATAAGTAACCAGATCTAGCAGAGTGGCAAAGGGGGTCCCCATCACGCATCACAGAGAGCTTTTTGGCCAATCACAAAAATAGGAAAATATATAATAGCTTTTGCAAATCACAAAAATAAGATTGGTAAATCATGCATCATATGCTCCTAACATGGATAATCACACAAAGTTGTGATCGACATGCAATCACCCATTGTCCATTTATTTGGAAATCATCACAAAGCTAATTTTGAAGCTATCACGCATCACGTCTAAACCCTTTGCCACCCTGCTCTATTTGTGATCACTGTTTTGAATTCCCAAGGTGGTTCTTTACAAGAGTTTCGACTATATTTCATACCACATACTGTACTACAACATAAACAAAACATCTTGGTTAACATTTTTACACAGCTACGAAATGAAAAACAAACAATAATTACAAAGAAATAATAAAGTTGCTAAAAGAACACCTCTGTGTGATTTTAATCTAACTTGCTCAATCTTCCAAAAACTTCTTTCTGCTCTAGATCTGTGCATATCACTCACCATTCCTTGCAACAAAGCTTGCAGTCTTGTCTACAATATCTGTTTGCATTGGTTAAGATCTAACATGTGTATATTCTTGTAACTTCATGATAAAATACAATAATATTCAATGATCGTGCTTCACAAATACATTCAAAATAATCATGTTTCAATGTCTCGCTACTAAGAATCACTGCAATTAATCTAAACTTCAAATAAAAATTATAAATCTTTTTGAAATTTTGTCATTTCAAACGTTTCATCATAATGAAGATTCTGAAAGGAAAAACTTCGACAGTAGTTGTATACACAACAGTTTACCATTACTGTGTGTTATTCAAATCAAAAATTTTTACCAGTGAATCAACTTTGTGCTTGAATGACAAACAAACTCATCCACATGGCCGATAAAGTTCGGATACTTCTGACCTCTGGTGGAGGATAAATAATGCCGATCGTAGGGTTAGAAACCTCCTGTTCTTCTTTCTTTTCGTTCTCGGCTAAAGTCACTGGAGGCATTGTTGAAATGCTGGCGAAATCTCAATAGAATGACGCTTATATTTTGAGATATTTCAGTAAAAAGCCGAACAATTTGATTAATTGCTGCAGACAACGTCAATCCTCCGACATTTTGTTTCAAATCACTAGAGCATTGTGGGTAGTGTTGCCTCGATGTCATGTTCATCCTAAAAGTGATGGGGGAGGGGGAACCAAAAAAAATCATGCAATGTGATGTAAATGACTGTGCATATACTATCAAATGTTAACATAAAGATTAAGAATTTCACATTAAATTGACTTTCAAATTTTAAGAACATTGTGATGAAATACAATTTCATGTGTTTTCTACAAGATGTTTTCTAAAACATTCTCAGTTCTCAAAGTCCTCAAACATTTTGAATAATTTGCTAGCACTGTTCAAAAGTATTTAGTGAAAAGTAAACCAGGTCATCAATAAACGGTACATTTAATTTTAATTAATTTTATTTATTTATTTATTTATATATTTATTTATTTATTTATGTAGAATTGAAGTGGGGCGTGTGTTTCAACGAAGGCCTCCCAGCAGCCTTTCATTCCAAGGCCTCAAACTGAAGCGCTCAAAAAGAGCTTTGTATATCGAGGAGCTTGCTTATGGAACAGTCTCCCTACTAAAGCAAAACAGGCCACCACTTTAAGTTCCTTCAACAATAATCTTCAGTAACCATTAGACATGTATTTTTATATATATTTTTAATCTTGGAAATCGTTTTTTATTTAAGTATAAGTAGATTAGCAAATTAGTATTTATTTTCCTTAGCAATTTTTTACACGGCTCAAAGGGAGAGCACTTGTAAAGTTAGTGATTTGACACCGTGTTTAAATAAAGTTCATTCATTCATTCATTCATTCAGAAGGATCCAAATGAGGATTCAAAGTGAACCAAGAACTTTATAAATTGAATAGAGGGTGAAGGTGAACCAAGCAACTTCTAGCAATCCATGTAGATAAAAAACTTTAATAACGTTTCGACCCTTCGGTCTTCTTCAGATAAAATAAAAATAAAACTAAATACAAAATGATAAAAATGTAATAAATGAAGTTTGGAATGGGCTATATATAGCTAATTCAATTAAATTGGTCGCTGAAGAAAGCCCCTCTGAAAGCTCTTGAGAGCTGGAATCATGAATATCTTATTTTTTCGCCGTGACATTATTACAATAACGGAACTCCACTGTATGCTTGCAAATTCTACAATTGGACACATATTCCTTGATTTCTTAGATAGCCTACAGCGAAGTTGTTAGTAAACAAAAGATAGTTGAAAGCCTTTAGTCTTTTAAGCTTTTTTTTCAGCGACAACGTTAATTGAAATAGCTATATATAGGGGAAGTAAGCCAAAAGGGCACAAATGGCACGGGCTATGGAGCTAAAAATACATTAAGAATCTAGCTATAATTAATCCTATTTTTGGATCGAAACTCTGCTCTTTTATTTAACCCATGGGGGTGTAACGTGCTTAGCTGAGCCATCCAATAGGCCTTTCTGGTTAAAAGCTTTTTGTCGACTTCATTCACATCTCTTAAAGCTTCAATGCAAATGATGTCTTGAAGTCGGACAATGAGTGATCAGCACTATTGAAATGTACTGCAACCTCGCACGAAGTTTTGTTAGTTTTCATTGCTGATTTATGGTTCCGGAACCTGACCTTAAATTGCGTTGAAGTAGAACCAACGTATTGTAAACTGCACTTAATACACTGAGCGATATAAATGACATTGCTTGAAGTGCAACTAAGTTCCTCTTTAATCTTATAAATCCGTCCGGTAGCTGTACTAGAAAAAATCTCGGACTCCATGAGGAAATTGGAACAGAGATCGCACTTTTTAGCCGTACATTTATAGCACCCAGCTTTCTCAACAGTGCAATTCGATTTTAATTTTGATGGTGCCAGTATGTCTTTAAGGTTTTTCGTTCTCCTATAAGCTGGCATAATAGATTTGTTTCCCCTGGTTCTTGACTATAACCCTAGATTGCCCAACATTTCCGACATCATCAAATCTAATATTCATTAGATTCACCCTCTATTCAATTTATTTATTTATTTATTTATTTATTTATTTATTTATTTATTTATTTATTTATTTATTTATTTATTTATTTATTTATTTATTTATTTATTTATTTATTTATTTATTTATTTATTTATTTATTTATTTATTTATTTATTTATTTATTTATTTATTTATTTATTTATTTATTTATTTATTTATTTATTTATTTATTTATTTATTTATTTATTTATTTATTTATTTATTTATTTATTTATTTATTTATTTATTTATTTATTTATTTATTTATTTATTTATTTATTTATTTATTTATTTATTTATTTATTTATTTTTTTTTTTTTTTAAATTTATTTATTTATTTATTTATTTATTTTGATTTTTTTTGAAAATATAATGATCCGAAGATAAGTACAATTTAGCAGAATTAGCATTGTGACGAATCACTGGCATAAATATAGGTAGTTAGTGCAGAGTTGTTAGTTGGTGATCACGTACATTTCTAATAAAGCTCGAGGTGTCCTTCTGTAACACTTTTTTTCTCTGTCTTTCTTTCTTTCTTTCTTTCTTTCTTTCTTTCTTTCTTTCTTTCTTGTTTTCTTTCTTTCTTTCTTTCTTTCTCTCTTTCCTTCTTTCTCTCCGGCTTTTTTCTTTTGAAATCTTTATTTTTTTCGAAATCTTTTTTCCCTTTTTGTTCAGTTTCGGACCGGGGCGGAGGTCCAGGTTTTACAGTATGTCGTCTAACGACATTGTCTGGAACTCAGCCTATATAAACATTATATGAGAATTCTTTATACATAAACCTAAGACTGACTGCAGAAAAATACTGATAACTGAAATATGTCCCTTTAATGACGAGAAATGTTTGCGAATGTAAAGATTAAGAAAATCCAAATGGTCCCTATGGCCAACTCGACATATAAATACAGTAACTCGATAACATGCCTGATAAGGTTGTAGAATATTGCTATGTGTTTTCGAGCCTTCTATTTAACAATTAGACCTCGAGGCCGAATGGACTACGAGTCAATAGCCATTCAAACTCGTAGTCCATGAGGCCGAGAGGTCTAATAGTATTAGTATTCACCAGCATATTGGGCCAAAGGTGAATGAGACTAAACAAAACAAAGAGAGAAAAATGTTTTATTGATATTATTACTCGCGCTTCCTCTCAACTCGGGCTATCACCAATAGCCCGAAGTTAGGGAGCCAATCAGAATGCAGGATTTGTAATAGCCCTTATGTTGGTGAATACTAATTAGACAAGGCGCAAAACTGAAAAAGTCGATCGCAAAAAGTGCAGAAGGCATTTTGGGGCAGAGGCTGGTAACATAACTATTCTAAACTAACGTTTCATGCTGAATCCGAATACGACTGTTACCAAGACGTATTCTGCAATCTTATACGTGTAAATGACGTATTTTGTGAATTGCTACAGTCATTTCATACTAACGGCTTTTTCATGTAATTCCAAAAGTTCCCAAACTTAAAAACAATGACCATAGCTGGAAAGAGCATATCAAAATCAGTAAAACTGTGGAGTTTGAAGGATATCAGTTGAAAAATCAAGGAGATACGAATTTTCAAAAAAACGAAATTTTGTATGAAAACACTTACAGTTATGCAAGAGATACAAACAAATTTCGACAGTCATATTCGCATTCAGCATGAAACATCGGTTTAGAATAGTTATGTTACCAGCCTCTACCCTAAATGCCTCCAGGTATCTGATTTTTCGAAAATGCGCCTTGTCTAAATACCGATTAAAATAACCTAACTACGAAAATTTCAGTTTGGATTATGCATGTTTTGAACTAAATTAAAAGATCACTGAAGTAAAGGTGTTAGTGTATAATATACCATCAATATAATTCCTCAATAGTCAATAGGCAGCCATATATGGCAAACCAGTCTAGACCAGTCTAGTTCTGCAGCGCGTCTCTTTTATTTTTATTTTTTATTTTTTTTGAAGCAAAACGGAAAATTTGCGCAATAGTTCCCAACATGCTTTGCGTAGTATGTTATGATTGGCTGAGACGTATAAAAACAATGCCCTTCATTCATCAATCTCATCTTTGAGCGCGACGCACTAGAGAGTCGCGTCACGTCAGAGCTTGTGCGAACTCTTCGAAGTGATTGTGAGGATGTAGGAGAATTCAAGATGGCGGCCAACTGACAAAATGGCTTTCAAAACTAGGCTCTTTGAGCAGTAAAAAAAATGTAAATTCCAATTCAGAATGGGCTGTTATTTTGAACTTGATCTCCAATACTATGACCAAGTATCGAATTCTTACTAGAGTATAGTACGTTCATTCCACGTCTCAAATTGCTGGATGTCAACTGGAAATTTTCTATAACTGATAAAGAGTAACACGAATTTCTCACCGCATATGTTGCTAAAAGAACAATAATCTAATGAGGTTTTTGCACTGAATTTTATAAAATTAATTTTATTTCAAATGAATTGTTTGTCTTAAACACACTAACGCGCTTATTTCTAGGCTCGGAAATTACGAACACATAAGTCCATGTAGATTCCTAGAATGACCTTGGAGCTGACTCACCACTGCTCCCAATTAGGGCTGGCCATTATAGCTCAGTTGGTATCAGTGAATCTGGTACGCATTACTTGTGTTTGTAAGTTCCTGAGGATGATCCTAATATACATTAAGAGTTTTGCCTCCCTACTTTCTAGCTCTAGAGTTTATGCTTTCCCCTTCTTCTTCATTGAGCTCAAAGTGGGAGGCCAAGAGAGGCCAAATTTTTCTATTTTTGTTCAGGTGTATCCGGGTCTTAAGGCTCCAAACAGTATAATTTGATTTTTTAACGTGCGTGCGGACGGGAACGAGTTTGCTTTCAGCTTTTGAATTCACACTGATTTTACACAGGGATGTGAAATGCGCTGATATTTTGGTGACACCAACCACGAATTTCGAAGCGGTGCCATACATTTCTTACTGAAAGAATGACCAGTTAAAATGTCAATATCTTTGCAACAAAAACTCGTTTCACTTCAAAATTTTGCAGAGTTACATAGCTTTATGTGCTCTTCTGAGTGAATGACATTTGATTTCACTCATGGCCCTGGAAATTTTTCGATGACGTAAGTGAAAGCCAAGAATTGCAACTTTGATAGGCGAACAAACAACTTCAGGATTTTTCATTTCCATTGTTAAATATCTAGGTCAGGAGCAGTTGTCTATTCTCTTCAGTTTGGCTCAAATTGTACTAACAAAACTTTTGATGACAGCTTGCAAAACCAAGGTGTTGCGTTCACTGGTGTTACCAACAAAGAGGCTATACTTTGCTGGTAGCCTGAGTGAACGCAACATTTTTCGTCTAGTTCAGTGTGTACTGGGGCTGCTTGCTGGCCGTGCATGTGCAGTTGGGTTAGTCAAGAACACGCGGTTTTCAAGAGAGTTTATATGATCATGAAGAGATTCCAGAGAGCTGTTAAAACATTTCTATTTTATAACACTGACAAACGATTTAAACAACCTGTTTATATTGTAAATGAACGCAAGTTGTTCAAATCAAAGCAAAAGAGCTGCTGCTTGCCACGGACAGCTCGCCTATGTATAAACAGCAGTAACGGGTGCCTCTCCCAATTTCCAATTCCAATTCCAATTTTTTAATCTACACTTTACAAATAGTTTTACAAATATAAATCAATACAAAAAGAAGCTGATAATGCGGTAACTAGATAGAAAATATTTTGTTAGTGAATAGCAACCAAAGCAGCACAGCTTTCGAGTTGGTTGTCATTAACGTTTGAATAAGGTTCTTAGTAGTCCGAGTGAATTCAGCATTTGCGTCTAGTTAATGTAAGACCACAGTCATAAGACTTAATTTCAGAAAGCGCATCTAAAAACTTCACAAACGTCCTTTTCCACAGAGGTCTGCAACATCTAATGCATTTTTTAAAAAGTTTGTTCTTGGATTTAAATTTACATATGGCAGCCTCATATTTTAGTTAAGCTGTTTTATGTTTCCCTTTTTTTATTCCCATTAACTTTGTTTTTCTCTCTGTCCTCGTTTAATTTTCGCCTGTACATTTTCATTTTTGAGTTTTTAACTTCGAATGTTAACGTTCGTTCTTTATTTTTGAATTTTTCCTTTTTTCTTGATGTTTATTGTTCAGTCATGTTCCAAGAGGAGAGGAGTTGGATCACCATAATGAGGACCTGCGATGGGACGGCTGGGAATTGGAGGCACTTTAGGTTCGGGACCGCACTTCTGGCGAGCAACACCCACGACTACCAAATCATCAGAGTGTTTGAAATCATACAGTGCCCATTTAATGGGTTCCACTGTTGTCCCTTTAACTGTCTTGGTTGGCCAGTTAGTTACCTTCACACCAGAAATACATCCCTCAAAGGGGCCACGTCCAGTAGAACCGATGATCACTTCCTTGGGTTTCTTGAAAGGCATGAACATTTTGGGGACATCAATTCTGATTTCCTTGCCACCATCGACCTTGTATACAACTTTATGATGAAAACGTTCAATTGCAAACGAGTGTCTCCTGCCATTACAGAATGACTTCCCCTCTGCCAAATCGTTCTTGATTGTCAAAAGACCTTCGACTGATTTCGTGATGGAATACCAAAATTGGTAGTGAAACTGGAGCGTGTTTTTCGTGCCAATAGAAATCTCGAACCGGTCACCGTCTTTCCCATTCATTCTCATGATCATGCCAGAGCACTGCTTGGTCACAAATCCAACGGCGATGTCCGTTCGGAAGGCTTTTTCTTGAGTTGTTGGCCATCTGTAAATCAAATAGCTTACGTTCCTCCTGAATGTTGCACCCAAATCTAGAAAACATTGTAATAATGTAGTTTGGCATTTGTTTAAAAAAACAGAACAGAACAGAACAGAACAGAACAGAACAGAACAGAACAGAACAGAACAGAACAGAACAGAACAGAACAGAACAGAACAGAACAGAACAGAACAGAAAACAAGACAAGCATGTTAAGGCCCGGGTCAGGCCCCAATTTAGCACAAAATGGTATTTTTTACAATTCAAGAGTAATATTGAACATTTCGCTTTCTAACTTGGAGACGTGTTAGAATTTGTCGATTTTGAAAAATTCTCATTGACAAAATGGGGAACGCTTGGTCACGTGACCATTCACGTAATATAGAAAATGACAAAAATTCAATGGAAAACGGGCCGTATAGACCCTTTGCATAATACTACTAATCATATGCAGATACATCCCTAGCCTCACTTTGACTTAGCTATAACAATGACACCATTCAGTGGTGTCATTGTTTAGCTGAGTCAAAGTGAGGCTAGGGATGTATCTGTATATGATAAGTAGTATTATGCAAAGGGTCTATAGAGACGTAAAGTGAAATAATAAAAGAGATGCCAATTTATGACTTTTGGGGTTGTCTTTCAAAACTGCCTGCAATGGTGATCCATCATTGATTGTTAAGGAGATATTTGGTAAAAGAGGTCACGTGACAAATTTGTATGTTACTCCTCGCTGTTCAAATGAAGTCATCCATTCCAGGCATGCAGTTTCTAACTTACCTAGATGTCCTTAACAGTGACACATCAAAAACAGTCTTCATTAAATGCATTTTCACCGGCCCATTTTCAAATTGATATTTTTTCATCCTATAGGTCACGTGACCACCGAATTCTGACCATACACAAATAAAGATGTTAAGGATCCTAATTAGGACTATGGGCCAAAATTATATCTAAGTACATTTAATATTGGTAGAGATATTGCAATTTTAGGTTTTTTTAGTTCGGCCCAATGACCCAGGCCTTAACGTGCTTGAGAAGACGAGACGAGACGAGACGAGACGAGACGAGACGAGACGAGACGAGACGAGACGAGACGAGACGAGACCAGACCAGACCAGACCAGACCAGACCAGACCAGACCAGACCAGACCAGACCAGACCAGATATGATAACAACAGCTGGGTCACGACACGACACGACACGACACGACACGACACGACAAGACAAGACAAGACAAGACAAGACAAGACAAGACAAGACAAGACAAGACAAGACAAGACAAGACAAGACAAGACAAGACAAGACAAGCTTCCAACAGCTAAAATTGTGAGCCCATCCTTTGCCCTTTTATATACCAAATACTTTTATATATCCCTTTCATATACCTTTGACGACGAGATACCCTGAAACGTCTTATTTACCTTTTTCGCAGTAATAACCATAGTACGGTGTCAAATGGCAGTCGCAGCGAAATATGTTGTAATCGTCGATACAACGTCCTCCACCCTTACACAAATTCTCTCCCAAGCAACTTCCTTTCCACCCTGGATTGACGTAGTCAGCATATTCAGCGAGCTTGACAAGATCTATCACTTTCCCGTTGATTGTCTGGAACAAAGGAAAAATTATGTATAGATTATGCAGCCTTTCAATAGATAGAGCTTAAGAATGCCGGTCTTACCAATCCTCTGATACAGCCCACAAATCCTTGCATGAGCTGTCGCATGTAGCCACCGATGTACAACTTCCCAACAACATCCAATTGCTTGCTTGACTGCAAGGGATTCAAAACGGTCTTCTCAATCCCGTCAACTCGCAGACCAAACTCCTTGATGTTATGCCAAACATGAACGGAATGCCAAAGTCGGTTGGTGTTGAATTCGTTGTCCTTGACTTGAACGGTTATGGATTGGGGCCCGTTCCCAATATCAAAAGAAAGTGTCACAGAGTCATTGCCGGTGATGGCCACCCTGATGAAGTCCCTGGTGTTCTTGGTCTTATCACCTTGGTGGAAGAGGATTCCCCTGTCGTAAGGTGTGCGGAAGTACAAGGAGATGTAGCCAGTGTCACCATCCAGGGTGCCTTCTCTGTATGTCAGACCAATAATTCCATCTTCACGGGTGAATGTTGCTGTGTTGTTTGGACGTCCTGTAGGGTGACAATCAAAGAATAACTGTTCATTCTGATCCAAAATGTTGCGTATCAATTAACATGTTGTGTATACTTGTTTAGACCAACAACACTGTTGACCCGAGATGTTTAGACTGTGTTTCACACAAAATCAATCTCAGGGGCGGATTCAGGTGAGTAGTTCAGGGGGTGCACAACCACCCCTCCTAAGACGACTTTTGGCCTTCATTCTTGATACTTTTCTAAAATATTCCCAGGATCCTATGGACGGTTTCCGATTTCTATAATACTGCACCCCCCTCCAGGAGCCTAATTCTGCATCCGTCCCTGAATCAAAATTTTTTCTTCTTGTATTTGATGAACTGAGACAGGATGTTGGGATGGTAGTGTAGAAACTAAAGACCGTTATTTGAACTACACATGTATATCAACATGCATTGTTGAATGAAAATGCAGAATAAACGTTGCGTTTACTTGATGGCACGTGTTGCGTAACTCATAAATATATAAAATTATTCCAATGTAAAAATCAAATTGAGACTTACCGTAGCATTGCAGGCTTCCTACAGTGTAGTTAGCGCTGTGGTCTTGGTCGATATTAAGATCCCCAAACAGCACCTGAGAAACTGGGAGGACTTTTCCATTTGATCCGTACAAGTAACCTTCATCACTTTCAAGGCTGTCTTTTCTAGCATCACAGTTGCACCATAGGCCATGAATACAGTCGCCTCTCACACCACAAGCGCATTTTCCAGGGTAATCAGGTCCAGACCCACCCCAATAGTAACGATGCTTTCCGTGGGATCCGACCCAGTGACCATAATCTGGTTTGAGCTTATTCAGGAATCGTGAGCTTGTGCACAGGTATTCAACAAACTGGCGACAGAACTCACTGGCCATGCCCACCGTTTGGGCTGAATAGAATGTTGGTATGTACATGATATCTCGGATGACGGAATTGGGTTTACTAGCCTCTTCTGGTGGATATTTCTGCAGTAAAACATTCACATCTTGGGTTTTTACTTCAGTCCAAATACGAGAGATTTCGTCTCCAAACCAGTCTAGCTCTGTTGTGATGTTGCAGATGGTCTGATAAGGTTTCTCGGGACCAGGACCATCAGGATCGACGGTGTAGTTGCCTGTCTCCATCTCTGGGTATTCTTGCCGTAGGTCATAACAAGTACGTGGGTATTTTGCTATTAAGGGTAAACAAAATAGAGAGATAATTATGAATGAAGTCACTATTTTTAAATTGTATCGACCAAACATCTATCCCAAAAAAATGTAGTACAACACAAATAGTTTTTGTTATACTCAAATCAAGTGCTCTTCTTATTAAGTAGCAAATGTGTTACAACTAATCCCCAAGGTTTATCTCAAACTGTCAAGGTTGATCTCTGTATAGAAGAACTGGCCGATACACTGAAAAAAGAATAACTATATAAAACTGTCAAGGTTCACACAAAACCAGAAACTCCATTTCCATACTCTTTAGGCAGGTAAGCGGGATTTCACTTTATCAGTTCTACGTGTATATTTTTCTGCTAGTCATAAATATATACATTACTTACGCAGATGACAGACAGTTCCCTTGTAGTCTGTGCCGTAACAATCACAAGCAAAGGTCTTTCCATCCTGAGAACACTTTGCTCCATTCTTGCATGAATTGGGGAAGCAGAAATCAGTGATGTTACAAACACCAACTTGAATGTTGACAGAAGTGATACTGTTAGTATCAAACCTCCTATTATTAAGAGTAAGATCCCATAGACAACCAATGAAATTCTGTCCACCAACCTCTACCCTACCAGTAAAGAAATTGGGAGGGAGATCGTTGCCTAATCTGTGGTAATTATTGATTCCATTCACTGTTAGTGATATGCGCAGCGTATTTATTTCAAATACTACCTCATGCCACATGCCTTTATCAACACCTTTGAACTTAAAAATTTGTCTCGCATAAACAGTTGTTAAACTGTTTTTGAATTTCACTTCAAGTTCCACAGACTTTGCAGTGTACCTTAATTCAAAGGCTTTTCCATCTCGAAGAGGCTGGCTCAGGATGGTTCCACTTTTCTTGTAGGTACGAAACTTGAAATATCCCTTGAGGGAATTTCCAGATGTACTGATATTTGAAAATGTAAACTTAGACTTTTTGCCATTAAGAGTAAATGGAACGTATCTGACCTCCACAGAGCACGAGTCCTTTACTCCGTATTTTCTGAATGTTGCTGCATCACCACCACGGGCTTGTAAGAGATTCCATTTGTTGAATGCAATCCATTTTAAACATCCTTCGAAATTTGAACCCGAGATTATATCTCTTAGCCTGGTAAAGTCAGATGCACCTCCAATAAAGAAAAAGTCATCAAGATGTAGCTCTTTGTAACGTGTTTCAATACGACGACGCTTCTCCCCTGTAGAGAATTTATCAAGTATGACCCAGGTTACACGACCATTGTGGTTGACTTCAACTTGGTGGAATCTATTGTCTGCAAGTTCATCACCAAGGGTAATACTCTTGGCATCATCCATACCTTGATATCTACCCAGACTCAGAGCAACTCTTAAAGAGGAAAAAGCAAAATCAGATGCACTTCACATTAGCATAAACAAAATACAAGCAAAACATTCCCTGTCATACATTGTAAACCAGACTCCAGCTGACAGTACATGTACATAGACTTAGTGTTGCATTTTTTCACATAGATGTAACAACAACAAGCATGCATTTCTAATGAGCAGTTTTAATAGTTAAAACTATTGACTCTACTTTTGTTGAGTTAGCTTATATTTATGTGGCTATTGTGAGCTGCCAGCTATCCATACAAATGATGTTTTTTGTCCAATTTTAAGTTCACCAAAGATGCCTCTTGCATTGTCTTTTGAAAACTGACTGCTTACAAAAAGTGTGGTCTATATGGATGGTTTATTTTAGCTCATATAAATGCTCGTAATATTTGAATGTTTTAGCAGATTCTCAGGAAACATTTTTAAGAAACATTTTACAAACCGTATGATGTCCACAGATATAGATTATATGTGTACAGTACAATAGCCAATATACAATGAATACGTATATATTCAAGCTCTGGGAATCAAAGTAGTGGAATTGGAAAACTATTTTTGGTGAGCGCTAAAATTCTGAGTTGAATTACCTTAGTTTTCCACCAATAAGCTCAATGGTAAAATAATCTCCAAACTCATCCCCAGTACTGTCACCATGTAGTAGCAATCCATTTGGTTGTATAGTCTTGAACGACAGGGTAATTGTGTTCTGGCTTTGCTTTACTGGTGTCTTATGGAGCGGATATTCTGCATAAGCATTTCCATCAAATTCTCCTTCAGTGGTTGAAACTGACAATAAAAGCACAAAACTAACGTTGAATGATCTTTGCGGAAAAAATATGCAACTAGTACACCTAATACTATTGTAGAGTAAGAAATGTGGCTTATAAAATCGATGTAAAAGGCACTTTGCAAATTCCGTCATTTTTCATATTCATATTCTATCCAAAATGTTTGAATACCTTGTATAGAAAATTAGTACTATCCGTTTAACAACAAAACAAGATATAGGTCCTGCTCCGTCAAAATATTTATACCATAAATATTTATACCATAAAATAGCATTCTGAACTATCGAACGGAAGTTTTAGTACGTACGTCATCATCTTTTTCTAGCAACCATAATTCTCCTGAAAATCAGGGCCCGGTTGTTCGAAAGCCGATTAGCGCTAATCCGGGGTTAACTCTAAAGAAAACATTTGGAGTTAATCCTGGGTTAACTCTTATCCACTTTCGAACAACCGGGCCCAGTTCTTTCTCAACACGTCATATATTTGTTCCATGCTATTTTCATACTGCAAAGAACTATCTTTTAACCAATCAAAAACTGTTATCCCAAGTAAACACAGCAGTCTCTGCGTTAATGAATTCTACTCCTATATATTAAGTTAGCACAAGTGAAAGATATACTACTACTAGATTCTTGAGCTATATCTGTACTCGAGTTGAGCAGAATAAAAGTGATCACAACAGCCCAAAAAGTCTCTACTGAGTAGTCCACTCACAAATGTACGAGAAGTCGAGTAGTTACGGACTAGTTATAAATGATAAAATAAATAAAGAATAAGAATAAGAATAAGAATAAGAATAAGAATAAGAATAAGGATAAGGATAAGGATAATAAGAATAAGAATAAGAATAAGAATAAGAATAAGGATAAGGATAAGGATAAGGATAAGGATAAGGATAAGGATAAGGATAAGGATAAGGATAAGGATAAGGATAAGGATAAGGATAAGGATAAGGATAAGGATAAGCCATTTGCACGATGGCGTCATTTTACTACAACTACCAGAATGCTCTACGAATTTTCTTTCTTATTCATATTTTTATTCCCTTTTGAGAATAGCAAAACAATTGGCACTAATTATTTTACAAAAGAAAGTGGGCAAAGCATTCTGGTAGTTGTAGTATATGACACCATCATCCAAATGGCCTACTGCTGTGAGTGTAGCGAGCAGCGACACTAATCTTGACGGACTTCCTGTTTCGATTTCGCCGAGAGGGTCTGGGCGCTATATTATGCGGTTTGAAAGTCGATCTTTTCAGGTTTGTCAAAGGTTTGTCAGGATGTTTGTCCATTGTTGTCAGGATGTCGCAATACTTGATTTTGTGAATGTGCAAATACATTGGATAGCGGCAAACTGTTCTAAAATTATGCGTTGGGCTGAGCACGTTTTTGAAGACCATTTTTGTGGTCAAATTCCATTTTTGTGACCAGATTTCGAGGTAAGTATATTTCAAACAAGTTTTAATACAATGTCAAATGTTGATTTGATTGTTAATGGAAGTATTCATCAAGGTCACGATCGCTTTAGCGACGTATCAAGGGGAAGACATGAGTCTTTCAGCTCTGTTATGTGCCAACTCGTGCCCTGTTTCACCGTGCACAATTCAGACAGTCGATCTAATACTAGTAGAAGATGCTATGTACTTAAAGGTCTTTGCAGAACAAGCTATACCAGACACAGAGACACTGTTAAACTGAAGCAATAGATTTAGATAAAATATACTTGTACAATTCTAAAACTTGTGTATGTTGTTCATGAATAGCTCAATATTGGAAAGTCAACTGAAGTGTCATACAACGCACAGGGGCAAACAAAATAATTGATAGTCAGAGAAAGCAGTGTTCGTTCGTGAGTTTTAGGGAAACAATTCTGCTAACGTGGATACAACTGTTTTCTTGCTCGCAGCATTCCACTTTCTATTAGAAACGGCTAGTAATAATATTAATAATAGTAATAACCTTTACTGTGTATCAGATAAATACTAGTCTTTTGTCGTTTCTTTGGCCCTTAAATTTAACTAGACACACCCGTGCGTTCACTCGTGCCCAGGTGCGAAAGCGAGACAAATATCGGCTTAGAAAAGACCTTTCCATAAGCTGCCGCTAGGGTAAGAGCAGGTTGACATGTTGTCGTTAATAAACTTTTTAACAAGACGCTTCTCGAAGCGTTACACTGGTTGCCTGTAGTGCAACCAGCACAGTAGTAAAGACCTTTACTGAATCGGCTAACTAAAGAAGAAGAAGAAGAAGAAAACAAAAAAGAAATACAACTTTGGTGAGCCCAGCAACTTGAAAAATAGGAGCTTGTTGTTGTCGACCACCGGGTGATGCACGCAGGATTGCGTGCATCATTCCCTAAACTCAGTTTTGATGCCTGTGCGATGTTCGTGGCGACTAAGGGTATTTTTAGTAACTTCGCCATCGCACGCGCAAGGCTCTCAAACAATAGAATTCAAATTCTGAAAGCAAACGATCCCGTCCGCGCGCACGTTAAGGTAATTAGTTTTACATTGCGCACGCTCTACTGCGCACGATTCTACCATGCGCGAGCTCGTGCACACGGAGAAATTTCAAGTTTTCAAGATGGCGGCCATTTAGATGATAAACACCATTTTTGAAATGTAAAATGCTCAAAATTACAGGCAAATAACTCTGAAAACATCAAATGAAGACTAAAAACACTAACAAAGGACTTTTTGGGAAAACTCGCCCTAGTCTTCCCTCTGCCAAAGCATATCTTGAGGACAAAATTCGTACTTTAGCGTGCTGTAGCGCAAAAACGAACACGGTGACCTATTGTTTTTATTACATCAAATCAACAAGAGTAAGCTAATCTATCAGATATTTCAATTTTAACAAAAATCTATGTTAATTCCGTTTTCGAGATATTCTCAAATACTTACCGAAGAAAGCTGTTTTCAAGCTAATATCAGGGTATGTACTGGTGCCGAAAATATCTCTATTTTTTACGACAATTGAGCAACTCTAGCCACCAGAGTGCTCTCCCAACTATCCAAGTGCATCCAGAACCAAGACAGCATAATAAGGGAGGGAAGCTTGCCATCAGTAGCCCAAAAACAAACACGGTGATCCCCATTTTTTATTTGATTTTTGGAATCAGTAAAGCTTATTTAGTAACTGTACGAAATTTCATTAAAAATCTATGTTCGGTTTTATTTCTACGAAATTACCTTAATTGCGCGCGAAGGCGAAGTTACTAAAAATAGCCTTAGCCGCCACGAACATCGCACAAACATCAATACTGAGTTTCGCTCTCTTAGTATTATGGCCAGTCTTGGTGAATTATGTTAATGTAGTCTGGCATAGTTTCTTTATGATGCAATACATATCACTTATTAGATGTTTTCTTGTGTATTACGGACTGATATTTTACGAGTCGCGTATGTATTTTGCCGAGCCTTTAGCCTTGGCCCTCAAACGATACCTTATTTGGTACATTTACGTCACAATTGTATAATAAAAGCACTCTGGCAAGTGTCTTAAAGGCGCTGTTACACGCTGAAACTTGCCTCAATGGCTGTTGCGAGACAAGTTTCACGACGCACTGCATTGTGTAACATAGTCATTTAGCTGAAACTTTCGCCGGGTCGGTTTCACGAGATGGTTTCACGAAAAGTAGAACTGCTTTCTACTCCTGCAGCAAAAACTTGTGTCGCGAACAAGTTTCAGGACGAAATTTCATCGTGTAATACTCCCTTTGAAACTCGTCTCGCATCGGTGATCGACATAAGTTTCAAATAAAAGTTTCAGCGTGTAACAGTGGAGACACAGGTTTAGCCTGTATTTACTCAACATTACTTGAAGTTAACCTGTCTTAAATGGGTGAAAAGTTAGCGGGTTCTACGTCTATATATTGTAACCCTCAATTGGTCATAACAAAAGCCTGGCTTAGCCATGTAGTTAGTTGATAGTCTTTATCCTAAATCATATAGTACAGGACTAGTTGCGTTTAAAGGTAGTAACAATTTTCTAGTTCTGAAAGACAGCAGTTGTCGGAGAAACTGACAAATTGCAGCAAAATACTGACTCAACCGTTTCTATTGTTTATTTGATATATATTAAGAGGAGACTTTTTTCAATGACAAGCAATAATGGCCAAAAGCACCAAAAACTAGACCTTCGTGCGAGTTTTAATCCAAATTTTCGTTCTGGATTAACACTCAAATCTTTTTTCTACCGGTTAAAAACTGATGCACCAAGATACAAAGATAAAATACCTGTTTAAAACGGAATTTTTGAATTGTACAAATACTTTTTCTTGAAGTTGTGTCGGTATTAAGCTTTTTCAAGCTGAATATAAAGAAAACATAGCAAATTAGCAAACTAATGAAGGCCTAAATCTCATTTTCGATCCAAATTTTCGCTTTGGATTAACACTTTGATTCAACTTTCACCGGCCAAAACTACTTACAAACAACTTAAACTTTCTGACAGAAATGATTTTAGTTTTGTACAACAGTTAACTCAGACGTTTTTGTCGTTCACTGCTCGAACTTGAAAAAAAAATCCCCTCCGTCTTAAACTGAAATCCAGTTTGATGTAACTGAGCAATCATGTTCAAAAGAAGGCAAACAAAAGGATACACCGATGAATTATCGTTGATCAACTTCTCCCGATCTGAAAGGAACCAAGATTTTGAGAAATACATCGATAGCTTTGAGGTTTTAGGCAAACATGTTTCAGCAACCTTCATTTTGCCATCTTTAGATAAGAGGAACAATCTCAATTAGTCTTGTTTCAGGAAGTAACTATTACAACCACGAAATGTCACATATGCATGTTACAGTTTCACATCTAGAAAGGAAAACTACTACAAAACCACTGATTAAATATGCACCTTTATTCGTGAATACACGCTCGGATCGCTATCGACAGCTGAGCCTAAACTTAATAATTCAGGCAAATAAAGTTGAAATGTGAATTCCGCATTACTAGTGCTGTATGAAATCGACTCGGGTGAGTTTGGTAGTGTAGGAAAACAGGACGAGCTACTGTATCAACAAATTTTCATCTTCCACAAATGTTTATTCCCTAATTCGAGTAAGTTATTTAATTGGTTTTGTTGGATTACCAATTGGTATCTTCATTTCTGGTTAGTAAGCAGGGAAGGCTGAACTGAACTACGCAATAAATCAAGTGGAAATTCTTTTATCCAGTTTATTCGACTTCCAAATATCCACAACAGTTTTGGCGTAATAATCGCCAATGAAATGTAGTATGTATACTTCTGTTCCGAGGAAGCTCGAATTTTGATGATATCAGAAATGAAGTATTCAAGAATTACGCACTTTTTAAAAGTATTGTACAGTCAATTATCATTATGCTCAACAACCACTAAAAAGATAACCTTACGGCGAACCAAATAAGCCATGTCATTCAAGATATCCCGGCAAGACTTAAATAGAGTGTGTTTTGCTTCCATGGAAATATTCCTAGCCAAGCTGTAATCTAGTTAACGTAATTTAGGTAATAGTCCAGGCGAATAATTTGATATACTGAATGGAACTCATTCATAACCCCCTAAAATGACCGACCTATAAAATACATGGATTAAAGATCGACTTACCTGCTAGAGAATCCTGTACTAAAAAACACAACAACAGCAAGATTATGGCCACGACACGAGCCGCCATCATACAAGTTATATTTGATGCTCTAATATTTGTTAAGAAATATTGACGGACTTAACGCCTGGGTGCACTTTCGGTATCAGTCAAGTTATAAAAAAATGACCGGGAAGCTGTTTATATTCATCTCAAGAAAAAAAATTAAAATGTTCAAATATATTATTTATCATTCAGAGTGAGAAAATTCTCAAGCACATTAAGGCCTGGGTCAGCAGCCAAATTCTTAAACTAAAGTATGATTTTTAGTATCAGCCTATGATATGTTCAAACAGTTTGAAATTTGGCACGTCAATAGAACTTGTGTTTCTTGATTGCCTTAACTCAAAATATTTGTGAAAGACTGGTCACGTGATCAGTTAGTCGTAGAAAATGTAACAAATCAGTCTTTTAAATACTAGGTAGCTAGTTATATTGATATACAATAGCAGATACCCTAAATACAGTCCAATTTGAAAGCATGAAAAAATCACGTTTGGAATGGATGACTAACGTTCTTCATTAAGGAGATATAGTATAAAACAGGTCACGTGACCAGATGATCAAATCACTTTTTACTCAATATCTCCTTAATCAAAATCGAGAGCCAACCATTCCAAACGTGAATTTATAAAACTTATTATGATGTGTATATTCATGGTACTTTTAAGGACAGACAAACTACACTCGCCACCCAGTTTAATTTTTTCTATTTTCCAATTCAATGACGTCATAAGTCACGTGATTACAATAACTTTTACCGTAAACAGTTAAGGATCTAAAATACAATTCTTAGACCGATTTGTGTCTTATACAAACAAAAACCTGTCAAGATATTGAGAAACTTCCTCATGCTTGAGAAACTTCCGTCGCTTTGACGATATGTTTGGAGCACTATCATTTGGTACATTTTTGATCAAGAAACTCACCCAAATACACTTCCGCCAGAGGAGGGTCCACTACTATCCCACAATGCATTGCGAACTGGGAATCCAATATGGCGTCTGGATCAAGAGCCATGTGTGTTCAGGCGTTTCTTTCTTTGTCCGAGGAAGCAATTGCGTGACTTGAATAAGGTAAGACCCTTACAAAATGGATTCATGAATAACAATAGTTACAATTTGCATAATCAGTTGTTTAAAATAACGCAAATATAGAGCTTCAAACGCTTGTCACCTATAGGCCGCTCGGTGTGACAGGGCAAATTAAAACATAGTTTTCTCAACGGTTGTTGCTAGCCACTTTTTTGAGTATTTTAAGTTTTAATAACTTCAAGTAAAAGTCCAGATATCTAAAAATAACGTAGATTAAAAATGACCAAAAGTGACCCACGATTTACAGTCTTTTAAGTACAAAACACTTGGTGTATTTTCGCGGGAAAAATGGCGGCAATGGACAAACGTGATTCGTATAAGGTTCGATATATTGTAGATTTACGTCTTTAAGAGTTTTTAAAATGCAATTTTGATCATATACGACTGAGTTTTATGTTAAACTAACCTCTATTGCTTCTGTTTTAAGGATTTAGATGGATGGTGCTGGTGTAAAGCGTCCCAGTGTTGCAACTGGCGATACGCCAAACAAACCAGTACCAAAACGCCGTCAATTGCTATCTAAAGCGAACTCTACTGCTAGAAAACCTTTGCATTTTTCTACACCACCATCAAAAAGTCCAGTGAAAAAGGTATTTTAATGATTATAAATGATTTGGTTTTAGAAGTAAATCATAATACACTTTATTTACGTGGCAATGATATTTAGCTTTTAAAAGTTTGGCTAATCGACGTAGACTATCTAAACTGCCTATAAAAATATTAAGTTTATGCCCCCTTATATACCCATAATGTATTTACATAATGTATTTACAATATTGAATTGAAATGAGACCAATATAAATAGAATAGCAGTATGTACTAGTTTAAAAGAAATGCAATATTTATTCTCTGGTGCCTATTTCCTTATGAAACTTTGTAATAGTTGTTAATCATTAGTAGGAAGTAGTTTCCACTTTAACTCTGTACTTTCTACTTTTGAAATATGAGATATCATGCTACCAATTTTGTAAACCTAAACTGGACAATGTTTGTTTCTTAGAATCTACTTCAATCTCTCAAAACTTCACCAGCCAGGTACCACAAGTGGCAATTTAATGAGGACCGTGCCCTCATAGAATTTATCGCCTTGGCCAAAACAGATCCCAGTTATGAATGGCCAGAGAAATTAAGTGAATGGCCAGCATTTAAACCAGGTCATAAACTATGGGAAGATGCAGCTAAACACATTAGGGAGGCAACATCATCAAATTTTCTTCTTACAAGTAAGTATTAGTCCCCAGTACAGTTGCAGTATTTCTTATCTCATTACAAATCATAATAGTATTGTACTGTTCACAGAATGATGAAATCTATAAAGTAATATTAAGAAGAGTATGTGTAGATGACATATGAAAATTAAAGTTTTACTTCTTAAAGTTTTAAATTAAAAATTACACAATTCATTGTACTTTTGTGCTTATTTCCTTTTTGGTCTATTTAAGGTACACGTGTTCGTGGTCGTTTGATAAATAACCTGAAAGTGAAGTATAAAACTGTTGATGAAGCTGAAAAACATTTTGGATTGACACTAGCAGATTATCTTGACAATCTGAACTTGGACTCGACTGCCTCATCTAAAAAGAAAAGTTCTGGAGTTGATAAGAAGGTGCAGACAATAGAGGAGCCCTTGTTTGTTCCTGTTGGTCCACAGCCTACACTGAATCCAACATTTAATGAAATCCAGGCTTCAATTCTCAATCTCAGTCATGCAAATAAACTGAAGTTCTTGGACTGGCTCTTTTTGCATCTAGCTGTTGCAAGTGGTATTGATGATAACCCTTCAAATTGTGCCTCTCTATCATTGGAGGCAATGAAAAATTTAAAAGAAAAAGGAAAGCCAAATCTTGTTTACAGATTTGTCTACTTGTTGTCTACAAAAAGACCCGACGGCACTGATACACTTCTGCCAATGCAGCAGATGCCATTTGGCTTAATCCAGTACCAGATCATGTTCTTTTCATGTACCAATATCATGCAGGTTAGTGCAATGATTACTCATTATACATATCCCACCATGGAGGGAATTAGAAATTCTGGAGGGGAGGGGAGTCAGAGAAGGAACAAAATTACAGAGTTTGTATGGAAGAAAAAGGTTCGTTCCAGAGGGTACAAATTACAAATTCCCTCTTTGGTGGGGTATGGATATTTTTTGGAACTACACATTGTGAATCTTACAATAATGCATGATTTTATGCATTTCTACAGTCTTCGTGAAATGCTAAAAATGAAAAGATAGATAAAATGTTAATGATCATAAAATCCACTGCTATGACTAATTTCCTATTTGTTGTGAGATTTACATTTTGCATTATATTGTTTCTTTCAAATCAATGTTATTTGTCAAAAAAAAACCCTCAGTCATGCCCTTGCAAATCACAATTTATCTCTGACAACCTTTTTGGAGTATACACATGATAAAAGATAAGGTTAAGTTTATAGTTCTAAGTTTGGGGGACTTTCGGGGTGACATAATTTAAAGTAACGTGTTTTTGTATTTTTTGCATTCTAGATATCTGTTCCCAATGATTTTGCTGTTTGGCATGAAACAATGTGCGCAGAGTTCCCTACCCGTTTTAACCGTTTGTTCAGGGGGCCAATGTGGAGTTCCGTACCAGTTGAACAGCACAAAGACCCTTTAACAGTAAGGGAACAACTAGTTAGTCTATTATTCAACCTACATTGTGTTACACTGCATGATAAGAAAAATATTGTATTAGTATCAACATGTCAAAATCCTTTCATCAGGTTATGAATAAGTTACCGCACTGTCTAATGTAGTGTCACTATTCAATTTCTAGGCAAAAGTGAATGTTGCTGCACCAAGTTTACAATGGGTACAGAAGAGGACTGCAAAGTCAACATTCAGCAAAAAACCTGAAATTCAGGTTTGTTGCACATCATATCATATATTTCCTAGGACAGTTAACACATAGCCTAAAAATTGTTTTCTCAAAAATTTTATAAGGGAGCAGTTTGCATTGTCAATTTAGGCCTCTTAACAAAAGTTCAAAATGTTGGGAATTTGATGGCAATTCATTTCTAAATCTAGATTGAAGCTTTGAAAAGCTTGAAAAAAGCACATCCCAAGGGGCGCTTCTGGCTGAAAGTGGATGCCTGTGACCTGAAACCAGCTTTACAAGAGTCTGTGAGGAACGAGTGGAATGGGGATATTGATCTGGGGGATGGCAAAGCGGAAGATCTTTACAAAGAGTACGTTAGAAGAAGAAATCAGACAAAACTACCAGCACCTGCCAACCGAGACAAGCTTGAAAAAATGGTGATTGAATTGATTGAGAAAGCAGCAGAAGACATACCATTCCTTGCTGAAGGACTGAGAGATGCTGATCAGGAGTATCGAAGCAAACTTGACAGCCAGAATACCTCAAAGGCACTACTAAAATCACTTTGTTGGGAGAGAGTTGAGTATAACACTCTCCTTCTTCAAGCACACTCCTTCAAGAGCAAGTTGGAAAGCCTGTTGCCTCACCTGCACCCAAACTGTCCACGACTTGCAGATGTTGTGTCCTCCATCACAAACCTCAGATATGATTTACTGACTTACTTGAGAAATGTGTTTGTTAAAAAGAGACAACCAGCAGCAACTCATGTCCTGGTCATCCTTCTTTCTGATGAAAAGAGATCTTCTAAGCCATATGCTTTACCTGTACAGTATATCCCATATCACTCCTTTAGAGACCAGTTTATTCGTGATGTAACAAACAAAGTGAAGGCAGCAATGATTGCACTTGATCTAAAGCCTGTAGGTGAGTGTTGGAAATTGTATGACTTTTCTAATGTCCATAATTTCCGTTTTCAGAGATATGGTATATGTTAATATCACTTTTTATCCAAGGTACAGTGACAGATGGTGAATTTAGTTCATTGAGAACCCAGGGGGAGACAAGGCCACTCCATATTATACAAGTAATTAAAGATGCACGAGAGAGTGTCAGCAGACAGAGCGAAGCAACATTATTATCCATGCTGCTTAAAATTGGAGGTAAGATGAATTTCAATACAAGGTAAAAGCTCAAGGACTTTGAAAGGGAAATATAATAATAATAATAATAATAATAATAATAATAATAATAATAATAATAATAATAATAATAATAACTTGTTTATTCCCACTCATTGCAGTCGAATGACTGAATTACAAGAGGTCAGAGACATAATTACAATACTTGACAGTGACAAACTTATTAAATCTTTCAGTGTTAATAGATATTTGATACTGCGTATTTCCAGACATGATTTACAGACAGAAAATTTGAAGCCATAATTAACTTTTATTAATAGGGGGAAGATGTTAACCATTTAATAATGATGATGATGATAATAATAATAAATAGAAAAGGAAAGTTTTTTACATCCCTCCAAAGAAAATTTATCATAATTTTGTAGTATTTTTTGGGACACATGTCCTATAGCTAAACTCAATTTTTTTTGTTAGAAGATGCAAATGGAAAACCTGTGGTGGAAAGACCCAACAAGTACATCCCTGATGATGTAATTTTGAATCTACATTCCTTGATTAATGAACAGCACATGACTTTGGAGGATGCCATAACATACATGAGAGGAAGACTAGTCCCTCCTGGTTACACTCCATACAGTTTTGTTGCTAATACTCCAGAGACCTTTCTACATAAATTGAGGTCATTAGTTGCAACTTATGTTTATAGAGGTAAAACTACATGGAATTGAATTTTAACTCATCCCTAATGCACTGATACTCCAGTGGCCTGCAGTTTTTATGTTGGTAGAATTATGCATGCTAGAGTTTATAATACATCTTTTTACAGGAATTCTGGATGAGTATGAGGCTGCTGGAGTCCATTTCAGGCAATATTTATATGTTCCTGAAATCGATCCCTTAACTGGAAATGAGTACCATGAACGCGAGGACCACTGCCACATCTTGAAAAGGATTGCAAAACACACGAGAGAAGGTGGACCATTGGGATTCAATCTGAATGGATTTGACGAGGCCCTCACAAACCCTGGAACTGGACTAACTCATGCAGCTCTAACAGGAGAACGTAAGCAATCAGTCCAGGATGCAGAGAGACTTCTATCCTACCATGTATCTAGGTTCCTTAGGGAAAGAGGATATGACAAAGAAGCCAAGTATGTAGACATCATTGCAGGATGGCATGAAGCAGCAGATGGAAGGGGACTCTCGGAGCTTGAAAGGTAAACGTTATTACATTCGAAATAATAACCTTCATTTTTATTTCTTTTTTATCATTGTTATCTTTGTTGTTATTTCTGTGGTAAGTGTGGCTCATCTGTTGTCAACTTAGTAGTAGAAGTTATAATAGTAGAAGTGATATTTTCTTTTTGGTCAGATGCAAGAAAAATTACCAAATGCTAAACTTGATTTTGGATGATTGGATCCCCTGGCACAGAAATAATTACGACCTATCAACCATTGACATAAACAGGTATCAATTGTAGATCTACTTAGTATTTGCTTTACAATAACACTGTTAATCGCACAACCAATCACACAACAAGAGAACGAGAGAGAGAAAGAGAGAAAAAAAAACACAAATTGTAGGTGCCCTTGACCCAAGAACATCTCATTTGCTTATTATTTCAATTTGATCTCATTTCCTAAATACAGTACAAGCAATATGATTCTTACAAATTTTGAAACGACAACTGAAATATCATCAAATATCATATACATATTGTCTGTTGTTGCTATACTGTCAATATGTGGCAGTACAGTAAAGTGATGTACAGATGACAATTACAAGGGCATATATTTTAATTTTTAATTTCTCCAGACCAATCAAAGGAATATGTGGGTTTTCCCGGGAAACAGTAATAGCTGTGACCACCAATATTGAGAGTCTTGAGTCTAGAAGGCGCCAGAATGAGACCATAGGCTACCAAGAACATCCTAGAGCTGGGTCCACAGATGACGTGGAAGCGTTCTTTGCCTTAGTACACAGGTTCCTTGGGAAAATCTTTACGCTCAAAGAGTTCAAATATGCGTGGCAAAAACTTGTGAGGTTAGTAAGTATTGTGTATAGAACTGTCAAACATGGGGATCAAGGGCGGATCCACAGAGGGGCAAAGGGGGGCTGAAGCCCCCCTCTTTTGCCAACAATACTGAATAAACAAATAAAAAGTTAACCTCAGTCAAGTAATTTCATTCAAGCCCCCCCCCCCCATATATTGGAAATTTCAGTCAAGTCCCCCCCCTGTAGTTTTGGCTGGATCCGCCCTTGGGGATATACATGTAGGTAGTACAAGCACTAATTTAAGCAAAAAAAAAACCAACAAAAATACAAATAAGTAGTGTTTTTTCCTTAAATTGGAATCATAACTTTAGTAATACAAATGCCTTTTTGGGGGCTTTGTTTTAATACTTGTGAATTCTTAGTTTGTAATGAAATCTTAGAGTGCTAACACTAAAAGTGTGCAATACTTTGTACCATTTAGTACTAAATCAATAGAAAATAGAATTAGCATAAAATAGCAGTAATTAGTACTATTTATGTTGCACACTTTATGTGTTTGTACTCTATCAGACACCAAATTTGTTGAGAACTTTGAACCAACTTTTGTATGAGCTTATAACAGGTTTATTGACATAATGCAGGTTTACCAGTCACAAGACTTATATCATTATTTTATTTATGACAGAGAGTTCTCAAAGAGAGTTGACCCAGACCTCCCCTTCTATTATTGGACCATTAACGAACGATTCAGAGATTTAGAAGATGAGCTACCATCATTCAATGAACGCCCAGTCAATGACAACCATCACCAAGATGATGAAATTGATGCTGAAGATTCAAACGATGAAACAGATGCTGAAGATTCAAACGATGAAACAGATCCTGACAGTGATGATGATGATGATGATGATCACAACCCACAAACCCACCCACTTCGCCTACATAGACTAACTTTAAACAGAAGGGAAGATTCATCTATATTTGTTTCTGGAAGATCCTTTCTTCCAGTCAGAAACAAGACCACAATTAGACAAAGAATATTTAGACCCTTAGCTGAATTACCACCTTGCCCAAATCTCCCTCAAAATGATTCAAATTGATTGAAGAATTTGATGTTTTTATGTAAAACAATGTAAATATTAATGTAGAAGATAATACTCTTGCAAAAAATTGTTCAAGATAACATACTTAGAATTAAATTTTTATAGAGTGCTTACACTATGTAAAAGAAACAAATAACTGTATACAGCCTCATGGGCTATCAACTTGTAGTCCGCTGGACCCTGTGGTCTAATTGTTTTAGTATAAACATAATAATTATTACAATTCAGAATTTGGAATTTTGCTCGCTCAAAATTCCAGTTACTTCGCCACTAGTAGGCTGTCACCAATTAGACTACTAGTAGGACAGCCAACCAGCAAGCACAATTCGTAATTGGCCATTAAAATGCTCATACCAAAATCTAATTAGTTAGTAATTAGAATTTTTTTTAATTTGTGACTATTAGTCAAATGGAACAGATTACAGTGCGGATACTCTAACCCAACCAACTTGACAAAACTGTCTGATGAAATAGCAGTAAAACCAGACAGAGATAGAACTGATAGCAGCAGTCAATAACAATAACAATCTTGAGCAGAAACCTTCAATATAATTGGTTGATTATCAATTAATCTAAAGAAGGCCCAATTAGAGTGTCCTCACTTTATCTATTATATTGTCTTGAATGAAGATTAAACATCTTTTTTATATGAAATAGTTATTAAGTACTGTATTTTACAAACTGGAGTTAGCGCACTTAACCCATGAAATAGTTAGTAGACTACTAGTTCCTAGTAGATCTTATTTCCACACACTAACATTCAATTAGTGTTTTACGGATTAAGATTAGTGCGCCCACTCTAGAGTGGATGCACTAAATTAAGTGTGTTAGAGTGGTTTCACTTAACCCATGAAACAAAATCTAATAGTGAGTACCTAATAGTCACATGGAAACAAAAGAAAACAGTAGAAATAAGAGCTACAACTATTAGTCTAATCTATTTCACAGGTTAAGTGAAACCACTCTACTCTTGTAATGTCCAATATTACTAAATTGATTCATGTACAGTGAGCGCACTTAACCTATAAAATAGTAGACTACTAATTACTAGTAGATCTTATTTTCATTGTTTTCTTTTGTGCCTATTGAACTATTACACACTAACATTCAGTAAGTGTTTTACGGATTAAGTGCACTCACTCTATTACACATGAATAACAGAGTTATAAGTGTTGTTGGGATCAGTTTTACCCCACTTTCCCCTCTTTGAAATGTTCAGTGCCCCTTCAAACTTGAAATTACATATCCTTGGGATGTACCGTCTCTTGTACCCAGCAAGTTTAATGTTTGTGATCTCATTTCTTCTCTGCGCTTGAATCATTTTGGGTATTTTGTGAACAGGACAATATCCTAATGGCATCCATACATCTGTGTTAGGATTATAAATGTCAAACCTCTGAGCGTTCTTGTCTTCTATGTTGTCTGGTTCAGGGATAATTCTAAATCTGGGAATTATATTGTCCACCAACTGATCAGACAGCATTTGAAATGCATCTTGGTACCTTTTTTCCCAAAAGGAGCCTTTGATTTTAAAATATTCAACTGTTTCTTCTTGAACAGTATCTGAAGAAGTAGAAGTGCTAGGTACTTGAACAGTATTTGAAGAAGTAGAAGTGCTAGGTACTTGAACAGTATTTGAAGATGTAGAAGTGCTAGGTATTTGAACAGTATTTGAAGATGTAGAAGTGCTAGATATTTGAACAGTATTTGAAGATGTAGAAGTGCTAGGGACTTGAACAGTAGTTGAAGGAGTAGATGTGCTAGGGACTTGAACAGTAGATGAAGAAGTCGACGTGCTAGATTCTTGAACGGTATCCGAAGAAGTAGAAGTGCTAGGTACTTGAACAGTATCCGAAGAAGTAGAAGTGCTAGCTGTTTGAATAGTAGCCGAAGAAGTAGAAGTGCTAGGGTGTAGTTCATCGAGAGACATGTCTTCAACTAGTTGCCGCAATTCGAACGAGCACAAGCACTCATTACGCATCTGAATTGTAAAGCAGTTGCAACTAACCACAAAGTCCAAATCTAATGGAGGTAATTCCATGTCTATCTCTCTTGGAGATGGGTCTCTTGGTGCAACTTGATCGATCGATGGACCGGGAATAACATCAAAATTCCAAATTACGGTAGCGCTTTGAGTTTCGCCATTTGCTCTTTCTTCTTCATCCAATTCAGTATCGAAGAACTGATAAAGATATATAAATTTATAACTCAAAACAGCGTCTTTTAACTAAAAAGATATCGTCATAACTTACCTTTATAGAAGAGCTTGAAATTAGGCGTATAAGTACTGGACTTCGAACGTCTTTCAATTTTGAATCGATCGAACAGTTGTCACTTGTAGTACAAGGAACAAGAGCAACACGTCTCTCTCTCAATTCCTCGATAAAACTCAAATGGATCAGTCTAAAAACGACTTCTACTCCTTCAAGTCCTGGAAGATACACTTTAAACTCGTCTTTTGACACACAGTGGGCATAAACGAGGTCTCTGTCCTTGAATACTATTGATGAATGACCCGCGATCGATCTCAACACCGCCATTTTGATCTTCACCCGCGGCCGGTTTCGAAGAAGTGATGACGTCACACAAAATGATAATATATTATGAAACGCAATGCATTGTGGGATAGTAGTGGACCCTCCTCTGCACTTCCGCATAACTCAGATAGATACCTCAGTTTATTGTTTACCACGCTATTCATTCTGCATGTATTTCTGAAAGAAGAACTCCTTTCAGAGTCTGTTCTCTAGACGGCAAAGATCGAGATGAAGGCATACGAAAATCAATATTATTCTTCAATTTGTCTGTGACCTAGTGAGCACTTAACGGCTCATTAATTATTCGTGTCGTATTCCTACTATATATGAATGAATTAATAAATATAATTGTTATATACCAACTGTCAAAGTCAATTTTTTCCGTGCTCTGATTGGGCGAGAGCGCATCACCGGAACGTCAACAAATTTTGCTGTTTTGATTGAGCTTTGAAGGCACGTTTTTGGCGGCGTGCGTTTACAAATTCATTCATTCGGACATACATGAGGCAAAACTCGTGTTTATTATCAAACTTTTAAGACAAATATAAATTCATTCATTCGGACATACATGAGGCAAAACTCGTGTTTATTATCAAACTTTTAAGACAAATATACAACATTTATTCCAAGAAAAAGATGATAACCAACCAGAAATGTCACTTAAAAAGCTGCAACAATTCTCCGAAAAACTATGTGTGAAAAAAGGTCAGTTTTGTGTGAATTTTGATTAAAACCTAAACTATAGGCAGCGACGTTTTGCTTTATATTTTGTTCTTTGACAGTTACGTTGGTATGCATAACAAAACACTTATTGACTGGGACCTCGGGAAAACAGTATGTTTAGTGGTCCCTCGACCGCCAATGTTTCATACTGTTTCCCTCGGTCCCAGTCAATAAGTGTTAAATATAAATCTTAAATGGCTATATTTTTATGCTATGGTCTTTGATTTATTTAAACATATTTCTTGCTGTTATATATTGTATAAATACCGGCAAATGTACTGTTGGCGTAAAATATAGCAAATAATCTTCGTTTTGCAAAGCCATATTTTGCATGCGAAAGCCCAGAAATGTCATTCATCATTTTTCTGTCTTCAAAATTTCCGTGTTCAAAATTTCTATGTTCGAAATTTCCGTGTTCAAAATTTCCGTGTTCAAAATTTTTATGTTCGAAATTTCCGTGTTCAAAATTTCCGTGTTCAAAATTTCTATGTTCGAAATTTCCGTGTTCAAAATTTCCGTGTTCAAAATTTTTGAGTTCAAAGTTTCCGCGAGTTCAAACTTTCCCCGTTCAAAATTTCGGAGTCCAATCACGTACAAGTGAGAAGAAGAAACAAACTTTCGACCCTTCCACAGACTTTCGTCATAAGTGTTGACAGATACTGAAGGTCTATTCAAATATCAACTTGGATCGAGACATGCACTCTGGACACTGTGGTGGCAAAAAACTACATATTGACAAGGTACTTTTGAGCTTTTTACGTTTTACATGGCCTTCGTATAAAAACGCTTTATTTACTAAGATAAGGTTTAGAGAACCAGCAAAAAAGGTATTTGTGCAATACAAGGACGTGCAGGTAGTACGTAAAATGGTTATGAGCTGGGCCTATTTTTTGGTTACCTAATTTTTTTCTGCAAGCTCGACCCGAAGCTCAGACGTTCAATGTAATTTTTAACAGGAGTTCCGGAATAGTGTAGGGCCGAATATGCAAATGAGTCACTCACTCACTCACTCGCACATTGGTAAATTATGTTACTGCGCATGCTCGACGTGATTGACGGCAGACCGAGAGTATCGTGGGCTCTGGGTACGAGATTGAAGGAAATTTGATTCCGGAACTCCTGCGTCTCCGTTGAGCTGTTCGATACTCGGACGTGAAAACCTTTCTGAATGGACCTTGTACATTGCTGTTGTCAAGCAAGAAAAAAAAATCGTCGCAAGTCCAAAGTCATTCTGGCTTTAGTGTTTGTACTCTATCAGCACGAGAGTAAACGCCCGGGGGGGGGGGGGGGGGGGAATCGGAAATGGACGGGGATGCTCGTCGTACCTTTTAGGGGTCAAAATCAGCGATCTGGTACCTTTTAGGGTATCCCAGACTTTGGTGGACTACTAGAGACCTAGCTGGTACCTTTTAGGGTGATTTTTTCCTCCATCAACGATTAAACACTGGAAACAAAGATCGGATTGCACGACCAAATTGTTCGTATATAAATAGACAATTGATCGCTTGATTGAATAAAATATGCAAAATGTTAAATTTAGTGTTTTTGAGTTGGTACCTTTTAGGGGTAAAAACATGTATTGCCACGCCCCACCCGGATATGACTTTGGTACCTTTTAGGGGTCATTTTTAAAATTTCCGACGAGCATCCCCGTCCTCTTATATATAGGAGTCCCCCCCCGGGAGTAAACGTTTAAATATAAAGCAAACGAAAACATTTTGATTACGAACTGTTGCTTAAATTCAAGCAATGTTCAGTGTTTTTGTGTTATGCTTCTCACTATTTGACCCCAACTATCATTTACGTGTTATATAACCAACACTTTTATCTAGTGCTCTTATGGAATGTGACAACTGTAAATTACATTGATTTTCCTTCTAGCTAGCTCTTTTGAAACAAATGTTCTGCATATATTCTTTTTGTCCTTTTAGTACTAAATTTAATGTCTACATATTGATGACAACAACGAATAAGAAAAAGAAGACGAAGAAATCCCAGACTATAATTGCTACGCCCGCCAAGTAACTAGATGTAGTATAAACAAGAGTCAAAAAGAAATCAACCAGCAGAACACGAGAGCACAAATCAACACAGTAAAACCCAGAATCCAAGACAGTTCCTTAGTCATTCGTTCTTGTAATTGGGACTTCAACCAAATATCTGCAATCATATCACTGTTGACATTCAAACGAGGAAATGGTACATCAGGAACTTCAACACCAAGAAACTCACACAGCGGTTTCCATCCTTGCTTGACGTTGTAAACAAGCAGCTGATCCCGCGGGATAGTGGACTGGACCCGCGCGTTGTATTTCCTGTACTGATCAGGATGATAAAATTCAGCGTTGGAATTCAAACCTAGATGATTTCGAAGAGCCGGGATAAGTCTCCCCCACTTGCGGCCAGTTGGTGTACAAAGATACCCAAGTCTCACCCACACTGACGAAAGTACTGACGATGTATAAACTGAAATAGTTTTCTTGAAGCTTTCCGACCATACATGTTCGTTATCACGAACCATCAACAGAACTTTCGCGTCAGGGAAAACTGTGAACATTTCCTCCCAGAACGGAAGAAGCGGGAATATCTGTGATTGCGTCAACATTGGCATACATGGTTGCAAAATCAGGTATTTGATTATTTTCCATTGCATCAAGATATTCATCTAAATGATATCTCCAATGCTCTTGAATATCGTGGACATTGTAGCCAAGAATTCTCAGTGCTGATGCTACAGATTTAGTGCCAGTTTTTGACATTCCTGCACATATGAGCTTCATTTTCGTTTGATTGTCGTCTTCTATAGTTCTTTGAAACAACTCTCCACTTAGAATATACTCCACTTCTTTTGCTTATCAATTTACATTATCATGTTTCAACTAACGTTGCTTGCATTTTCGGTTGTTAAATATTGACTCGAACCCAGTCTATATTATGATGTCCTCGTAGAGAATTTGGAACAAGTTTTGTTTAAAAGTGAACTTTTATAAGCAGAACCAGGATTCCATTACGAGTGGCAAGAATGTTTAATGACTGTCTTGGGCACAGTTATAGAATAACATTAATGCACATTTTCACTGAAAACATTCAGTTACATGACCTCGAGTGTCTTCCATTGTCTAGGCAGATTTCGTGTGTCTGTGAAACTGATGATGTCACCGTGCTCGATGCTCTTGAATCGAACCCAAACGTGTAGCAACGCGTTACAAATGAATGAATGAATGAATGAATGAATGAATGAATGAATGAATGAATGAATGAATGAATGAATGAATGAATGAATGAATGGATGGATGGATGAATGGATGGATGAATGGATGGATAATAATAGAACAGATACACAAGAGAAGAAGACATCATTAACCTTGGCTGGCTTCCCATCCTGGAGCGTCGCCAGTTCAGCATGTTAAACTTGGCATACAATGCACTCTACAATACTGAATGGCCAAGCTACCTACCACTTGAGCGCCACATCCCAGCCATGAGACTTCGGTCATCAGACGAAGTACAACTACAAGTACCTTTGACAACTGGTACCTTTCAACATGCATGTGCAACTGCTTTCAACAAATTACCAAAAGATCTAAGGAACTGCACAAGTACAAATCAGTTCAAGAGGCAGTGCAAGAAGTTCTTGACAAACTCGGCAAAAAGAAGGTTGCTGATTAACTGAACTTCCAGTAAAGAACGTTTATACTAAGCAATGTAGTATCTCAATGTGAACATGTAAATACATAACATTTTTTTAAATTATATATATAACTACTGATTTAATAACCTTTATATATTTTATCATTATTTTGTAAACATCTATTGCCTATAATGCGGTAAATATGAGAGTGTGTGACCATGAGTGTTGTATATAACATATCTTTGTATTGCCACGTGTAATGTTTTACAGATGAAGAGCCAATTCCAAAATTGGAAAGCTGTAAATAAACCATTATTATAATAATAATAATAATAATAATAATAATAATAATAATAATAATAATAATAATAATAATAATAATAATAATAATAATGATCTTTATTTAAAACACGGTAACTCTATCAATATCAAGATAAAAAAAACTTAATGTTGCTCTACCTAGAGGCCGTACATATACAAATAATAGTGAACATATAAGGGACCATTCATTTTTTATCAGGGAGAGGGGGGCGGTGGAAATATGGGGGGGGGGGGGGGGGCATTAAAAAAAATCAGGCCTATAGAGGGGGGGCCACATGTAGAAGAATCGATGTCAAAAGGGGGGGCCATTCAAAAACATCATACCAATGAGCTTTTATCAGTTATTTTTAAGTAAGGGAAACAGAATAGAACATTTCTGAGTTACTGCTTTACTGCCTATCGCTGAGCGGCTCGCGCTTCGCGCTCGCAAATTAAAATGTACTGATATTACAAAATCCGAAACTAGTTATATGTGCTAACTACTCATTTACTGAATCAGAAATGTAGTACTTTTGAGTTACTTTCATGCCTTACTTTGACGAGCGGCTCGCGCTTCGCGCTCGCATAATGTCGTTATTGTAAATGGTTTCTGAAAATGTTCTGCTTGCTCTCAGAAGAGCAAGAGCTTTATTCTTTACAGAAAATTGATCCACTCTGATTCCGAAACGAATCCCCATTCAGAATGCAGCCTACGGGCCTGTAAATGATCATGAAAAACAAAATAATCTGACATTAAAGTACATGGATTGCTAACATTTATACAACTGCAACAAACTTTTGATATCCTTTTAGGGATCATTCATTTTTTATCAGGGAGGGAGGGGAGCGGTGGAAATTTTTTTTGGGGAGAGGGGGGTCATTAAAAAAAATCAGGCTTATAGAGGGGGGGGCTAGTTTTTCTTGTATGGACTCCTGCTGGAATTCCACCGCCCCCCCCTCCCTGATAAAAAATGAACGGTCCCTAACATCTATAGGTATATAATATAAGGAAAAAAAAAAAAATATATATATATATATATATTTCTAAAAAATCTAAAAATACAGTTGTAAATCAGTTGTTGTCAACACAAAACTTATGATTTTTTATCTGCTTTTTAAATTTGTCAATTGAACGTTCTTCTTTCAATGGATCAGGAAGTGAATTCCAAAGCTTAGCGCCTGTATGATGGATGGATGGATGGATGGATGGATGAATAAATGAATGAAAAAAACTCATTGATAGACGGAAGCCAATTTAGGCCGGCTTTCGCTAATTTTTCATTGGGCCGTCTTTGCTCTCACACTCACTGCCTCTAAATTACGTATTTTTCATACATCACTCAATTCACATGCTGATTTTTGTTGAGGGAGGAAAAACCGGAGAATCCGGGGATAAAACCCACGTGGCATGGTAGAGAACAACACATCAAACAAACTCAGCTCACTTATGATACAACGACCGAGCGTTGAACCCGGACCACAGCAATGAATGGCAAGCGCTCTCACCGCTCGGCCAACCATGCCACTCACAAATTAATGAATGAATGAATTTTACCCTGTGCTCAAAATCAAGCTCAAAGATGTTATTGAGAAAATCTAAAGAAAATCCTGTGATAGAGACGCTGACGCAAGTAAGCACGCGAGATGTCAAACGCCTTCGTAAGGCTACCTTGAAACTATGCTTTTTTTTCCGGTGCATTACGTCACGCAATATTTTGTCATTGCCCTTGTTATTCAAGCTAACGTTTGTATTATACCGAACTGTTACGTGTACCAGTGTGCATACTGCAGTAACATAACACGTTTGACTCTACTGGTAGAATTAGTAACTAAATTAACGTTTATTACTGGTTGTTGTAGAAACTCGCTAACTCAAACTCCCATGAGAAACGGAAAAAAGTTCGAGTTGACCGGCCGGGGTTCGAGTCAAAATGGTGTTCAATTTCAAGTATGTTCTCTGTGTGCTCAATTACCTGTCTTTCCTATACGTAAACGAATTACTGCACTACGCGAAACATACAGAAACCAGAATTTGGCGAAATTCAGAATTACTTTTCCACATGTTATTATACTTAAGAGCATTTCAAGATTCTCGTAGTCTTTATCCAAACGCAGAGTTCGAGTTAAAAGGGTAAATTTGGGAAAATAGGTTTAGTTTGAGTTGGCGGGGATTTCAGAGTTAACCGAGTAAGCGGCGTTCCACGCACGGTAACGTATTATTAGTTTGTTTTATTATATACCCTTGTCGATACGCGCGCTCTGATTGGCTAAAAGCTGTGCTTTATCAAAGAACGGAGCACAGCTCTGATGTCAGTAGCGCGAGCTCGACTGCGCGCGCACCTTTTGAATTTTTGTACGGAGAAAATCGAACTTTTCGCGAGAATATTTACTTCAAAATATATAATAAAACATATAGAACATCTTTTTCCGTGCTCCGTTCAGTAATACAGCACTTAGGAAGTGCCGAAAGCACTCAAGAAGTGTGGAGAGCACTCGCCTACGGCTCGTGCTCTCCTTACACTTCTTTCGTGCTTTCGTCACTTCCTGCGTGCTGTATTACTGAACGGAGCACGGAGAAAGCTGTTCTATTTGTTAATTGCATTACCCTATTGAAAACCACTTAATGTGACATAGGCTATACTGCTTAAATAAAGTTATTCATTCATTCACGGTATATGTCATGCAGCATAAACGATGACAGCTTTCGCAATCAGCTGCCATGGTTTTGAAGTCTGGTAGTCTAAGTGGAAAATTTTGGTAAAAAACAAAATCGGTTGATGACCAACTGTATAATTCGAACCCGAGACCTTCTGCATACCTACCTTATCAACAACACCAAAATCGTTTTGTCTCTCATGATGATAACATTACTGTGAATTGCTCTGGAATCTACAACCCTGAAAGGATGTTAGTAAAACCAGGAATGAGGAATGGGGAATGGAGGAATGAGGAATGGGGAATGAGACTGGGACGAGCTAGTGGTCAACAAAAGCACAGCATTCCCATACCCTACTCCCGTGCGTCATAATTTGACACTTCGAATTCCACTACTGATCCAAAAATGTCAAAATTTGCATTCAAAAAATGTCAAAATTTGCACACTTCTGCAAATAAATAAACGAAAAAAGGTAGATAAATTTGGAAGCTACAGACATGTTGAGAAATAATTTTGTAATACTTTTGGTGTTTTGGCGGGAATTTTTTCTACAAAGCGCGCTAGTCGTCAATTTCCCGCTCAAATTAAACATTTCTAGTATTCAGCCGATTGAACTTTGCAAGTGAGACTTTGGCAAGCTGTGTGATAGTTTCTGTATTAATTATATCCATTTTGAAATCACTGGTGATTTCTGCAATCTGATTGGTTAAAAAGTGTGCGATTAATTCCTAAATTGCATCCTTTTGCTTCATTAATCGCATCTTTTTTTCCAACCAATCACACAACAGTGTCTTTTATTATCAGCCAATCATATACATGAATCAAAAAAAGCCATTTGATTGCTGTCAAGCTGTGGGATTTTTTTCCTTCAACCTGTTTTCACATTTTTGTTAAAAAAGTAGAGCAAAAATGTAGATTTCACAGAAAAAATGACTTTGTTATTCCTGATAAAGTTGAGATTTCAAAATGGATATAATTAAGTGGTAATTGAACTTCGTGTCGTGCAATTTTGGGCCAGAAATCATACTCGTGATTATCAAACTGTACTCCCGCTACGCGGTCGTGCAGTTTTGTAATCACTCGTATGATTTCGGCCCAAATTGCACTCCACTCAGTTTAATTACCATTATTTATTATCTCTATGGACTCTCAAGGAAGTCTTTTTTCAGTACTTAGATGTCGACAGTCGAGCAAGTGGAGGAGATAAGACAAATTTTTCAAGGAAAAAGAGTCGGACAGTACTTTTGTTTTAGTAGGAAATTGTTGAACTAATCGTGATCTGTAGATTCGCCGAAAATTCACCTGTATAAAATGGACAAATTCAGTTTTTCTCCTGATGGTTCTAAGTTGGCGTTTGAAAACCTGGAAATTGTTGCAGCTTTCATTATCATAGAGTGCATTTCATATGTCTGTGAAATAAGATCAAGTTATTTGTGCCTATTTAGTTGCTATTTAGTTGTTATTTAGTTACTACCATTGAACCAGAACTTTCTTATAATAGCAATACACTGGATGTGTAGAAAGTCTGTTTCAATGAAAGAAACAGTGAAGGTTCATTTGAAGTAATAAAGTAATTAAAAGCTATTATGCAAAGTCATTTGTCTCAATTCTCTTGTGTATTTGATGTCTCTAGTGTATTGCTATTATAAGAAAGTTCTGGTTCAATGCTAGTGACTAAATAGCAACTAAATAAGCACAAATAACTTTGATCTTATTTCACAGACATATGAAATGCACTCTATGTGAGTAGAAAGGTAAAAGAAAACGCCCGGGAGGAGCTCTCGATCGAGACTACAATGGAGACTCAAAGAGGTTGGATTGACTCCACAAAACTGTAAGTTTGTTAAAAGTTTTGATTTCAGAAGACATTCTCTTTTCATGCAATTTAGAATAAATTAGAACTCGTAAAGTTTTCAATGATTACAATTTTTTTAAACAATTTATTCTAAATTGCACTTTTGATCATGTGATTACATATACACATTTTTTCATGTTTATTATTATTAGGAAATCATATATATGGTTTTCTCATGGAATTTGGAAGAAATTTGAACTCGATCATGGGATTTAAGACGAAAATTAAACTGCATCCGATTACTAAAAACAGCCCAACCGGGAATTATGAATTATCATGGCGCGCGCGGTATTCATTAAGAAGTTTCCCTCTCTTATTTATGCTCTCTTGGTTGTTCTGATCATCGTGGAATTTTGGGAATGCTGTGCCTTTGTTGACCGCTAGCTGGTCCCAGTCTCATTCCCCATTCCTCATTCTTCGATTCCCCATTCCTCATTCCTGGTTTTAGTAACATCCACCCTGAAATCATTTGTCAGACCTAACCGCGACCAACACTGTATGGCACGGTGTGCTCCAGAATCCAATAACAAAGGCACGAAGTGAACAGTGTGGCCCCTTCAAAAACACTCTGAATTTCACATTATGACAACAAATAATTGCAAGGGTTGTAGCGACCTTGCAGTGACAAATATCTGAGTTTTGCGCGCGGCGGCTTGCTGTTGAAATCAATTAAGACCAACATCGAATTTCGACAGGTAAATAATTATATCTTTAAGATACTACCCTTGCTCAAGGTGTTTCAATTCTCTTGCACTGCGCACACTAACTGCGAACGATATCTCTAGCTCGGGCATTTTCAAGATGATGGCTGTTATGACGAAAGGCTTAAAAACCTTTTTAAAAACCAGCCTTTTTAAGTATGAGCCGACGAGGAAAAAAAACAGACAGACAGGCAAGCATACAGACAGATAGATAGACAGACAGACAGACAGACAGACAGACATATATACTGACAGACAGACAGACAGACAGACAGACAAACACATACATATACATACAGACAGACAGACAGAAGCTACGCGAAAATAACACCAAATGTATGTAATTTGTGGCCGAGTGCCAACAACGAGTGCCTGACCACGTACGTACATTGATAACATTGCGTGAGCACACAATTGAACACGTGTGCAATGACAAGAACGGTGTCGTTAAAATGTCGACATGTGCTTTATTTACATCAAAAGTCTTCAGAACACGGACTTCTTTGGACGTCTGGTCGTTTAACATAGAGTCAGTACTAACAACAAAGCACTGCAGTAATCGCCCAAGAGGATTATTGTGGAATGTACTTACTTCTTTTCAAAGAGGCTCTAAAAAAGACGTCGGTTGATGGACAAAAAAAATCGTCGATTATGAACATTACAACCCATCTCTCAACTCTGGATTAAAGGCCTCTAGGGGGTTCATATTGTTCTAGCTATGTAAATTCTTGGTTTAACTTGACTCCCACTAGATATCTCGGGTTTTTCCAACAAAGTGCCTGATGATGTCTTTGTATTAAAAGACGAAATATCGCAGTTCTACTTGTGCATTCTTTATTCTGATTTAGGATAAGATGCAGTTTTTCAGGCTCACTTTTCTCCTATTTTCCTTAAATTGTCGGATGGAAAAGGTTTTTGGTATGTAATGAAGTGGAACGTTTTGCAAAAAATATCTCAAAAATGACAATGGTACGTGAACCCCATTTTTATTTCTTGAATTTCATCACACTATTGTTTTATATCAAAGTACAGAAAAATGAATTTGCAGGCATGAATGTTTTTGCTCCGTTTTTCCAACAAAAAGTAAAATAAAATATAACATAAAATGTGTTAGGATCCGATCAGACGAGAACCGCAAATCGATGCAGGTTTTGACATGCGTCTCGTTTGATGGCTGACTTGCTGCGGTTACATACATCGACTTGCGAGCACTTTGGACGTGCTCAAATTTGATCACAAATTAATGCAACTTTTGGTTCGTTTGAACAGTCAGCTTGCTGGACCTCACAAGGAATTTTTTCTCGTTTTTTAGGGAGCGACCTGCACTTCTCGGAAGATTTCATCCTATTGGTAGGCCACCCTCGAATCTAAACAAAAGAAACTTTTGTAAACGGCAATGACGACAACAGATTCTTTTGTTTTATCCAACCAATTAGATGACATCTTACGAGGAGGTACATTTGACCTGTATTTTAGCCCTAATATCTGTACATTTCCTGTTCTAATGGTCAATAGTCATACAAAAGCAAACGGATTTTCTGCTTGCCCTTCAG
This sequence comes from Telmatactis stephensoni, assembly GCA_029948255.1. Lineage (NCBI taxonomy): Eukaryota > Metazoa > Cnidaria > Anthozoa > Actiniaria > Isophelliidae > Telmatactis > Telmatactis stephensoni. Next base: position 712,752 of record JALIZF010001827.1, on the reverse strand, counting down.
CTAGCTGATATTTGTTGAGAGGTATTCAAAACTTGCATTGGCTTGCGTGAACCGGCTTTCAAACAAAATGATTTGATCAGGGGCTTTAGTTATAAAAATTCGGCAATATCTCCGTTATTACATTATCAATGGTTCTTTGTTATGGACAATATCTGCTTTATTCTGTGGCAGGAACACTACATATAATAGTAAAATGTTATAGATTGCAGCCACCATAGCGCCAAAACGAGAATGGTGACCGCCACTTGCTTGTATATTTTTGTATATTAAGGTCCCAACTATGATGTACCTTTATAAAGATTTTCAATAAATTCTGAAATGCTTTTCTTTTTCATTGGAATCACTTTAAAGTCTCTTTTCGGGTCACCTTTTTTATATTCAGCTATGCACATTTCTAGCTAAGTACAAGCACATGCGTATCTGAACTTTGCATTTTGATTTCACCAGCTTGGTGTAGTATTCTTAACTGTTTACCTCTAGTCAAGTGTGCTCTTTATGGGTGTTGGTCTCTACGTTTAAAACTTCCTCATCACTGCACTGTAGTCCCACTCAAATATGTATATAGTCCATAAGTAAATACTTCAGTGTTAGAAATGTCACTAAGATTGCTTTTCCACAAATTAACGAATCAGCGGCGGCGCTACTTGCTGCTTGTGCGTCTAGGGTGTGTTGGTTGTTACCTTCATCATCCCAGTCAGACTCGTCATAAGGTGGGCAGTCAAACCAGTCTAGTTCTTGTTCATTTTCTCCCCTGTTTGTCCTATTGAATGTAAATGGCAATGGTCTTGCATTTTCGGTTGAATTGCTGCCAGAATCACTCGATGAGTTACTTGGAGAAAGTGGTACCGATGAGTTTAGGACCTGTCCCCGAGAAAGAGTGAGAAAAAAAATCGACTTAAAAAACTAACAATCGCTGTATTTGCGTGATGGGTTTGTTGAGCATTTAAACTATGCCCAAAATGTTGGTGGTGGTTTCATAATGTTAGAGTTGTTAACTGTATATTAGACTTGCTTTGTGCAGAAGATTGCCAAGTCATTAATGCATAGTCATTAATAATGTAATGTATAGTAGGACAGCAGAGACTCAGACTTCGCACGCGCCCTATTATAATATCAACAACTAAATGTGACTGACGTTTGTCGCGCATTTGAGCTATTTTTAGACCTTTTTCCAGTTTTTCTTGACTGTCAACGAACTAATTCCTACCTGCACTGGTAACGAAAATGAGGGAAATTAAAAAAACCATTCTGACGGCAAGTGGTTGGCGGTCGCAAAAACGTTCTAATAGCCCCATGAGCAACATACAACATCACATGATGGGCGCGTCTTAGTATCCGGATAAACGAGAAAACGCGTTTCAAAAAAAAAGGTTCCTTTCTAGCTGAACTGTGAGAAACATGTTTCCAAAACATAAACTGACGCCGCACGGTTTCTTAAAAGGACTTTCGAATTAATTTTTTGCATGAGCATGCTCACAGATTTGTGATGACGAAATATAAATATGGTTCAACACTTTCCAGATCAAAGTGTCTTTTAATCGTCTAAATACATGAGTTCTCCTTTTTTTCTTTTCTTAATCATCTTGCTTTAATTAGTCTTGTCTAGCGGAAAGGGCCAGCAGAAATGGCGAGCACTTATAATAAAACATCGCTTTCCTGCATGGAAGAAGAATTCAACAATTCGTTGTGAGAACTCAGTAAACAATGCTTTTCATTTGCCGAAACTGGGAAACATTCGCGAAACATGCGCACTAGCTGATGTTTCCAGAAACATGTTTCCATGTTACAGGGACTATCAGATAGGAAGTACATCAGAACGTCTTTTAGGTAGGAAAGTCTTTTAGATGGGTTATTTTTCAGGCTTGGGCAATTGGATTAAGTTGATTTTTGATCAGCTTATTTTATCAAACAACTTTCGTGCCCGTTACGATAGACACCAAGGACCACTTCTGTCAAGGTATTTCGTAGAAAATATAATTTCTCATTAATCGATTTCAATATAGGACGATTTGCATGATGGTGCGTCATTTGACCTCAGCTACCAGAATGCTTCGATATATTTTTTTCTTGTTCAGAATTTTATTCGCTTTTGAGAATAGCAGAACAACTTAAAACTATTACAATTACCTTACAAAAGCGACTGTGACCAAAGTATTCTGGAATTAGAGTCAAATGGCAACATCACTTAAATGTCCTATTTTTATCCATCATGATCAAATTTAAGTTCAATTTTTCAATTCAGCAGCCTTTTTCACATAAAATATGTCATGATGTACATGTCAACTGACAGTCTTTTTCAGCTAGGGCTTGAGTCTGCTGTTTATGTGTACAGTCATTGTTACTATCGAAACTGTCTCTTTTGTTGGTTTAGGAAGTGACAAAATTGAAGGTTGCAGTAATAGCTTGTAAGTTTAGTTCTCCATTAATCTTACCCCTTTTAAGGCTTTCTCAATAGTTATCGTTTTTATGCAACGTTACTTTTTTTTATAAGTACTAGCCAAATTCATATATATTCTAATCAAAATAGCACTTTAAAAAAGTCCGCTCTAAATTCCTTGGTGTGTCGCAGTTCACCTTACCTCTTCCCTTGGTGAGATATTTAGCCGTTCTGTCAGTTTAAAATCATTTTGTGTGGGCGTGGCCAGCTGAGTATGCGTAAATGTTGGGGTTGGTTCCAAACTAGCCATAAAAGTCATTTTTGAGTACATGTTATTTTGCAAGTTTGAAGAGTTTTCCGTTATTATTGTTGTTGTTGTCGTCGTTGTAATTGTTGCTGTTTTTATTATTGCTTCTGTTGTTGTTGTAGACATTATTTCTGTTGTAGTTGTTGTTGCTGTTTTTGTAGCCATTGCTGTCGTTGTCACTGTTATTTCTTCTAGCGCTGTAGTCGTCGCTCTGCTTGTCTTTGTCAGTGTTGCAGTTATGGCTACCAGCGCTGTTTTTGTTGACATCTTTGTTGATGTTCTCGTCTTTGTTCTTGTTTTTGTTGTTGTGGTTGTCAGTGTTGCCGTTGCAACTGTTGTCGCTGTTGTTGTTTGTGTTTCTTTTGAAATTGTAGATTTTGTTGTAGCTGTTTTTGTCGCGGTTAATGTTTTTGTTGTCGTCTTCGTAATTGTTGCAATTGTTCTTATCTTAGCTGTGGCAGTTCTTGTTGTCGTTGTCGTTGCTGTTGTTGTTGTCATTTTCGTTGATGTCGTAGTTGCTGTGATTGTTTCTGTTTTTGTTGTCGCTGTCGTCGTTGTTACCGTTGTTGTCGCTGTTGTCATGGCTGTTACTATTGCTATGGCTGTTGTTGTTGTCATTGCTGTTGTTGTTAGTGTTGTCGTTGCAGTTTTTGTTGTTGTTGTTGTTACTGTTATGATTCTAGTTTCTTGTCCTGGCTGTGAAACGTCATCACTTGCTGTTTCTGTAATTATCTCAAGTGTTACCGCTTTAGCCATTTTTTGTGAAGTCATTTGATTTGCTTTTTCTGCTGTTGTTGTTGCCGTCACTGTACTCTTTGATTGTACAATTGCTGTTACTCCAAGTGTCACGTCAGGGAAAGACATTTTGCCTCTCGCATACTTAGTAGTCTGTTGCGGAGTATTTGTAAACTGAGTTCTTATAATTCTTGTGTCTTCTTGCTGTCCTGTTTCTGTCCACGTTATTTGTATCGTCAATGGTTTTGCTGTTATTGTTGTCATAGGTAATGAAATCATCTGTGTTGATATAGAAGGGGCAATGGTGCGATCTCGATGGCTGTTTCCAAATACTGTCCTTTCTGATTTCCACTCAGCGTTAGCATTTTGAGACAATGAGGTATCATGAGATGTTATTTCACTAAAAGAGTTTGACATTTTCAGTTTTTGATTTGGCAGCACGTTTGTTAAAGCATGATTTTGTTGACTTTTATTTCTGGATGTATGGTCTGACAGATAAGGCCCTACAGTTTGTGATTTTTTCAACGTCGTTGAAGCTGGTATGGAGCTCTGATGTATTGCATTTTTCCCATTCCTTGTTGCTTCAAGGACGCGCTGTGTGCTACGACGAGCTGTGGAATCACTTTTTGTTGTGTCAGCAGGAATGATTTCTTTATCTACAGGTGTTTTAATAATCTTACTTACTTTGTCAGGCCAAAGTGGTGTGCTGTTATAAGTCTCGTTGCCTCTCAAAAATTCCTCCATGTTTGACAAAGACCCATTGTTGGGCAATGGCTTTTCTCCGAGCAAATAACACAACAAAGAATACACATCAATGGCCCGTGCAGTCCTTGGAGAGCTGTAATCCATTTTAAAAGCAGGACCTCTTGCATAGAATATCCCAGCAGAGTTCTCAGTTGGTCGCCAACCGTGTGAACCTTCGGTCCATTTTCCCTCTGCTACTGCGTTCCATTCGGGACGTAAAAGCCAACCCTCATCGGCGACGAGATAAATTGGAGCGATTCGGCGGTTGTTTTTATAATGAAGCTCTTCGGGAATGTCCTCCTTTTTGTAGACTTTCATGTGCGGGTGTTTAGCTTCTTTCAAGTTGTTATAAACCTCCTTGAATCGCCCTGGCTTGGGCCATACATGTTCACGTGCAGCAATGTTGTTAAAGTAACTGTCAGCTTCAATATAATCATGAAGACGAATCTGTCGCGTGTGTTTTATTTCCACCATTCCATGATCAGATACAATAACAGTATTAATATTATGTAAAAGATTACGGCCTCTTAATTGTCTCAATAGATATCCCAACACATTTTTGTCAAGCGCTTCAATTTCGTTGATATATTCTTTACTATTTGGCCCATTTGGATGTCCTTTCAAATCGGGTTGCTCAAAATACAACAGTAATAATTCAGGCGGATTCTCCGAGACCAGCCACTCCATAACAGTATCGATTCTCCTCTGAAAAGACTTGGCCATGTTGAAAAAGCAATGCACTTTGGTATTTAATCTCAAATACTCCATCATCATTGGGCCTTTGTATCGTTGGCAATTTACATGGCAAAACGGCGGAGTGTAAAACGAAGGTTTTCGATTGTAACTTGTGCTGCCGGGCCAGTAGTAAGCACCTGTTCGTCTGCCACGCTTCTCCAGTGTCATCCAAATCGGCTCAGATTCATTATAGAATTTAGGATCAAAATTAGAGCAATCGTATTCCATGATGTATTTGGACATATAACGAGGATCCCAGAATTGGTTATCAACAATGCCATGACTTTCAGGGTACAAGCCAGTTAGGAACGTTGTGTGAACAGGAAACTGTCTTGACCGGGTGAACGCCGATAAGGTTTTTGGCTTTGACTCCAGTTTTGGCGATTAAGTCAAAATTCGGTGTGTTGGTAAGATTGCTGTCCACATATTTCCATCCCAGTCCAGTCAAAAGATATTAATAACACTGTTTGTTTAGCATTCTCATTAACCTTTGCTCTTGAAATATCTGAGAAGAATAAAATCAACGGCAAGCTAATAGAAAGTAAAGATATCGTACTTAAGCCTCCCATGGCGCCGCGAGGTAGCGAACTGACGTATTCTGTATGGCATCGCGTTATTTATGTTCCAGTGTCTTAAAGTCGTTGGATATTTATGGACGAGTGTAACTAGGACCACAAATAACTAGCGGGCATTTAGCCAGTCACTACTAAAGTTCTTATACATTGCTGGCTTGCCTAAGGCTGATTGGCGGTCAACCAGGAGTATTCACCTAAATGGATGAATGGGGATAAACACGACATGCTTCCTAGTGTTTGTGAAATTGCTTTAAATCTACGCATTTGCTCAATCCTTCTTAATACAGAGGTGATTAGTAAGTGTGTTGTAAAGCGCTAGAATTCCTCGCTGTTCTCTTGGTACATTCCGACAGTATTTACGTCCAGTTTAATTGTTACAAGTCTGACCACAAGATTAGCATCTGAACAACAAGTGTGTAAAAAAACAGCAATTATATACACAGTCCGTCAAACCAGAAATCACCGCACTAATTAATTTATAATGAGCGAAGTTCAACATGAAATGAATTTCTGTAATCACAAAACCACAACAACAAAACTTGAATTCCGATGTCTGTGATTTTTTTCCGTTGCAATTGAATGTTAAGCTTTTTTGTGTTTTTTTTTTGTCTAGTAAAACTAAGGCGACTTTCCGTGCGAAAAAATAACATTCGCAAGGATGTGATGAATTATTAAAAACATGATCTCTTAATCTGTGTTGGACGATACAAAAGTATATAAATTTAGAATCCTTTTTTATACATTTATATAAAAAGGTATTTTATTTAACGTACATATATATTCTGATAAATTCGTGACTTGAGCCAATGCCGCGGCATTCTTTAATCTCTCCAAAAGCTCGTCTGTTGGTCGGAAAGGGCACAGTTATTGTAATTTATAATAAAGCGTGCCCAGTTCTTGAGCTTTGCTTCACAAACTCAAACTGCTTAAGGTATTACTTATTAATGACGAAAAGGAATTAAAAGAGGGGATTGTTTACGTTCATACGCAAGCCTTCGTGATACGAGTGGCGAGTTGCACGTGACTATATGCCCCGAAACTTGTCCAGCATTTCTTATAGCATAGTCGAGTGCAATTACAGTACCAGCTTGACTTCTGGGCAACAACGGTGATCTAATATATCTCTTGATCGATGTTAGCTTAACGCTGTGGGTCTTATCTCTTGGTAAGGCCATCTCTTTCAAACATGGCTGTTTGAATAATTGATATAGCGCTTTTTTGTACTCCGGAATGCGAAGCGTGTAAAATATTGTGTTCAAGAAAGAGTTGCTAAATTGCAAGAGTTTGAAGGTCAAGTTAACGTAGGAAAATTCTTCCGCAAATGGTTTTCGGCAGATTGAACAAAAGTGGATTACGATTAACAAGACTTCGAATGGTAACCAAGTCAATAGAGATACACACGTGATAGTCATCAATGTCTGCGTTAATCTTCGTTCTCTGTCTAGGACTGGTGCTTGAGGTCGCCAATGATTGTTCGTCACCCTTTTCCTTACAAATGCATAAGACACAGTAATTACAATTAATGCTGAAGTAATGCAGATAACAGCCGTCACTGACAAGGTGTACGATGGAAGTACTAATAGAACAAAACCAAGGATGTACAGCAAAGCTATTAGAACAGCGATCAACCAAGGCGTTGCTACGGAAACCACGTAAAATGACCTCGTGGCAGCGCGGTGCTTTAGTGGCCAACGAACAGCAACGAATCTCTCAATAGCTATGACAGCAAGAGTGAGAATCGATGCAAAACCGGACACTATGTCGATAGCTTCATGACTTGCTTGGTGCACCATGTCCCCTCGATGTTTCAAAGGATTTGTTAAATCCCAGATAAAAAGCGGACTTGACAAGCAGCCAACAAGAAGGTCTGCGCATGTCAGGCTTATTAAGAGATAGTGGGTTCGTTTGCGCACGCGCTGTAGCCTGGTTTTCATAAATACAATCAGTGTGAGAACATTGGAGATTATGATTGCGCATGTCACAATCGAGAAAGCCACTGCCCATGCGGTTTTTACTGAGTAGACGTTTTTGAGGTTCGCAGAGGTGTTGTTCATTGTGTTAATAGAAGTTAAAATATTTCAAACACCCGTATTCCAATCAAGACGACCACTCTCCTTGGTAGACTTTGCCCAGTTTTGTTGAAGAGCTATTCATTATATTAATGGCAACTGAAATATTTAAAAGAAATAAAGATTTAGAAATAAACCCTAGAATGTAAACATAAAAGTACTTTTCATCATGTAACGAAAATGAGAGCCGGTACTAAATTACTTTATTGGGCTTTTAAGTGTGACCTCATGTGGCTGAAAAATTACTTTTTGCGGGTACATTTCATACGACGTGATTTCTAATGAGATAAATTAGTCAAAATCTCGTACTCATATACTGTAATTAATGTTCTCTTGGGACACATACTAACGAGTATACACTTATTTCACATACTAACGAGTATACACTTATTTCAAAAATCGTTGTCGCAAGTCAAGCAACAAGCGTCAAGCCAAGACCGAAATGAATGCTGGTTTTCTGGTGGTAATGTATTCAAATCACGCTTGTTATCAACAGAATAAAGTGCAATATAGTAACAAGGACGTGAAAATGACCATATTTTGTAATTAGTTCTATAGAAACAAGTGTGATTGAATACATTACCACCATAAAACCAGCATTCATTTCGATCTTGGCTTGACGCTTGTAGCTTGACTTGCGCCAACGATGTTTGAAATAGGTGTATACTTGTTAGTATATGAAATAAGTGTATCTATTTTTAGCCGAGTGCATACTCTGTAGAGTTGCCGCACTTAACCCGTGAAAAAGTACAAAATCTACTTTGTACTAAAAGTATAAAATCCTTTGTTTTCCATTGTTTATTAGTGCTATTTTGCAATATTAGCAAGTACAATTTCACGGATTAAGTGCGATCACTCTGCGCGCTTCGCAACATTCCTGGCGACTAACTAGGCCTAACTTTCCGGCCGAATGCTTTGTACTATTAGTCACAATATAAGAACTGTTAGTTAGTAGATATGTTGTAGAGTGATTTTCACTGGACTGTGAAATAGAGTGATTTTCACCGGACTGTGAAATTTGGGATGTGTGGTGTTATGACGCATTTTCGTCACAAAAACGTCATAATGACGTCATAATGACGTATCTCATGACGAAAACGCGTCATAACACCACACATCCCAAATTGAAAAAACTACAATTTTGATTTTATGCAACTTTGTGTTTGCCGCTGTGCCAATACATTCATTGTATTGGCGTTTAAATAGCCTTAATTTTGACCATATATGGTCATTTGGCGGGAAATTCCGGACTGTGAAATAGTTACTAAGCTAACAGACACTAATAGACTCTGCACCCATTGTTTTCTTTTGTTGCAATACAACTATTAGACACTATTAAACACTGACTATTAGTAATTGTTTCACAGTCCGATGAAAATCACTCTACTGTTTGATGGATTAAGTCCGTTCACTCTAAAACCCTGCATATAAGAACATGGCTTTTAGAGTGATTTTCACCGGACTGTGAAATAGTTACTAAGCTAATAGACACTAGTAGACTCTGCACGCATTGTTCTCTTTTGTTTGCAATACAACTATTAGACACTATTAAACACTAACTATTAGTAATTGTTTCACAGTCCGATGAAAATCACTCTAAGAACCTGTTAGGCTAAAATTTCGTTTTAGACCCCTTTACATAAGAACCTATGTAGCCTAAAATTCCAAACAGGTTCTTATTTATAGAATAACCAAATACCAAGCTCTGATAGGACTGATAGGTAATGAAAATGAGTACAGTAAAATATCAAGCAATATAAAATTCATATCTTATGTGTAGATATATTATCCACAACAGTAAGTGGAAGAGTAGTTTCTTTTTTAGTGAAAAAAATAAAGCACATCACAAAGTTTTGAAATATCAAAGATGCAATATATCAATTATATGATTATATTTTTACGAGATAGATGAACCAGGAAAAAAATATTTTTTCTCAATAAAAAGAACATGCTTAAGAACCTAAATACTCCAGCTTCCATTTAAATACCATTTACATAAGATCCTGTTGAAGCTTACTTGAAAATTTCAGGTTCTTATACGCTGTGTTTTACTGCACACCTAGCGTGCATGTATTGCGTTTTAGGTGCAATCGGGAGCTTGCTAAGCACAAAAGAAGCCAAAAAAGTCGCACAAGGCGATACCCGAGCGTCACTCTAGCTTCTTGAGTGCTTGGCAACTTGATCAGCGAGTGCAAAAACGACAGTAATATAAAAACGCTAGTCTTTTCTAAAAGTTACATAGAAATAGCGAAGAAGATATAACGCTCGCTCTGATTCAGTCAAATAGCGTGCACCGAACTCCCATAGATACATGCAACCGTGAATAATTTAAGGTTTGTACGTACTTACTAGAACCCGGAAATACGTCACTACTTAAAATCCATTGGGAAAACCCAATATGAAACTCGATACCTTAAGTGATTTACAGGGAAGAGTTTTGTTTTATCTATCTCTCAATAGATTATGGCATATTCTATGGAATACGGCAATATGGATTTTAGTATTGTTTTAACCAAATTAGCTGCAAATCGACTTTAAAAATTACATCCAAATCTACAGTTGTTTTAAAGGTGATTAGTTAGGATTATGGTGATGGAGTTTGATTGTGTATTTACAATTATCGCCTTATACCAATGCAATGGCCCAATAAATATCTATAAATAAATAAACAAACAAACATAAATAAATACATAAACAAATACATAAACAAATACAAATAAATAGATAGATATAAACAAAACAAACAAACAAACAAATTAATTAATATAAATAAATAAACAATTAAATAAATATAAATTAATAAACAAACAAAAAATATTAATTAATCAATTAATGAATAAATAAATAAATATTGGATCAGGTGGTTGGATTACACAAAATACTTTTTTAAAATTGATCACATGTATCATATATAATAAAAACTGTAGGGTCTTTATTCATAATAAAACTGGGAGTGAAAAATAGCCATTTCAAAGCGTTTTCTAATTCTGGAATCGAATGTGTTCAATTCTAAGCTTACTCTAGAAACTAGCAGATTCTGTAATACAAAAACACCCGATTTTTTATAAGAGAATACATTTATCTTCGACTTGAGGTCTTTCTAAATTACATTAAAGTTTGATATCATGAAAATTTCAATTTGAAACGGTTCGTGTCTGTGTTTACATAAGCCACATAGTTCGATAACATCAGTCGGTAAATCAGTACAGTTAAAATGAGATTGAAAGTGCGTTTTGAGAACAGACAAAAGTATACGGGTTTTTTCAAATTAATGTTTAAGGCGTCGTGGAGCATCTAGAACTTAATTTTTAAAATCTACGTGAAATATATCCCATACACTTGCTAGGCGATCCATATCGTCGGGAAGATTAAAAATACATTGGTTGATGAAGGCCCGAAGCACGTGTTTTATTTCGCAACATAACACAACCATTTAAAGGCATTTATAAGTACTATACAGTTAGATTTTCCATTACTTCTAGTTGTTTATAATAATAATAATAATAAAAAAACAGTATAGGTCAAAGGCACCGGTTAAATTTGTCCCTGATAACGGCTTTTTGTATCAACTAGATTCTAACCCGCTAAATTACTTCCTGTGGCGAACAGAAAATGATTCGCTCTAACTAGTATGAGCTAGTTAGTAAAGGGCGCATTCTGCGTCTACACCTAAACATTTCTGCCAAAAAGGAAGCTAGATCATTCTCTACGTCCAGTCTACGTTTTGCGTGGTTGTAGTCTATCTTTCTGGTCTATAGCTATGGTATTAAAGCGTTAATTGCTTCTATCTTACTTCTGATTGTTCTTAAGCTTAACTTTGAACGGAAGTGAGAGCTTTGTGTAGCCAAATTGTGCGGGCGTTTCACTGATGAAATAAAGTGAAAGATAGAAATATCGTAAAACAGATAACTAGATATACAGCTATTTCAAAACACGTTGAATACTGAATACTGCATTCTGCATAGTGAATAGTGCATTCAAAGACCAAAATGCCTTGTAGTTATTCAGTATGTTTTGAGGATGGCATAGTGGAAATCCTCTATAATAGCTATACCTAAGGCAAATGAGTGGCAAAACGACAATGGAAACGATCAACAATGCAATTTGTAAGTCTTAGAATGCACTGTTTAGTATGCAGAATTCAGTATTCAACGCGTTATTTTCGATTACTGAAATTCTAAAGCCCGTGATACTGCTGAAATTTTTTTCCCGCGCTTGGAACGCAATTTAAGAGATTTTGTTGCGCGACCGAAATTGCCGAGTGTATCAAGTCTATAATAACACCTGTAACGATTTCCCGCAGCAAAATCTTTTTACAGAAAGCTCAAAAGTGCAAACGTGTCTCTGCAACATAATATTGCACGTCTTGTATCGAATGTTGCAAAGTAATGAAAGACGCTGTAATTTTTCTCGGCAAGAAAATCTAAAATTGCGTTTCCAGCGCGAGGAAATATTGTATTGTGTATCTTTAATAAAGTACAATAAAGACTGGAAAATGTAGACATGATTATTTAATTTTTGTGTGTTGTAATTCTTCTTTCTGCAAAAATAGAGATGCTCGTAAAAATATACAAAACGTTTATATCATAGAAACATAGTGTCTTACTTCAAGTCATGCTTTGTCATTTTTTCTCTTTAGAAAGTAAATAGTTATACCCTTGAAATTCAAATTCAAGAAACTATATAGTCTTTTCTTCCTTATACTTTAAGGACACTTGAATTTCTGAAGGCTCCAAACTGAAGTCAAGTGCAGTCGCTGCTTATACCGTAGCCAGGATTCTTCTCTTAGATGATGACTCTTTCTGGAATCTTGGCAAATTGAATTTTAGCATCGTTCGTTTTCTTCAGTGATTTCTGTCTTGAAATTGAGGCACACCATTTTTTGTTTCTGTTAGCATTTTTCTAGAAAACGGCGCTAAAAATTAAGCTTCTTTTTTAGGAAATGAACAGTTATATTTTTGAAAAACGTCGATTCCTAATCGGCGAAACAGTCACTTTCAACAGACCTTTCAACTTTCAATAAACACGTCTTCTCCTAGTATGAACTTACATTTCAAATAAAGAACTCAACATTTAGTTCAATCGTTCCTTTCTTAGTTTAGTTTTGAACGAAAATATTTCTCAAAAGAATGCCTTAGTTAATCAGACCTAAAGCAGGAATCTTCACTCACCTTGACCATCGTTTCAGTTCAAACGCAGTCCAAACTAAGCATCTGCTCAATGCAAATAAATCCCCATACGTCGGTAACTGTTGGAGTGTAAATATAACTACGTTAGCGATGTTTATCGAGGTATTTGCTCAACTCCAATATCTGACAGTATAGCGTCACTAGTTGTGATAAGCAGTTGTAATTGTCAGGAAATACGTCGATAAGACAGCTGCAAAACAAAGACTTTGATATGGTTATTGCTCCTCTATAATCTTACATTCAGGACCACTTTTTGCTACATTTGCGAAAGAATCAAAAGCGCGTCTCGAAATCGATTAGAAAGGTCGGACTGCTCTTTGAAAATCATATTATTATATTCTTCAGGTTTGTCCAATGAAGCACTGCGCTGAAAGTAGAACGCAAATTTAAATCGAGTTTTTCGAATTTTATTTTGTCTCACTTTAGTGTGAGCTTGTAGCTGTGAGCAAGCACATCAGCGAAGAGAACAAACGAGGAATCGTGTTTGATGTCCTTTTCATGATGTAACGATAAAAATGATGATGATATAAAGCCCTTCTATCAGTTAAGTTCTTAGCCATGTTTCATCTAGCAAAGCTAAATGGCAGCATGTGGCTTTGTAAGGATTACAAGCTTTTCTATGCTCATTTGCCATTATAGAATGACAAGGATTGTGGCTGGTTTAAGGTGAGCTCAAAGTTAAGCTCTTTGACATCCTATGCCCGTCCTGACCATCATTATGATTATTAATGGCATGTACCTGTGGGTTAATAAGACAAGACAAAATAAAGAGCACGCGTCTAATGTAATAGTTATCATTGTATTATTGGAATTCTTCAAATCTCTTTCATTGGTTACTTACCACAGATCGGCAAGGATGGCACAGTTGGTTAGTGCGTGGCCTTCGGTGCGAGATGGTCCCGAGTTCGATCCCTAGTCCTGACCTTCACATCCTTGTTTCGACTTCTTTCCTTTCCGTGTAGCATTAGGTAGCTTTAAATACCCTTAAAACGGAGCACTGAAGGAGAGAGAGGGGAAAAATGAGTGCACCATCGACATTCTGGAAGATTAGCTCAGCTAAAGGAACTACTGACGTTAAACAAGATGGCTTCTACAAATTTGAAGTTCTCTTATGATAGTATCACGAATCATTAACGCTTCAACTTTTTGGATTAGTTGTAAAACGTAACACTTTTAAAAGTTAAATTTTCATAGTATCATGGTACTCTCTATATCGGTTATACAGGAATGTACGGTCCTAAATGAAATAGTTTTCAGGGTTTTGGTCTGATAGAAGGTCGAGATTTTCACCATTTTGGTTTGAAATAGGTTCACATTTAAGAGAAAACTGCCACTTTGTATAGGTAATCAAATAATTTTGAATGCAATTTGGATTGAATAAGCACGAGTACATTTTTCAAATGTTAAAAAATAGCAGGGCGAGTGCAATTGCAAACATTGCAAAATTTACGAGCGGTCATTTATTCAAAATTGCTAGGGAAAGTCATGTGATTATTTATCAATAATATACGTACAAAAATGTCCGTCACGCCACTTTCGAAAGTCTTCACTCACTTAAGGTGGTTCGACTGTGTTTTTTAGTGAGCGTACCAAGTTTGAGCCGCTAGTACAACGTCGTAAACCATTCGATTGAATAACCTTATCGTAGCTGACCCAGATAAAGATAAAGGTTTGTTGCGAACTAGGTGTGGTCGTGATCAGTTACCACAGCAAGGACGCCATCGCGATCTTTAATTTTACCTTGCATGGATATCTCATTGGACAGCGATTTTCAAGAATTTCTGTAATAGCGTTTTTGAGAAATTTACGAGAAAAGTTTTTGGGCTCCAAAATAGAGCAAAAAGTAAACAAATCAATCGCGCCAGCAATATTCTTAGACTAGAAAACAAGCGTTTCTGAAACGCTTTTGAAGAGGATAGCATCTAGAACTATTCGACTGTCTTTGGTAAAAAGCTTAAGAGGATCACCTCACTTGCTTTTGAGAAGATGAAATTTGTTTGGTGGACACTACAGCGCATTTGTTGGCGTTTTTGTTGAGAATTTAGTCTACTTCAACAAATATTAGGTCTGTTCAAGTTGATCGAAAACTAAGGCTATTAAATACACCTTTAAAATTTATCAATTAGACAACAGAAAGCCGCGCGCCCATGGCGTTATAGACGCACGAGAGAAAATATAAAGAACGATTAACAAACGTAAGAGTGGCATGAGGCGTAGCCGAGTGCGACTCTAGTTTGTTAAGAGTTCTTTATATTTTCTCAAGTGCGTCTATGACGCAATGGGCAAGCGGCTTTCTGTTCTCTAATTGATTTATAACAGGGCCTAGAACGTTAAAAACGGAGCCGTGCAGCCCATGGGGAAATAGTTCATAGATTTTTCAGCCAATCAGAGCGCGCGTTATATGTGTCGCCATCTTAAAAACAAACGATTTGAAAAAGACGATGACGAAGAAAGTGCGCGCGCAGTGCAGCCCATGGGCAAAAAGTCCATAGCTTTCTGGCCAATCAGAGCGCGCGTAAGATTGTAGCTATGTTATAATATCTTTTTTATCACTGATTTCGTGTTTACTTGCCCTCAATGCTAATTATTCAGTTTCTTTGTCTTGAGGCTGAGTTAAGGTGCAATATGCTCTTAAGAATCCACTAAGGTAGTAAACATAGACTCCAGTTACCCAGTTTGTCAAAGATTTACTTTAATTCAGTCGGTTGAATGAGAAGTTTGAACAAGGACTTTAATTCGTTTGAATGGCGGGAAATCGGCGACGCGCGTGTGAAGGTACAATATCCGGTCAAAACACTAGCCATATAACTAGTAAGAAAATATCTCTTACTGCGAAAATATCAGTATAATACAAGCGTTTTTGCAGTAACGTACAGTTTCTAGATTTGTCCACCATTTTGTTTTTGTTTCCGCTAGCAATAGTCCAGTTTCCAGTTACCAGAGACCGCTGGACTTCCTGACAAAAGGCGCATTTATACAGGGTTAGCCTCCTTTTCAAGCAAGACCCATGGGAGTAAACTCAATTTTTGTTTTGTTAAGAACAACAGAAAAATTGAATGTACTCCCATGGGTCTTTCTTGAAAAGGAGGCTAACCCTGTATAAATGCGCCTTTTGTCAGGAAGTTCAGCGGTCTCCAGTAATTCAGTGGAAACTGGACTATTGCAACCTTGAAGTTAAGTGCGAAAACGTGACGTTGGGAGTGCATAAATGTGAAATGTGAGGAGGCAGCATGGCCAAGTGGTCAGAGCGTTGGTCTCGCAATCTGGCGGTCCCAGGTTCGATTCCCGCTCTGGCCACTAGCTGAGACTGAATTTGTTCCGATTTCGATTAGTTCAAATTCTCTCGACCATGTTTGTAATATAGCCAACTGGTTTGCCTCCTTGCCAGTTGGGATTCTTAATCCATTTATGTTTGATTTATATGATTTAGTTAGGATTTGTAAATTGAGCTGAAAAGCCCTGTTGAGGGAGTCTCAATCATGTATGTATATAAAATTGAACTTGATTGGCTAGTTAAATTCAAACAGCCAATTAAACTCAACTTGAAATTTTAGTGTTTACAATTTTAAGTTAATTGGGAATGTTCTAAGCCAATCAAAGTGGAGAAATTATTTTGTTTATCATTAAATCTGCAACAGGGCATCAAATCACCTTTTGGGTGCCCCCCCCCCCCCCCAAGAAAAATCTTTCCCGTCTAAAATAGCGCAAGGGTTCGTCAAGCGCATCACATACACAAAATTTTCGTGGAGTACTCCCCCTGGATGCACTGATAGAATGTGGCTTTTTTAATTACTTTCCCAGGTATCATTGCGGTCGGCCCATATGCAACAATTCTATAGAACAGTTGATTAAATACAGCTTCATGTAAAAAGGTAAACAAGACGCCTTTCTACGACTTGAGGATTAATCTTGACGAATAATAACTTTACGATTCATGTTCGCGACTGTCCTTTAGTTGCGTCTTTTCTGAAAAATCGACCTCCTTCGATTACCTCAATGTTTTCCCAGTACAGTCCTCTTGGGAACTGCATTTCTTTTATAGAAAACATATAGAAAACGAAGACTTCAATATTGAAAATAATGCTATACTTCCAAATGGAAAATGTTTACACTTTAAACCTCCAACTAATCTGAAGCCATCAAAGCATTTTTACGCGCGACGAAAGCAGAATCGGAAGCTGCATACGCACTGAGTCTGCATATGTTGCCTCCCCTTCTTCTTCCGTCGCTCGTGAAAATCAAGCTGAAATGTCACTCATATTTTCAATTTATTATCAACGTGAAATTTGATTTATGCAAATGAAACCATGACATCAGTTGCGGGGATTTACACATTATTTGCAGTAACAATATTTACGCACTGCTGGGACTTTGCTCTCAATACACTGTGCTTGTGTCCCGTAGGCATTTAACCTGCTAACTTCATAGATTTTGTATTTCCCAGTGTTCATTATATCGACCATAACTTCAAATATTGCACCACCAGGACTTGTTTCAAGTTGAATTTGATAAGTACATCGATCAATCTTGTCTTGTCTTTCTTTAGAGTGGATAGGTACCTTACCAACAGCACTTATTATCTTTTTCAACTCTATTTTCTTGCACAATTTTCTGGAGAGCCAATTCTTTGCTAAATTAGTATTCATCCACGAAACGATCTTAACAGCGGATTTCTTTATATGCACATGCGTAGGCTCAACCTTATGCCATTCTAAACAAGGGCACCACTGGTCAGTCACTCCTGCATCTGAGCATGCGCGATTGTCGGGTAAAAGTTCAAATAGACTCGAACCTCGTTTTTGTTTTGCCGAAGGTTGTGAAAATTTTAAAAGATGGAGGAAAGTTGCATGGAGGTCATAAGGAGAGGTGAGGAGTTCTGTACTACGTTGAAAGTTAGCTACGCGCCTTGGGTATTTCTCAGCAAACCAAGGTGGTAGAGTCACCGACAAAAACGGCAGTCGCTCCTCTAGTTTCCCCTGATGTGTGACTCTTATCTCACCAAAACGTGGTCCGTGGTCACCCATTACTACAAACATACTTTGATTTAATAAATCTTGCTTTTTCAAAGATGTTAAAAACGAGAAAAAGTCATTGTCAGCCGTACTGATTAAGTTTAACTCTCGATGACAAAGATCTACCATAAGAAGGTGACCAAATTTTCTTTGTCCTTTGTAAGATTTCATATAACTTTCAAGATAATCAAATTGCAGCTTGGGTTGGAATTGTCCGCCCAAACACTGTCCAAAGGCACCACTCATCCAAAGTGGTCGTGCGTAGTGGTCTGTGGGAGGTTTCTTGAAACCAGGAAGGGTGAGAGTGAAGCAGCCTGGGATATGGAAATAATATAACTTGTTAAGAATAAAGCATTTTCCATGACAGCCATGATTTGTAAGAACAATGAGCATGTAGAGGCCCAGACAGACGATGCAAACTTTCCTTGCAATCTTTTTGTAACATTGCGCGCAACATGGAGCTGCACTGTGTGTCCACCCCTGCAATTATATTTTCGCGCAAAAGTTGCAGGTCTACGATCGAGTTTTAAATCTGTAACATTTTGTGGAAAGTTCCGCGCAACATTGCAAGGATGAACACACGGTGCAACTGTGTTGCGTGCAGTGTTATAGAAAAAGTTCCATCGTGTGTCCAGTACTTTAGCGTTTGCAGGAATTCAGGGAGGAGACAACAAATTCTCTCAGATTCCTTTTATTGACCACTGCAGCATGTAGTTTTGAAACCCTGCCACCAAAACGCAAATACAGAGATGGCTGAAGTTTTAATTACTTATGTAAATAAATGAAATGGCGTCCTGAACGTGGCGTCGAAACGTCGTCACGGTAGTCACGCAATGAACAAATCATGATATTTTCGTGATCTCACGTCCTGTTCTCGCGTCGCGTCGCGTCACGTCACGTCTGCCTATTAATGCTGATTAGATGTATTAGGTCATTTCACGAATGATACATAGTAGTTATACAATGGTTTCGAATGGCATACCGTGGAATATCCCACAAGTCACTTGTATTTTCTAGTATACGCACGAGCCTTTATGCGAGTGTGTATACAAAGAAAATACAAGTGACGAGTGGGATATCCACAGTATGCCACGAGAAACTATTGTATGAGTATTTTATCCCACGCCAGAAAAAATACAGCAATTGGCACAATTTATCATGGGAAGGATCAGTTGAATACCGCCTAATATACAACGGCTTTCCTGCTTTCTGATTGGCTGTATTTTTTCTGGTGTGGGATAAATGCAATTATAATTTCATGACGTAATTATAATTTCTCATCAAGTGGGTACTGCATACTGGTATAGAGGACATTATTATCAGACAAACCAAAGTCATATATGAATGACCTTACCGAATGCAGCAAAATCTTCACTCCACATAGTGGAATAGCCACTGCGTTTGAAGTCTTTAAATATCAACGGCCAATCATCTACAACTTTCGTACGAAGATTCTCTTCAAGTGTTTTTCCTGTAAGTAACGCATTCACGTTCGGTAGCGTTGCATCGCCTACAGTTGAATAACCCTTGAATAGAAAAGACTTGAGCTCATTCTTGAGGAACGAGTAGGATTTAGGAAGCATGCGGCGAAAGTGAGCATGTGATGTGCCATCAAATGTTATAATATACACATCCAGCGGTGTATCATTTGATGACTTGCGCAATAGGACGTCAGGTTTCTCGACGACTGAGAGGTGCCAAGTCTTGAAGCGTTGGTCATCTTTTGAATAGGTTGTAACTCTCCATAAATCGTTGTCAATGAGAAAGCTGGAGTTGTCTAGAGTAAGTTGGCGTTTTTGACCAACATGATAGTGACTGTCGTTGCCTCCACCCAATATTTGCTCAGCCATCGCATAAAGGAAGCTTGAATCTAAATACAATTAAAATTTGATAATAAGAGTTCACAGTAGTCACGTTTGACTTTTTTGCATTTGGCGATTGCGCCTATACTTATGTTGCTTGGGTGAACCAGACATTGAAAACCTTTGCAAGTAATAAATCTCTAAAATGTTAAGTAGTTTAAGATAAATTCGCAACCATTAAGCTGATGCTGGCCTGTTGTCACTAACACAAACTATCAGTACATTTAACTATTCTAACGTACGACATTCAACTCACATCTTATATTCTTGCTGAGGAACGAAAACCCCTCGTGGCAAGGCAGAAAACAATACATTAAACAAACTAATTTCGCACGTGACCCTAGCCGGGAATTAACCCGACTAGCGCGGACCAAACATATGAAGGCAATCGTAGCATCCCTTCCTATTTCTATTCCGTCGCGGTTGAAGGGATGCACCTACCGCAACAAAAAAACTTAATATTAAAGGAATTGATCAAAGTTACTGATACGGCCGGATATACAAGAAATGATTGTTTTTAAATATGAACATTTGTTTGGAGGTGTACCGCTTAATTGACGAAACCCATATTATATTAGACTAGAAAATGCATTTTTCCTAATCTACTTCACACCAAAAAGATGATTTTCTCTTAAAAAGTGTACTTATATTCCTTATTGAGCCGGGGAGTACCTCACTACACATACCTCGTTCAAATGAACTAAAGACTATGGTTTGCAGTCTGCGAGTACGGCCAGTGGGCTGCAGCCCAGCGGGTTAAAACGCTGATTGTGGTATCATCATATCATTTCTTAATGATATACAATATTTTGACTTATCAAACATCTTTCTAACCATACCATTTCGTTTATCATCACGTAGTCGTAACACATTGCCATCCAGTTCCGTATAAAGTTCTTTGTCGTTGCATATTCTTGGTGGGAGGGTGGGAACTAAACGGACGATGTCTTTAGCCCATGGATCTATTGCTGGAATACGACACTGATGCTTGTGTTTCAAAGTCACGTTGCATACCGCGCATTTTAGATTCACTGAAAGAACTTCAAAGAAAATTAGAATCAAAAACATGACAACAAACATGGCCTAGGGAAGATAATAACTGACATTCTCCGAGAGAGAGAGAGAGAGAGAGAGAGAGAGAGAGAGAGAGAGAGAGAGAGAGAGAGAGAGAGAGAGAGAGAGAGAGAGAGAGAGACAGGGGAGGGGGGGGGGGTACTCGCTGTTATTTACTATAGAAGAAGGTAGATAGAAGGGTTGAGATTTCACCAGTATCCAAAGCGCGACCTACTCTATTGCCTTTGAAAAATTTTCTATGATAAGTATGTGAAAGGGATACCATTTTCGATAAAAGGTAAATAAAGGAGCATTTTCTATAAAAGTTATTTAAAATGGCTAATATTATTTGTTCAAGGTATATCAAAGGGGTCATTTAAACGAATAATCAAGGGTATCTTTTTATAAAAGGTTTTCTTTCTCTCAAAAACGATACATGAAGAAGTAAAGCTTTTGACACAGGTTCAGTATATATTCTAAACATTTATCAATATACATGTTCAGTGATATGGGTGTGATACTTACGAATTCAATATCCAATTTATAATGAATCTACAGTTTTCATACCTTTCAAGTACTCATTAAGCCATTTCTTTTTTACGTAAAAGTTGAATGACGAGACTTGTGGGAGGCCAAATGAGTCTTTCATGAAGACTGACCTGGGTGTTTCGTGATCTGGTGTGAAGGCAAATGCTTTGCAAATGTCTTTCTTTTCGCCGCACACTTTCATGATGGCCGAGATATTGGAATTGGTTGTATAGGATTCTCTATCTCCAATACCCGAGCAAGTCTGCATTGGGAACCTAAATGAATGAAACAAAGAAAGGAAAAAGAAAGAAAGAAAGTATAAATGAATGAATGAATAACAAAATGAATGCATGGATGAATGAATGAAATCAGCCATTGACTACATGAATGAATAAATCCATGCATGGATGAATAAACGGATGAATGACTGAATGACTGAATGTATGGTGAAAGAATGGATGAACGGATGGACCAATGAATAAATGAATGACTCAACTAATAAATGGATTATAATAACGAGGTGAGATATGGTGTCATACCCCTCAAAAGAAACTGATATTAATTATGCATAGATGATGATGATGATGATATAATGATATTGTTGATTATAAAATATTTGAGATATAACGCGCGCGCTGATTGGCTGGCTTCCATGTTTATATCAGAGGACAGAGACATGGCTCGCTCAAAAAACGTCAAAAATATTTTATAAAAGCAATATAAAACGATCGCTTATGTCGCTGAAAGACATCGGGAAGAATGTAGGAGCACTCGAAAAGCTAGAAAAACACTCGGCTACGCCTCGTGTTCCTAAGCTTGCTTTTCTCTTGCTCTACATCTTCCATCGTGTTTATATCACAGTACAGAGACATGCGCGCGCGTTTTATATTCCTTAATGATAGTAGCAACAGTTAACGACCGTAACTAACCATTACGTAGTCGACGTTATTCGGTATATCTTTAGGTACAAACTTGAGTAATTTTGCTGGAATAGGATCATTCCATTCTGTAATAATTTCCTGTTAGACCAGAAGAAGTATTTTTAACATAAAGGACGCTGGGACCTATCTCTGGAGCCCGTTGCTAGGCAAACTTCATATTTTTGTATTGTCGTTCAAGATCAGCATGCAGAATGTTTAGTGTAAAAGACGTACTCTGTCCCTAAGGATCTCCGCTCACGTGTGGTAGCAAGTTTGGGTGTGTTGGCTGTAATGCCTGCCACGTCGGCGAGACGATTTTCATAAGGGGTGTTACAAGCTGAAATTTCGTCCTGAAACTGGTTAGCGACACACGTTTCTGTTGCCGGGAGTAGAAAATAGTTCTACTTTTCGTGAAACCATCTCGTGAAACCGACCCGGGGAAAGTTTCAGCTAAATGACCATGTTACATGGTGCAATGCGTTGTGAAACTTGTCTCGCAACGGTGATTGAGGCAAGTTTCAGAGAAAAGTTTCAGCGTGTAACATCGCCTTTACAAGAAGTGACAAAAGGTCTCATATCTATAAACATCTTGCAGCTTCACTAAGTGTCGCTCGGCTTGCTCCAATGAATCTTTTGAAATTGTAGATCAAGCACTGCATATTTAGTGGCTGCAACCCGAGCTAAACAAGCAAGTCAAGCACGTTAACTTAAGGCTATCATAACCATGCGTCATGATATCATGACCTTCATGGTATATTTTCTTG
Source organism: Telmatactis stephensoni (assembly GCA_029948255.1). Classification (NCBI taxonomy): domain Eukaryota; kingdom Metazoa; phylum Cnidaria; class Anthozoa; order Actiniaria; family Isophelliidae; genus Telmatactis; species Telmatactis stephensoni. Next base: position 689,882 of record JALIZF010001827.1, on the reverse strand, counting down.
TATTTTAAACTGGAAATCAGAAAATGATTGATTGATTGATTGTGCATTGATTGATTGATTGATTGATTGATGTAAACCTAAAAGAAAAGAGAAGAGAAGAGAAGAGAAGAGAAGAGAAGAGAAGAGAAGAGAAGAGAAGAGAAGAGAAGAGAAGAGAAGAGAAGAGAAGAGAAGAGAAGAGAAGAGAAGAGAAGAGAAGGAAGAGATTACTTTTTACTCATTACTTTTAAGTTATTTGGCAAAAATTACATAATCTGGTATCAACAATAACATCTAAGAATTTAAGTGCTAAACTTTAAAAACCTCATTCCAGCTTACCTCTACATCTGAAGCATCGTCATTGACTTCACCAGCAATGTCACTAGCCCTACCCAATGAAAACCAGCCAGCAAAGTGCGCCAGCATAAAAGCAACAAGTGTAAAAGAAATGAATAAAGAGAAACATTTACGTCTCTTATATGGCAGAAGGGAAATCATAGGACAAAGGATTTTTATCATTTTCGGTTCACACAAGAGTGATTTGGACGAAAACTTGCCCTCTCGCGTGCTGCTTTAGCTATGACTCAGAGAATTGTTCAACTGTAGGAAACATTGACATAGAAACAGCTTGTTTTTATAGACTTTTTATTTTACATAATTACTAGAGGTGACAAACACCCAGTTCAAATGAGTATGATACTCAAACCATTTGACCTTTTGCTTTAATTGCACTTATCATATGTAAGCACAAGCAACATGCACAAACACAGTATTTCATTCAGTAAGTAATGGTCTGTCAAAGAAGTAAAGCAACAAATAGAAAGCAGTTAAGGTGCTAATTGCGGGCATTGTTTAGGGTATCAAATTCACGCTATAACTTGGCAATGAATTTCACGATTTCCCGTTTACCCGCTGACTCTTCCGAGTTTAAATGTACTACAAATTGAATGTGGAGAACATGGGGAACTGATGGCTTTGTTTATTTGTTTTGGTTGTTGTTGTTGTTGTTGTTGTTGTTGTTGTTGTTGTTAATAATGATTGAGCTTAATGCACCTATAGCCTCGTCTTGATACTTTTGTATGTGGTAAGTGAAGTGTATCTCGGAATTGAAGTCGGCTATTAATCAATAATAATACATATAAAAAATTAGGAAAGGAGAAAAAAGTGATAAGATGAAAAATATTCATCGTAGATGACCGAAACAATAAACGATTCGATTGTATTACGAGAAAAAAGACTGAATATCCCATCAAAAGTACACCAACAAGACCAGTAGTAAATAAAGATGAGCTTTTGGTGACTCATTTTGCATAGACGTATCGTAACCATTCGAACCCATGGGGCTCTATTTTTCTATGCTAGAAACGTTTATTCACTGAGACACTGATAAATGGGCAAAGCACAAATATTTAGTAGTTCCTTCAGCTTGAAGCTGGTCTCCCAGGAAGCTGACATTGCACTATTAACCCGCTCTTTCCATCAGTGCTCCGTTTTAAAGCTACACAGAATGGAAAGAAGTCGAAACTGGGAGTCGAATCAGAAAGCCGCTCGAATCAGAGAGAGCAGTGCATTAACCAACAAAGCTACACTTTCTCATAGTAACAGCATCGAATCTTTCAATAAATTACCAGGCAACAGAGAAGATACTCTCAAGAATTTGCTCTCAAGGTGCTAAAATATACGAACTTTGGATAAACCCAATAATAGGCCTTTTGCACGAAACGGTCACATGGTATAAAATCCGCCATGTTGGATGGCAAAGGAATGTAAACAGCCTCAAAAACAAAAGGACCCCCGCCAGTCAACCTTGACTTGTCTTTGTTTTGAACGTCCCAGTGCGTATTTTGCCATCCATTATGTCGGATTTAGTACCATGTGACCGTTTCATGCAAAAGGCCTATTCACTATTGTTTGAATGGAGATATATAAATCGTTGAATTGGGCATTTGATTTTAATCTTTTAATTTGCCATCTAAAATCTTGACTTTATTATATTTACTAAAATGTCGTATCTAGTCAAGCTTTGTCAGTCCAAAGAAAAAACTGTTATAAGTGAAGATAAAACGGAAATATAAAAAACATGCACTTACTTAATCGGTCACTGCATTCCTTGCTTAAACAAAATCGTGATTAAGGTGTTGAGGACTGTCGTTGCGGCGAAAATCTAAGATTACGTTAAAAATTACCGTTATTGGGTGGATAAAAATAACATTTATTGACAAACACGGTTTTGAGAGGGATCTTTTGGGATAAATCGTGGTTTACATTAAACACGTTTTCTACCATCAAAGACTTTTGTAAAACTGTCATTGTCATATATAGCTAATCCAATTAACGTTGTCGCTGAAAAAAGCCTAAAGCCTAAAGCTTTGAGAGCGGAATCACGAAAAACATTTTATCACCGTGACAGCATTACAATAAAAAACTCACTTTATGCTTGCAAATTTTACAACTTGGACACATATTCCTTATATTAATTCCTCAGATAGCCTACAGAGAAGTTTGTTAGTACACAAAAGATATTTGAAAGGCTTTAGCCTTTAGGCTTTTTTCAGCGACAACGTTAATTGAAATAGCTATATGCTATCTACTTATTATCTAGATGCACCGACGTGATATGGAAATTCCATATTTAAAATATCAAAGAACCTTTTTAAGGTGCCTCGAAGTAGTGTTATGCAACGCTTTTCCGAATTTTACTAAGTTTATGGTTCACCACTAGTTTTAATTATTTTGCGTATGCCTGGCTTTTCAATCCATTCAATTTAACATAGCCTTGTTTTTTATCCATTATTATATATATATTATTATTTTTATTTTTTTATTATTATTTTATTTTTTTCTAATTCACTATTTCGCTTAAGGATCGACGGTGTCTGCTAATATGAAGGTAACTTTTCCCCCAAGAAACTATATTGGTATTAAAAACCTCCTTATAGGCTGTTAGAATTCAAGAAAAATATTGGGGGTCACCACGCATTTTATTGAGTTATACGTCATCCAGTATTGCGAAAAATGCAAATTCTGCCGACCCAAAGAAAAAATGATAAATTCTCTATATCTTGAAAAAGTGTCAAACGTTTTTTCCAAAAAACTTTAGGCACAATGCTCTTATTGATCATTACCGTGAAAACCACGAAAACTGAAAAGAGCATTTAAAAAAACATATATTTGGCTTTCAGCTCGTTTCAGTCCATGTTGACTTAATATAAAATGTGAGATATTCCTATCATCTTTCAATTTTGAATTTATAAAAAAACTTACAAAATCCTAGCTTCATCATTACTTTATAATTTAGCAAAAGAAAAATTAGGGGTATCCATACGATTTAAAAAGTTGTTTGCCGATAAACGCGTACGAAGTCTGATAAGAATTTGCGTAAATGACAACTAAATCCCTAGCCCTCCCTAGGGATTTAGCGGCTTTAGGCTAGGGCGGGTTGAGTTTCCAAATCCATTGAGCTCGTATTCGTATTGATCGATTCGAAATATGGCGGCAAATTTGAATAACTATATTGTTCTGGACTGACTAGCCTCGTGTTCACGTGGAAACACAAAAGCGTTTTCACATGAATGAGAGGCTAGTCAGTATAAAACAATTGTTATTCAAATTTGCAGCCATATTTCGAATCGGTGTATAAAGCGCTTGACATTTCTCAATACAGATAAAGTGTGTGTGGATACCTAGAATCTTAGTTGTCTCATTTAGTAATTTGAATGTTGTGACTTGCAGTCAAGCAACAAAGTTATAAAGTTTATGCAAATGAACAAAAATCTTTATCTGATATAAAGATCTACGTTACGGTGGTGATTTCGGCATTGTGTTTTTTAGTGAATTATTAATGAGTTTGATAAGTCCATTTAAGCATTGTAGTAAGAGTTGACTACAATAGGCCTACCCCGGGCCCTAAAATCGCCGTTATTTTGGGCGATCTTAGGCGATATTGGGAAATTTTAGCCATTTCGAGTTGGCGCTTTTAGGTGCTCTTGGGAGATATTGAGCGATCTTGGGCGATCTTGGGCGATCTTAGGCGATCTTAGGCGATATTGGGAAATTTTTTGTTACTACTACTACCGGCAGTACTGATGTTATGTTTCGGCTTTGTTTTTATATCGGTGAAACTTTTGCTTTTTTTAAATCCCCAGGAATTAAGATTCCTTTTTTGAGCGAGGCATCAATAAATGTGTGCCAAGCTAGGAGAAATGGGGGTAACAGCAATCTTAAGTAATTTAGCTGATATATTACCCAAATCTATTTCTTTAACTGTGGAAAGCTTAGACAATAATTCTAGTACATGCTTGTTGTTTGTGTGGCCTAGCACCGATATTGAACACTCAGCATTGCTTGTTTGTTCCTTTCCGATTGACTGAATGCCGGTTTTCCGATGTTCCTGTACGTTTGTATTTTTGTTTGACTGCCTTAGAACACTTCAATGCTCTTGTAAACACGCCACAGCATTAAATCAAACTACCAATAACGTATATAACTCGTGGATTGGATTAACATCAAGTTACAGAACATGTAAGATGCAGATTAGACTGATTTATGGCAGCTCCTCAGTTGGGCTTCCTGTGGTGGTCGCAAAATACGCATGCACGATCCCCATGACTAATGGATCAGTCTAGATAGAGACATCTGCTGCTCGTCATCTTTGTTTTGTTTTTGTGTTTCTCGCTCAAAACAGGACGCCAACGCGCTTTTGAGACTGATGCAAAAATAATATTCATAACTGCTTGCCACGCTATTCGACGATTTACTGAATAGCTTTTACAAGCATCTTAATTTAATACACGACCACATCAGCAATTATTGCTGCACTAACCTATCGTATATAAATAAAGGCAATTGAATTGCCAATTTGCATGTTAGGCTTGTGTGTCACGGTGATCGAGCTGGGAACAAATAAGGTCATTTTGGGGGGTCGCACGCAAACATACACCAGTAATACACTACGGTCGGTAGGAAACAATGCCACAGGCGACAAGTAGAACAAAAAGACATTGTTCAGAGTAATCCACATATTCTTTGTTTTTGTCTAACAGCAGTGGATGACCCACCATATTTCTTGCTAATACGCCTAATGCAAAAGCCGATGTAGAGAAGGAAAATGAAGCTTATCTGTGCAGGACTGCCAAAAACTGGCACCAAATCTGTAGCATTAGCACTGAGAATTCTTGGCTACAATGTCCACGATGTCGAAGAGCATTGGAGATATCATTTAGATGAATATCTTGATGCAATGGAAAATAATCAAATACCTGATTTTGCAACCATGTATGCCAATGTTGACGCAGCCACTGATCTTCCCGTCTGTCTCTACTGGGAAGAAATGTTCACAGTTTTCCCTGACGCGAAAGTTCTGTTGATGGTTCGTGATAATGAAAATGTATGGTCGGAAAGCTTCAAGAAAACTATTCTTGTTTATGCGTCGTCTGTACTTGTTCCGTGGTGGATGAAATTTCGATTTTCCTGTACACCCACGGGGCGCAAGTGGGGAAGATTTGTTCCAGCTCTTCGAAAGAAAACCAAGACTAAGACCGACGCTGATCCTGATTATTACAGAGAACACAACGCGCGGGTCCAGTCCACTATCCCGCGGGATCAGCTGCTTGTTTACAACGTCAAGCAAGGATGGAAACCGCTGTGTGAGTTTCTTGGTGTTGAAGTTCCTGATGTGCCATTTCCTCGTTTGAATGTCAACAGTGATATGATTGCAGATATTTGGTTGAAGTCCCAATTACAAGAACGAATGACTAAGGAACTGTCTTGGATTCTGGGTTTTACTGTGTTGATTTGTGCTCTCGTGTTCTGCTGGTTGATTAAGATTTCTTTTTGACTCTTGTGTGCACTAGATCTAGGGTATTTTCCATTTAGTGGAACCAACCGACCAGATCGAAGGGCCTGATATCTGAGGACTGATTCCAGCCAGAGTTTGGAATTGACATGTACCACTTAAGAGTTAATTGGCCGTTCTGGCTGGTTGGTTCCACTAAATGGAAAACACCCCTAGTTACTCAGCGGACATAATATAAACTGATCACTCCAAGTGGGACGTAATATCATTTGTTATATACCAACTGTCAAAGTCAATTTCTTTCGTGCTCTGATTGGGCGAGAGCGCATCACGTAAACGTCAACAAATTTTGCTGTTTCCTTAGCGACTACTCTCAGCGGGCAACAGTGAGTTTTATTGACCGGTAATAACAAAACCGGAAGTTGATTGAGGTCCTTGGTTGAAAAAAGCGGGAAAACCAGCGCGCTCGCGCGTCCGCTACAAACTTCATTTTAACAACAACGACAAAACAGACAACACAAAAATGGAGGAAAGTGCAAGATTTGCAAGCAGAACGGACGAAGATATCGAAAAGTTACTGAATGACAAAGAGTCTAAATCCACAAAGAATGCAACAAAACAAGCTGTGAAGATTCTAAGAGACTTTTGCTTAGAAAAAGGAATTTCTGCCGACTTTGAAGGTCTCACAAAACTCGAACAGTTCTATGTAAATGCAAGAAATCAAGATGGGTCTTTTTACACAAAGAACACTCTTATCTCAATTAGGTATGGATTATCACGACATCTTGCGAAAGAAACGAAATTCAACATCATCGAGGACCCTCAGTTTTGACCCTCAGAAAACAAGAAAAGAGAAATATCAGATGCGCACAGGTCAGATTTGGAATAAAAATGTGTGATCATAACTATGCGTTTTGATTGTTCTTTGACAGTTGGTATATAACAAAACACTCGGCTCCGCCTCGGGAAACATTGGCGGTCTCGGGACCACAAAACATACTGTTTCCCTCGGTCCCAGTCAATAAGTGTTAAATGTACACTACAGTGATTACAATAATAGAAATATTTGAACAGCATAAGTCAGTTGAATTGCCCTAGCCTTATCAGGCAGGCTATGTATGGACTCTTATTTACTATAGTTCTCGACCAATCAGAAAGCGAGAAACTGATTGATTGTGGTACAAATAATATTTCTTTAGTGTTTATCAATTTGTCCGCCATATTTTGACTCATATACACTGGAGCATACTTTTAGTACAATATAATTATTATTATGCATTAAGCTGAATAATAGTTGGAAATCTGCATGTAGTTTCAATTGAAAATTGTGATTTGTATTTGTATTTCAGCATGAAATGAAGACTATCCACAATAAATATATCGTGGTTCGTTCAAATGGTTCTTTTTGTGATTCTCGTTAAATTATCTCGCTTGGCGCTTCGACTCAAACTGCGCGCCCGCCGCTACAAAGAAACTGGCTCAATCCTCGAGTTTCCCTAAATAAAATATATTGCCAAATGTCAATCCAGCTTGAATCACACACAGAAATAAACGAAGGTTTCAAGATATAAGAAAATCAAGAAAATATCAAAAAAAGTTCGCAGGCATATAGGCATTTGGTAATGTGCATGCGCGAGTTTTCCCAAAACAAAATGGCGGACACTCAATCGCGGTAAAGAAGGGGAACTTCGCTGCTGATAAATAAATACAGGAAAAAACGCCTTAAATCACATTGAAACTCAAACCATTATATGAACCGCGCTGGCCCGGTTAAGCGGGCTGACTTCTTTTGTTTTGTGGCCCCAAGGGAAAAGAAAACAAAAGAAGTCAGCCCGCTCAACCGGGCCAGCGCGGTTCATATAATCAGGCCCTTAGTAACAGGAAAATCTGGAACAAAAAATGAGGAAAAAAATTGTCAATAGTCCAGTATGTTTTGGAAGCCCATTAATCTAATTTACCGTAATCTCTAATGAGTAAATAAACTATAACTCGAAATATTTTTTGAATTTGCAGCTAGGATTATTCATGATAATTTATTTGGTTGTCTCTAGCTTCGTTTTTTTTAGGAAAAGTTGACAGATGTTTCGGCCCAAAGCTTAAGGTCCGCGTTTGAGCCGAAACGTCTGTTAACTTTTCATCAAAAAATCGAAGCTAGAGACAACCAAATAAATTATCAAACTATAACTCGATTTTGGTCGATCATTTTGGGGCCTGTAGTCTAATCTGCTGTAATCTGATCTCTCCGCGATACTCGGCTGGCGATTTTCTGCTTGTTGATGCAGCGGAGAAGCAACAGAATCTGCCTAGCCCCTAGTCTTACTCGACCAAAACACAGGCAACCCAACATATAACAGGTCTGGGACGAATAGTCATTGGAGAGACGCGTATATAGAAGAAGGTAAAGCCTGGTGTTCACGAAGTGTATAAGTTCAAGCAACATACGCAGACTCAGTAATATTCTGCTCATAACCAATGCTTAGTGAACACACAGGAAAAAACCTGTCTATTCCCAATTTGTTCAAATATGGGGCTGCCCTGGGTTTAACTTGGGAATCTGTTCTATTTTTTGGGTATTAAAGATTTCCCAAGTTGAATAATTAAAAATAGAACATATTCCAGGTCAGACCCAGGGAAGCCCCAAGTTGGGAATTGGCATTTATTTCCTGTGCCATAACAAAAGCACAGACTCCGTACTGCATGGCTTATTAGCATGCAGTGTTTGTCCTTTTTTCTTTGTAATAAATGCAATGCTGAGCATGCGTTGATGTTGCTTCTGCTTCTTCCTGTGTCGCTTTTGAAAACCAGTGGTAACAAAGTAATTCTATCACACTGCGAATCGTTCTGTAATCCCCTGAAAGCACAACAACAATCAAATGGGAAAAAGGCAAAATCGTTGACTTTCAAGAGATTACTATTTAAGGATTGGTACACACTTTGTGTGCATCTCTCGAGTGTGTGTGCATGCGAGAGGTTGCTAAGCACGGAAGAAGCCAAAGAGTCGTATGAGGCGTAGATGAGTGTCACTAGTACTATAGCTTCTTGGTTGCTGAGCAACTAACCAAGTGCACCCTTAAAACTCAATAGATGCACACTAACTGTGTACAACATTGCTTGCAACACAAATTTTGTCGTAAGGACTAAGCATGTCATTGCTTGCAACAAATTGTTTTGACTCAACAATAACGTGACCAGGGGATTAAGAGAGTAAAACGACCGCTCTATTTCCTTTCTTCTTTCCCCTCTCTCTTCTCATTAATTTAAAAGCGTGCCTCGAACAATTGGGCATGATTTTCATACTAATCCGGTTTTTCTTGCGCGAACTTTATTTCTTTGACTACCCCTCCCACGCAGTGTTGTTCAGACAAGGACGCCATCACGAACAGCAATGGATAAAGCCATGGAGACGGGAGGATAAACATTTTGTAATGACCACTTCTGTCCCAATAAACGCTAAAATACAACTCAACAATTTCAATGTGCGCACCTTATTCTGGAGCGCGTGGAAACTGATATGATTCATTGTCAGTTCCAAACGCGTCTTGCTAAACAGTTATCTTCCAATCATACATCTTTACACACAAACCGCAATGTTTGAACAGGCGGAACTCGATGAACGACTGGGGTCAACAGGCGTTAGTGCTTTCGATGGTCTAAGAGGAGCTACACGGTGGGGTGGGGTGGGGGTCATTGTAAGAGGGGAAGAAATAATGTAAACGTGTTGGACTCGTGTTAGTTGGTACATTTGGACTAGCAGAGCCATACCACAACAAACCAGGTTACGAAAAATGTTGGGTAAAACTCTAACAATAGTTTTATTCTTTAAGGTTCTTAGAACAACCATGAGTTTGTAAACATGTTTTTATTGGGTTGCTATTCGTTATAGGGCGCACCGCCTAATTGTTCGGGGGGCACCACGACTCACCCCTACGAGTCAATACCAGTGCCTGGTCTCAATTTTAACACATATTGTTTAAGGGTGGGAGCTAAAGCCGAAGTTGGTTAAAATTTGCTCCATAATCATGGTCTGTGACGAGATATGTTATTCAAAACATGTTTTAAACTGTGCTGATATAATCTCTGGCTTAGAAATACTTTCTGGATAGAAAACAGAGTAGAACAAAGTAAATACCAATGTAAACAAATTCCTTTCATTTTTGACGCTTGGAAATCACTTTGATTATTTTAAACACTTGAAAATTGTAACCACACTGTCATCAGTTGTATTTGACCAGTGAATTGACGGCGTGAGGTCGCACTCGGGGATAGATGGACTTTGGACGGGCTCGTCTTCGCGCTCAATTACGCTGAAGAACTGAAGAACAAGTCGATGGCAGAAAATGTTGTTTCGTTTAGTGTAAGGAAGCATTTTAAAATTACACAGGAAGTGAAAAATATGGTCAACGTTCGAAATAGACTATCAAAAATGAATGAATGATTGATTGAATGAATGAATGAATAAACGAGCGAACGCACGAACGAACAAGCAAATGAATGAATAAGTGAATGAATTTGCCTTTTGACGGATATTTTCTACAAAGCCAAAGTCAGTTAAGTATTGGAATTGATAAATAATGACCAACCAACCACCTATCTATACGCAGCTATTAAATTGATAAATAACCTTTATTAATTTTTAACAGAAAAATTTCACGGGATTTCTGTATGTCTTGTTTCGAGATTTACTGTGTGAACCACCGCGTAGTACTTTATTATTCGCTTTCCTTAGAGAGTTGGCGAGCGCTGAAGGCGCAAGAAGCGTGACTCTCCTATCAAGTAAATAAACGTCGGAACGTGACGATAAACCCCTGGAACCCAGGGTAACCGCGTAGAACAAAACCTAAAGATATGATACCAAGGCATATGACCTCTAGTGCTGTTATTCACAAACCTTTCCATACAAATTCCTCGTTAATTGCAACAAGATATTTTTGCCTCGACTATGTATAGACCCATTTTATTTCACAAACTTATATTTTAATCGAAGAACATCTCAATCCAGGGATCCAAAGTGACGTAGAACATCGCGGTAATCGTCCCGTAAATCATTTACCACAGAATCTCACTGTATTTATGACCTAAAAAAACCTTAGCTAAGAAGAATCTCACTGCATGTATTGACCTAAAAAACTAAGAAGCTGCTAGGGATTTTTGTTTTTGAGTTGAAGACGAATTTTCAATTTATTTCAGTCATTTGCATTTTAAGAGGTTTCAACGACAACGCCCATAATAGCGTTATTCAGACTTCACGGTTGATCTCGGCCTCGTACCGGACTCAGAACTTTAAAAGTGGGAGTTCCTGTGATGTGAACTACAGAAATAAACTAATAACTTTCATATTGTCAATAGTAAGCATTTTCAATAATAATGATCTTTATTTATTCTCGAATTCTATATATCTCGAGACATTTCCACACTCCCCACCTTGACATTCGATATGCTTTACAACTTTCAAGATGCTGGGGGAGGAAAAACCGTAGAACTCGGAGAAAAACCCTCTTAATTACCATGGTAAGAGAACAACACATCAAACAAACCTTAGTATTCACATACGATCCAGCGCTCAAGCTGCATGGGACTCGAAGCCGAACAACAGTGAGAGACTGGTGGCTTAAGCACTAGGCTACCCATGCTACCATAAGAGATCACTTAACTTGTCATCGCTAGACCCTTTACTTCCCACGTTAAATCTTTATCTTTGAGGGCACATGGCCAGCTTCCCAGGGTTAGATGACTTTATCAGACTTTCTTCTTGCAATGTGCAGATCTAGTTCGCGTTGCTCACAGTCTTTGAGGATGACGTGAGCTCACGTCGAACACAGGAACATCATGCCAACGGGGTCGCTAACGCTGAACTTAAATAGCTATATGACAATATCATCATCACGAGTTGTGTGGGAGGGTGAAATTAATAGCAGATCAGATATTCTGGAATCTTTGATCACTGAAATTTACTTGATTTAGTGACCTTCGATTTATGAATCATTATTAGATGGAATTGCAGATAAAAATGAGCTTCTATATTGAAAAATTGTCTTAGTTTTGAATTCCTTTAGAAGGAGCCGGATTAGTCTCCTTTCTTGGTTGGGGAACGGGAGGATTGACAATAACGATCAGTTCCGGGTAGAGGGGGAGTGGCGAGTGCGAGGGATTACTCTCTCTCTCTCTCATATACCATTAAAAGGTATCCAGTTTCATCACTAGGCTTTCAAACAAAATTGTAACCTTTTAATTTCAAATGTCTGAATGGAACGTTTCCCTTCACTCTGTCTCAACTTGGGAAATACCAATTCTTTTATAAACCGTGGCCAGCCTGAAAAAAGGACCCTTTCAAACGGAGCCTCCCCGTTTATCAGGGTTCCCTATACCCCTTTGCAAAATGAAATCAAGCAAAAATATTTGGTCTTTTCACGCGTCACGGATAATTAAAAATCTCTTTCACGTTCACAAAAATATCAAAAGTCGCTTTCACGTGGACGCAAAAAGATTTTAGACCTTAAATCACGTTTCACGTCAAAATGCATTAGCCATTCACGTTTCACGCAAAAGGTATAGGGGACCCCGTTTTATGTATTACCTTTGAGAGAAAAGGTCCCCCTTTTAGATACAAAGAAAATGGTATCCTTTCAAAGACAGTTTCGTAACTTCCATGCAAGGAGTACAGTGAAAAGGTTACCCCTTTAATTTAGGGCGTGCATCTTAGAGAGCACCCACCCATAGCTACTTCTGGGTATTCTTCAACCTGTAGTGAACATGACTAGCTTTGTTGACTTTCCTTTCATTGAAACTTGGGCAAAATAAACTGGTATAAAAAAGCCGCCTATGCGTCTATCCTACACCCACTCACTAGCAGCTTGTTTTTGTTCATCTAATCTCAAGCCACATTCACTATTAAATCCTGTATTTCCGACAAACACAAATATATATCAAATCGACTTCCTTTATCATAGATCAAACGTTCTAGAATTTTTGATCAACAAAATTCAGTGACAACTGTAGTTGATCAATGTTCTTGAAAATCATGTATATTTGCAGTCAGGTTTTATATTAAAATGAATTAGTAGAACGAGGTTGCTGTCTTTAACTAAAAAAATAAGAAATGAATAATAAATCGATTTAATTGGCAAAAATTAATTTGATCCATGGATATTCTGAAATTTGTGATATTTACAACAAATCTTCAAACGTAAAATCTCACCGACCGACAACACGTCTTTCAACTGCAAATCTCAAGGAAATGACCCATTAAAAAGAAAATGAGCTTGGATAACTGTGAGGTCAACAGTTGCCGGAAGGTACTTATCGCCAATAAATATCTTACTCAAAACAACACTCTTGAGTGTATGTTCGTTCCTAGGATGTTTTCATACAAAATGTTTTGAAGAGCTCAGTTGTAATTAGCGATTCTTCTTTCAGTGCTGATTCGCTGCTGTCTGTGAGTTTATTCTAGTAACCCCGGTCTGTAAGGGTCATCGAGTGAGGAAACGTGGGCCCTGTCAGAAGGGACTTTCAGCAAACAAAGTCAGCCCCAACATACTTTTATTAAAGCAATACTCCTTTTCCATTAAAACAAAACAAAATCTCTCATGGTTAATCAAGCATTTTCTTCGATCTTCTTCCCGTTTCTCTTCTCTTCTCTTCTCTTCTCTTCTCTTCTCTTCTCTTCTCTTCTCTTCTCTTCTCTTCTCTTCTCTTCTCTTCTCTTCTCTTCTCTTCTCTTCTCTTCTCTTCTCTTCTCTTCTCTTCTCTTCCCTTCCCTCCCCTTCTCTTTTCTTCTTTTCCCCTCTATTGTTACTTTTAATTTCATTTTCTCTCATTTAGTTGAACACCTGACTGGCTGATAGAAACTGGATGAATGATTGCCTACTTAAAGTACTTCACGATGTACTTGATGAAAAGCCAATTTGAAACATACACGTGAGCTCCAATTAAAGAAAGATAGTGAACACTTAAAGACTGCTCCTTAATTGATAATTAATAGTAACTTTGATTTTCGTTTGATAGATGCAAGAGGCAAACGTTTGCTTGCAGAATCAAAAGGTGGCACATGTGCTTTGATTGCAAAACGTTTCTTTTGAATCCATTGATGCACCTGCAGAACTGAGCTATTAATCTTGTAGATAGATGAGTTTGTAGACCAAACTTCTAAGAATTTAGATAACAATATTAAATTATTTCAAACTTTGCAAATGGCGCGCGAGCACTCAGTGCAAATTAGGCACAACATAAACTTTGCTTTACAACAGAATTAAGGTCCTTCTACACGAGATTCTATGACAGTGGATTTTCCCCGTCTACGTATACATGAACAAATTTCTTGGCAAATCTTTCATTCACACGAGCCCAAATAGAGCTGTTACAGGATCAGACTAGTTTTTTTTGTACACGGCCAAGAGCCACCAAGACCGGTTACAATTAAAGTCGACAATCTTAAAAATATATTTCGAGTTTCTGGTCGTAGCCAGTAATAACTAAATGAAGTACTCTCTTGGTAAAGAGAAATCAGATTCCCGACTGACAAAGAATGTTTTCTCTTGGGAGTATGTACTTCGGAGTTTAATTTAGCGAGCCGCTAGCGTCGCTGTTTAAACCTAAATATTTTCGATGCGCATGAAAACGTTAAGGGAACATGCTCTAAACACGGAGAATTTTGGCAGCCAAGAATCTGGATCAAATGCATCGTTTTTGCAACTGTTAGGCATAATTCTCGGTCCACACTATAAAACGACATTTTTTCTATTGTCTAAGAAATGCCGTTTTAGGGAAAACTTTTTCAACATTTATCCCGATTAGTCTGGATGTGGTCTTAACACATTGCAAACATATAGAGGGTCAATGGCATTAATACACAGATTTGGCAACACAATGCTGAGGCACCATTGCCTTTATTAAAACACCTGGATGTAGATCGGTCTAGAGGCGTGTGAAACTATTGTAAGGTAGAGTGAGAGTTTTGTTTGATAGCAATTAAGAGTATGCTAGCAGCCATTTTATAATTAATTGCATTCACCTGTTGATTGCTGGTACCATATCTTTGTACTGTTATGCCATGCAGTTTGTACCATTGTGATGCAAATTGCATCGGCATTATTGCCAAAGTGGCATTTAGCCGTAAAGTACTGTGCACATGGGGTGAACAATACAAGCCTCTTAACCTGAGCTTGAAAACACGTTACAGCGAATGCGCTTTTGAAAAGAAGAAACCACAGTTCAAACTTAGCTCTTACTGATCTCGAAATTCTATCCTTTGTCGTTCGATTGTCCTCTACTTGTACCTCAAGTTCTCTAAAATCAAGACCATATGACTTTTTTGCAATTTTTCTGTTTTTATTCGTCTCCATACAATCTGTTTACATAGCATAATTGTGAAGTAAACAGTTAAATTAGTTTTAATGATGTGAAGCTTAATTTACAGATTGGAGCCGACCGTTCTTAGTGCTTTCCTTAAAAGTTCACCAAATGACGAAATGAATCCATAAAGTTCCATTAATTTTGAAACTCAAAATAAAGGCTTTATTTTCCATGATTTAATGGAGCTTTTGCTTTTGTAAAAATTCCCTCTTATCTTAAGCTGTTGTGAGCATGTATTATGCTTCAGCAGTTCCTGAATGGCAAATGCAAGTTAAAAAGCATTTCCCTTTTTACAAACAATCTTTTAAAAAACGTTGCAATATCCGTCGGCAAGCAGCTTCGAATTTGCAGCGGTTATTAAAGATTACCTAGATTAGTTTTGTATTCTCTTTTTATCATATCAATATTAATATCGTTTTCGTTATTTTTGATAAGAAAAAGAAACTCACTCGTAACTAAGTTATTTCAAACAAACGCTCAAATGCAAGTTCAGTGACTATAAGATCAGTTCAAAGTCTCACTTTTTTCTCCAAAATTTCCAATTTCCCCGAAGCATTCACCCACAAGCATTTCGTTTCTTTTTGAGTCAAAACGTAGCTGGTTATTCAGTTCTAAAATAACATATGCTTGATTTCAGACCGTTATTTGTCGAGGCCCCATTCAAAAAAGGCAGGTCAATATCTGCAAGTTGTTTTTTGCGAGCTGATCTTTGAAGCCGTCTACAGCAGGTATATTAGTTGACCGGACTTGATCGATACTTGAGCTTGTTTCCGGTAGAGTTCCGATGAAAAGCTAAATAAATTGCAAAAGAAAATTAATAAAATCGAAAGAATTTTAAATTGGTATCCATTTGTAGTACTCTTTGTAGACTTTGTGGTAAAGAGACTAGAATATAATGTAAATACACGAACATAATACTGAAATGGGTTCAGTTGCATTTGTTGCGCAGCCGAATTCAGATCAAGATAAAATCAACATCCGATTTCCATAATTAAGCTTTAGCCACGAGGCAAGTAGCAAAATACTGTGTTTGTGTACGAGGCTAAAAACTATTAAAGAACTACTGGTGAGTTGGAAATCACCTTGCAAATCAGAAAAACATCTTTTCAATGAAAAGAAAAGGCTACCCTGACCTTTTGAAGAAATACTGTACAAAATCACTGCTAAAAATCCAGCTGTAAAACCCTGAAAAGTTTTAGTTCTTGTTCCAGTTAGTTTAGCAAAGATATATCGTAGTGTGTTAAACTGTTTAGAACGACTTGTCAGTGGTTTTTTGAAGCATTTTTGAGCTGGTTTAGTTGGTTGTTTTTTCCCATCTAGTGGTGTTCAATACACCTGGTTCGATTCGCACACGTGGCCTCTTTGTTTGATTTCAGGTCATGAGATGTTGCTAAGGTACTATCACTTTAGGCCTTTGGTATTTGGTCTTTAGACCATACAAAAGCGCTTGCCGTTCTTTTTCACTTCAACAAAACCCTAAGAGCTGGATGAATGCCATTTTTAATTGGTACAATACGGTTTGTAGTATGAAGAAGTTTATAAGGTAACGTGGTAATTAACTACAGAAAGGCCTAATAGAGATAGAAATCTTCTCATCTGGCAGGTACTTTTAAGCTCTTAAGTTCAGTATTTCTCGGATATTCTTTATACAATCATTTTATTTTTAATTAATAAAACATTCTACAGTTTCCGCACTTGATGCAGACATTCTGCACAATTACTTCTTAAAAGATTTCTGTAGCCACTTTAATCAATAAATCGGAGCGATGTTTTGAGTGTTGTTTTTGGGACATGTTGTTTATTGAAGAGGAAATTTAAAGGTGTTTTTTTGGGGGCTTCAAAAACAGGAAAGAAGAAACAATAGAATATTAGAACCTCGTGGAAGTCTGTATGTTGTTGTCATCAACACTTGCCGTGCAAATTCAGGACGCTCCCCTCTCCCACTAAGTTGAGCAGTGCAGACTTGTGGACATAGATTACACTCCTATAAACAAAGAATTCATTTTAAGATATTACTAAGACTTTAAGCTGGAAAAAGCGTGGTATTGTCGTTTTTGGTAGATTGCAAAGATATCTCCTAATTAGGGAAGAAGACAAAGGGCTTTTTAGATGTCAAAATGCCCATGAAATGCGGCCGAAGGGAATTTACAATCATCACTCAAAGTCAGATTTCAAAAAAAATGCATGAGTCATTGGGAAAATGTCTTAAAAGTGTGCGCAGACATGAGACCCTGAGTGGGTTCGAAAGGTAACGAAATGATACCAAATATCATCAGGAGGCCAATCAAATGTCCGCGACTGACAAGTTAATCGTTTCCGTAGGTCATTCCCCAAAGTAAGAAAATAACTAGGAATAAGTTGATAAATTTAGCAAATGTGTACACATATAACCTTTTGAAAGCAAATGCGATGCCATACTTTGAAAATTCTTCTTCTTTTGAAAAGTGCACTGAAGACTAGTTTCGTTAACTAGGTTACCGATCGTAGTACGTGGAAAGCCACTTGAATGCCGCTCTCAATTGGCTTTATATTGAAATGTAGACCATAGCGGGATCCTGTTTTAGCAAAATGGGAGAGCTCAAAATCAACAATTTTCCTTTGAAAATCTTTCTATGAACTTTGCTGAATGTATTTGCCGGTATTTTGGGTGCGGTTGGACAATCAAGTCACCTGGAATCCAATTGAATGTCAATAAGTGTTTTCTTGATGTTTTTAAAAAAGAATTTAACAAATACTTACATTTCTATCAGTAGTAGATTTAGTCAAAAATCAAATATAATTGGTGCGTGTGAAGAACTGAGAGTGAAAATAAGGATGTGAGTCCTTTTGGCTTGGGTAAAGACCCCTCGAGGCTAAGAAATGTCAAATGCACAATTCCGAGGTACTCTGTGAAACGCTGCTTTAGACTGCTGTTAGTTCGGGATGTCCGAGATAGTAAAAATCCAACACGTAACAGTAGGCAAAAGAATTCATGATTTTCTGAGGCCGCAAGCTATAATATATGTCTGGCTGGTTCTTATATCCTCAGTTTCTTGTATTTGGGTTTTTATTGTATGTGAAGGTGAATTTAATGTACGACCATGAAAATGTTCTTTGTTTTGAGTTCCTTCCATGAACAAACGATTAAGTGTTCGAGAATCCCAAGGTTACTTTATAGTACGTGCTTGCCCTACTAGATGAAGATAGCTCACGACGACCCCCTGTTGATAGATGATATAAATTTTAACCACTAGAACTACAATTGGTTTGAATTATCAGTTTTTGTAGATAGTATATATTTGAGGTCATTTCCGTGTGGGCGTACGGTACACATGGGAAAAACCCGCACAGGAAATGAAACATTAACTACGTATCCACGACCGTTAATTAGATCGCAACCATCGAAAGCATGAAACAATACTAACTAAATATTGCTTTCGTTCTAGAGTACAAACACTAAAAGTGTGCAACATAAATAGTACTAAATAGTGCTAAATTATGCAAATTCTTTTGTTTTCTATTGTTTGATTAGTGCTATTTAGTACTAAATAGTGCAAAGTATTGCACATGTTTGTACTCTATCATGTGATCTTGAAACACTATCATGACGATAAAATTAAAGTACATGATGGTCATAATAATGACAATTTTAATTTGAAGTATAATAATGTAAACAAAGAAAACTAACGAGACGGTATATGTTTAGTACATTTGCTAAAGGTTTTAGGATTTTCGATTGACGTGAAGTCATTTAGGAGTTCATTCCAAATTTTGGCTCCTCCATAGGAAAATGAACGTGACCGTTAATAACGACGAGGATAGAAATAGAAAAAACGAAGCCATCTAAGACTACTCGTCTACACCGTACCAATTTGAAAACACATCTTTTTTACTCCATTTTCTCACCTTAGACAAAAGGCCTCATTTAGTGTGGACGGAAGGCCAAATCGCAGAAAAAAGATGCTTTCGAATTTACCCTGATAAGTGTTGACGCAGCGTAATGCTGCATGGTCGAGAGAGAATACCGTATATATGAAAATTAATTATGTTGCAAATCGGAATTAAAGCCGGTGAACATTGGGTTAGGGTCAAAACAATCGAGATTCAATTCCGCTTCTGGAAGTGTAATTCTAATTCTAATTGTCTTCGACTATCTTAAGTGAAAGTCAAATTATAGTACTGAATGTCTCAAGGTATGTTATTTAATTCTGCAAAGAAATAGTCACTTTAACTTCCAGGCACCAAACCTTTCAACGGGTCCATGGGTGGTGGGCGGTACCCACAAGTAAAGAAAACCTTATGGGTTTAAGATGACAATGATGATGATAGCGCATGATGGCTTTGGATAGTTGAACTCCTCTTGATTCTAAAATAGATTTGATTTGTACTGCACTGTCCTTCTGTAATGATAAATTCTCTCTATAAGGCAAAAACATTGTAATGAACTGTGTAAAGATACCCGCAGCTTGAGAGGGAGGCATTGTATGCATAAATAATGATGAGCATTAGCTAGAATAAAGGTTCAAACAAATTTGAAATTTCCTCGCATATGTGGGCATGCGGACAGTAAAGCATAAGGGGGTTGTGAACGTGAATTAGATGTCATTGTACTGGTGTATGATAACAATTAAAATATCATTCATGATGGTGATGATGATGATGATGATGATGATGACAACCCGGGATAACAAACAGGATAAACACCCGATGATGGAAATGATTCTGAATGGAGTTCTTATACTTCATCATGAAGTATAAATCATAAAGTATAAAAAAGTATAAAATCTAAAAACCTGATTTAGTATAAGTCATATTGTTGTTTATTCGCAGGACCATGACATTCCTATTTTGTACGTGCTTGATCTAATCATTCGCGTGTATCTCTTGAGTTCCAAAGTTATTTGCAATTTATTGCAAAGCTCAAAACGAAACTCCTTTTGAAAATCGTTTCTGCATGGTGAATCAGTTTCAAATTAGTCTTTATACGGCTGAAAAGAAGTAAAAGAAGACAAGACTCTTGAATCTAGAGTTAAAAACAGTTAAAGTGATATTTAAAGAATCCATTAACATATATCTATATACACTCAAAGAGAAATGAATGGTGATAAAATATAGCCACTGCGAGTATACATTGAAACTCAGACAGTTTGCACAATAACCTCATGCATGTTATGTTAAAAGTTCATTCTTTAGAAGGAGTTTCAATTTTGCCTGCACTGGAATATGTACATTTGTTTGGTTGCAATATGGCTGTAGGCAATGCTTGAACGAGGAGTTTAAAATACTCATTAATAATATGGGTTGATAGAGCTGTCAAGTTAGTGAGCTGTAAATCAAAAATTTACTTTGAAATAAAACATGAAAAACATGCAGCTGATGCCAACCCTTAGCTTAGAAAATTTTAGCTCGATTTTAGTTTCTAAAAAGTTGTTGTTTAGCCGTAAAATGGTCGTTTAGGTAAATATATGAATAAGCATTTAAATACTTTGAGCTACTTAAGAATGCTTTTAAAAGATAAGTACTAAGCTAGTCAAGTATTTAACTAAGAACTAGGTATACAATAGATAGTGTGGTTCGAACCATGCACACTTGTTATAGTTATAAGAATATTAAATGAGATTCAAAACTACAAGGCATGTTTTCGCAGTTCATTTGAAATCATTTTCGCTTTCTCAACTCAGCTTCAAATTTTTCAAGGATACCAAATGGGGCTAAGGCTTTAAGTAAAAATTAGTATCAAAAATAAAAAGAATCATGAATGAACACGTTATTGCATTAGAATGAAGATTATAATTTATTTCTTTAGGAATTTTTCGCTTGAATTGTTATATTAATGGACTCTCTAATGGAGGATTGATATTTTGGCTATCAAGCTAATTGAATATGTAATTTATAAATTCTGTTCAAGGCACGTTATTATTGCTTAGGTATAAAACACTATATGGTTTGATTAATTTTTGAAATCAGTTTTTAAGAGTTTTAAATTATTTGATGCAATTTGAAATCGTCTTGCATCCCAGTACAAACAACAAGTTTTACTATACATAGACTATATGATAGTTATAAACTAGCAGTTGTAAAGCATAAATAATCCTGCTGAAAATCAAAAAGTGATAGAAAAAATCCCATTTCTTAAACCTTATAGCAAAGGTTTCAGCATGCAATGAGACGACTTTCACGAAATACTTCAGTTAACAGTTCTTTTCGAATTTTTCTCCTTAATCAACAATCAATATTTCTCGCGCTTTCTTCCTTCAATTTTTTTACGCGGAATGGCTTGTAGGGCCTTCTAGATAGAATTTGTTTTTTGTATTTGTGGACATCTCTTTCGAAGCATAGCGGTGTTAAATAGTGTGGATAAAATAGCAAGCAATTCAGCTGGAAAGAGTGTGTGAAAATGCACGTCAAGCGAAATGTAACTGCAAAACGACTTCTACATTGACGACATACGGAAGAAAGCATAAAATAAAGTTGGTGTTTAAAATTTTGAGTTTCAGCTGTTGTAAAATTGTTTTAATTTTGAATAAAAAGTTTGTCAATCTCTGAAAATTTATTAATTGGTTTAAGTCTAAATCCATCAATGCATGGCAGTTCATGTAGCTGATCCCGCAAGTTGGACACGAAAAGATTTACCAAAAACCAGCCGAGTGCTATATATCTCGTAACTCCTTATAAGAAAAGTATAATTTGTTTGAGAAGTGCTTGTATTTTTGAAATCCAGTTAATGTATTAAAAACATAGAATTTGATTTTTTATCTCTATGCTTGGCTGAACTAAACCTCGAAAATTTATTCAGGATTGCGAAAAACTTGTTTTGTAACAAGTTTGATGAAGTTTGACAAAGTTTCAACTAAATTTGCTACGGCTTCTGCTCGATTTTGGACGCCATTATAATTCCAAGACATTTAATTTTCTAGTTGATTATAATTTGCAAGAATTCGTGCGTTTTTGAATGACATAAGCTAGGATTATTTTATGTATTCAACAAAAAATAAATTGCACGGAAGATTGAAATTTAGGCTTTCAAGGCAAAACACCAAATAACTCTCTATAGAAAACATTCCACTATAAGAATTAGCTACAATTTATAATGTTAATTTAATTTTTTTAGTCTAAAGATAACAGCCAAATGGTAATCACGAACCCCAAAACTTAAGAGTAATTACAAATTAATTATGTCGAGTTCAAAATGACATGTGAAGTATCGATAATCCTAATGTAAAGGTGCACTTCAGCTGTGAGATACCTCAAAATTTTAGTACAATTTTACTGAACACTTTATCAGTTGCAAAATTTAGAATTGCCTATACACAAAAAGTACCTTCAGTTTTACAATGATCAGGTTTCTAAAAATAGTCTCATTGATTTTAGAAAACTTCCCTCTCTATCAAAATGTATTTTCAACGCAGACGATTTTGTTAATATGAAGAAGCAATTTTACTAAAAATATGACCTCAACAAACTTGGTTTTCGATGTTGATAAATGGTGAATTACAGAATGCACAATTGATCTCAGTGGAAAGCTGCTTTATTTACAAACAATCCGTTTCTCCAGGCAACAGCCATTCAAATAAAGACAATAGTAGATGCATTAGAGTTTTTCGTTGGCCATAACTTCAAAATAATTGACTCTTGAGCAACATTTAGAATAAAAATTCAAGATATAAAGATCGATACGAGTCAAGGAAACCCAAGGCAATACGTAACGCTGAGGGCGTTACGTCGAGCAGCGTATACGTTCATATATTTCTTCCGTAGATTTCCGTTCGAAAGTCTGGGAAATTTGCGCGTTTTTCAGCAACATCTAAATTCCATAGTTGTTCATTTTGTCGTGGTTATATTCATAGGTCTAAGAGGGAATAATTGTTAATGAAGTTCACTAAAGTTCACAGTTGTTTTGCTTGATTGGTCAAAAGTGAAGAATTTTGCAAAGAAATCTTGACAGTTCACAAAGTATATTTTAAACGCTTTTCTAAAAAGGTATAGTTTTAGTCAATTTTGACTTTTGATACTTTCAGAGGTAGTTTCCTTCGTTTAGGAGGGTTTTTATAAGCCTTAAAAAGGGGCCTGAAAGGAAAGTAGCGAGCAGATGATTGATTATTTGGGTTTTTTCATGGATGAACGGCGCGTTTAAGACAGACAGACTTTCTAAGTAGCGAAAAACTATTGATCAAATTTTGATCGAAATCAAATAAAATCAAGTAAAAATGTAATGTTCCCTTTGTTTTCTTATTCCCTTAACAGTGATGTTTGACTCTTTTTTTCTCTTAGTTGCGTAACGGTAAATTGTGTACAAAAATCAAGCAGCGTAAAATTCATTTTGAAAAGATAAATGCATTTTGCTCTTTTCTTGACGAAATCAGGGTAATGGCATTACTGGATAATTACAATGATGCCATTGTTTTCTAAAACTGTCAAAAGGCACGGATTTGGTTAAAAACCGTTGATTGCTAAACGCGCTTTCTACCCATATCGTCAATTCGCATAATAGGACTTTGGTAGAGGATTTCTTTTATGGAAAAGCACATATGTTTCAAAATTAATTTACGTGTCAAAATGTTTTTCTTTAGAGGATTTTTGAGCGAGATTCACGAGATTAAAAACCTCGACGTCAATTCAGTGTACCGTTACTTAATTATTCACCTTGATAACGTATATCTAATTGTCTTTGAACGGAAGGCAAACGTTTCTATTGTTCACAAAAACATTCCAACACAGAGATGAAATTGACAAAAATAGTAAGGGTATTGAAGGGTTTTGAGAAAAGGGGAATATACCTGACAACTGATACCGAATCCAATTCGGCTGAGTGATATAAAGTTTCGAAAGAAGATGAAATATCAAGACTCTGTAGGGATTGAGATTGTCCTTCGAAAATCTTTTCTTATGCTAATTCTAGGTAGATACGTCTATCTTTTGAGCTCCAGAATTTATATGCTCTATTAGTTCTGCAAAAATGTAATTAGTTAACTAAAGTTGAAGGCTCTCTTTTTCGCCCCAAAGTCTCTTCAAAGTCTCCCCTTTTTGTTGGTATAATTAGATCGAAAGGTTTATTCAACGAAAAGTGTTAAAATTTGACAGTACTGTAAGCGCTCAGGGAGATGTTTGCAAAGCGTTGCAAAGCGGAAAAAATACAAAGCATAGTAGAAGCTTCGGGAGGCGTGGCTTTGGGTCAAAAGGGCCGGTTTGGTAAATACGGCCACATCAATAAAAGTTGCCAAGGAAATATTCATTGCCGAATTAGATAACTTTCTCGATCAAATTCCTCTACAACAGTTGTCGTGTCAAATTTAGGACTTATATAGAAGAGACTTTAAGTTGTCCTTAATATCGTAGCCCGGTCTGATATCACCGGTGATTATACAGCACTGTTTGATACACTCCATTGCGCGCGGTGATTATTCACTCCACGTAAAAACCAATTCCAGCTCGGAAATGTTTTTCACTATCAAAAAAGTCCCACTAATACCTCCCTGATGTTAGTTCTTAAAATATGAAGCGAAACTTTACACAGAATTCGAAAGTCTTTGACGCCATGTCATTTTCCGTGCAGCAATTTAGCTTCTCTTTGTTAAATCTTTTTTATGCTTCAGTGAAAATCTCGGCGTATGGTTGTGAATGCTAATAAGTTCGAAATGAATTTTATACGCGTCAGTGAACTAGCCGATGAAAACAAGTTTTCATGGAGGGATTTTCTTTCTATATTCTACAAAAAATCTTACTTGGGATTTAAGTCTTTATTCCTCGAGGCATTTCTCTTTTTCGAGCATCCTACTATACACTTTGAAGCGAATTTTAACTTTCGATCTAAGTAAATACGAGGATATTGACCCCAATTTGGCTTAGTTGCGAAAGTACCAACTTAGAGACGAGCTCTTGTTTAGATTTTTGCGGAATTGTCAAAAGAAATATAGTTTCTAGCGTTTGGTCTTGTAAAACAACACATACTTTAATTCTCATTAAAATGTTCCTACCTTTCAACAAGTTGTTGGTAAGGTAGGAACTTCATATTTTATGCAAAAGTTAATTATAGACATCTTTAAAACTGTACATCAAGGCCATCCAACAACTCGAGCAAAGCAATTAGGAGCATTCACTCGATAAATGCAAAAAATGGGCTCTCGATCTCAGTTTTTTCCCGAATTTTGATTAAAAAATTCAAGACTCCGAAAACAATTTTGTTATTTATTTGATTTGAAGTCAAGGTCTCTTTGGTTGAAACAAAGGCGAGTTTATCACCATTGACGAGTAAACAGCAATGAATCCTTGCCCCCACAAGTTTTCCAACGATTTTCACCAACACGAAAAGAACTCTTTCGATGATTTATTTCTGAAACACGTACCACGAGTTTCTATTTTCTGATTACAAAAACAGAGCGAAATTTTGAAGAAGTTTCCGTCGTTTCACTGGTATCCAAGGGAAGCGTTGGCGAGTCTTTGGAATGACATAAAGGTCGACCAACGTCATTGTTTTTAGTATTGATTGATTGCGAAGTCACTGTAGATTTTTTATTATAACCAAGTCAAACATTTTGAATGCCCTTTTATTTGTCATACTATCCGGAATTCTATTTCTGTGCATTTTACAAGCGGGTGCATACTTCATATCCAATCCTGACAACAACATTTGGGCTCTGTAAATGGAATTTGTATGGATTGATTTCGCTAGCACAGGGGCCAAAGTTGATCAATTTTTGGAAAGAAAAACTATTTTCGCGATTTTGCGCTCTTCGAAACTATAGAAAGATTCTTACATCGAAATATAACTCGAATATATTGACGTCAAACAATTCCTCGCACTAGCGGAGGTCAAATCCGTTCATCTCCACCGTGGTTTAATCATGCTAATTAAGCCAAGAAAAATTTACGAAAACTACTTCCCAAACGGAGAGAAACCTTAATTTACTAACTTTCGAAAATACATTCATAAAAACTCCGAAGAAAGGCACCTTAAGAGCAAACAAAACTCTGAAAGTTTGAAATAAATCCTGAGCAATTAGTGCACTGTTAGTTCTTGTTTGTGACTTCCGTCGAAAGCTTTTATCGGTTCGCCAGCGTTTCTTCTTGAAACATGTCACCTGGAAATCGAAAAAGAGGCCACACATTCTCAGAATTGAAACTCTAACCCTTAGGGAAATTTTCCAAGTAATAAGAGTTCATCTGAGAGCTTGTGGGGAGCAAAGGCGGGGAGTTACAACTCATAAAAATTGCATGAGCATGACGTCACTATTGGAATTCTCCCGTTGAATGGTCAGCAGCGAACTGCAAGCCCGTGCATCTAATATAGGAATGCGTTAAGAGCGTTGACTGAGCATTCGGTGAATCCGCGCGTCAAGAGAACCACTGGAGAAGGTGTGTATTGATTTTGGGAATCGCCAACCACCAGAGAGATGCCGAAAGCGTTCTTGATCAGAAGTAGGAGTGCCTTTCCTCACACAAAAAAGGAAAACATCCCTGAAATTCAGGACGAAAATGCTGACAGAAATGCACAGCCGATAGCAGAGCATTTCAAAGAAGGTAAACGTGATATTTACTCTTCATAGTTTTAGTAATTTCCGCAAAGGAAAGTAGAGAAAATTCACATTTTCCCGTGTAATCTAGTTTCAAATATAGAAATTTTACGTACACAGTTAAGTTTTTCCATAAGTTCAATGTGACGTTTGAAATCATCGTGATTTTTACGTGAAATTCGATTTCAAATTACCACAACAAAGTTTACACCAACTTACGCATAAATTCTCGAAACTTTCATTTTATTGTAAATCTCGCCTTCAAAACCTCTGAAATTCCTCAGAGTTTACAATAATTTCATTCCTGTTCATAGCTTGGGTTTAGTTTCAGTATTGTTTTACTTTCGTTTTGAAAGATTTATGCCGAGATTTCCTACGAAGAATATAAACTTAATTAACACTCCGCTAAATGCCGGGCTCTCGCCAGCCTTGCATACCCGCACTAGGATTAATTTACTCTAGATTCTTTTACTTAACTATTTTAGAAATTCTTTACGATTTTAGAAATTTATGGTATTTTTTGGGAATATTTCCTGCCATGTGTGAATTTTCCCGGTTTATTTGGCATCTTCCAACGGCATTTCTATT
The DNA here is from genome assembly GCA_029948255.1 of Telmatactis stephensoni. NCBI lineage: Eukaryota > Metazoa > Cnidaria > Anthozoa > Actiniaria > Isophelliidae > Telmatactis > Telmatactis stephensoni. The sequence continues at coordinate 662,684 of JALIZF010001827.1, read as the reverse complement.
TTCGGGTTTCAGGTTCTACTAGTGTTGATTACTCGATCCCAACAACTTCGGTAGATCAGATTTCACCCGCCAAACGTGATGACAGTAGACTATATGCTGGACATGGGGGTTGTTACGAAAAGTCCAAAACTCAAGACAAAAACCACGAATCTAGCCGTTCGACACTCGAGCTACCAAAATACCAAGACAGCAACACGAATGTGAATCAGAGGAGCAGAAAAAAGTCGAAGCGCACTTTAGAGCATCGTCCAAATGACTTCGCGGACAGTTCGGTTCCTAAGAAGATACGCAAAGGTCAACCGAAAAGAAACGTTGTTTATTATTATGAGACTGCTGAAGAAACTAAAGCCAGGGAAAGCAACAGCAGTGACTTAAGGTTTATGAGAAATTACACGCATGAAAAGAGGCCTTACGCTAATGAATACCGTCATTATCAGAACCATGGACAAACCTCTCAATCTCCTGGGACTTCAAGCGACAATTTCTATTCATCAGTTGGTAGCAAACAAACAGGCGCATTTGCAATGCAGAACAGCGGAGACTCACTCGAGCAAGGAAAAACGACCTTGAAAGGTACACAAAAGAACAATGACGTGTCAGACAAGAATGCTGGATTGGAAAATGTCATGATTGTGGAATATCACTCGATGAGAAGAGATCGAGAGAACAGTTATCGCTCCAACGAACACAAAACTTCAGAAACTGTAACGCAACAGACCTCGCGGGGATATTATGTACCACCTCGAAGTAATGTTCATAAATCGAACAATGGACCTGTTGCTTCTGTGTCAACTACAGTCCCTACACAGGCTTCACTGCCTCCAAGAATCCATCCTCCAGCCATTAAACAAGAAAATACACGCACTCAAGAACCAGATACTAAAGTCGTTTATGTACCTGTCTATCCTGTATCTCAAGGTCCAAATGGTGTTATATATGAAGCTATTCCAAATGCAACTCCCATAATGGCTAAAGATACGGTACAAGTGAAACCAAGTCAACCAGATTCTCAGCAGCGACCACAGCGACAGGAGCAGTTAAGACCAATGCCGCAAATGGTGCAGCCAGGACAGGAAATTGTTGTACAACGTGTGATGCAAAATCCACCTGCGACTCGGAGCGAGCAGAAACCTAGAATAGAGTACAGAGCCTATGAACCACGCGTGCCACAGCAGCTTACAGCAGTCCCTGTACCTGGATTTCAGCCACTCCCTAAAGGGCACGTCTTGGTGCAACCACAGACAGCTGAAGGCATAAGAATGCCTAGTTCTACTTCATATCCTCCACGTCAAGTGCCTCAGTACCAAGCAAGCAGACCACCACCACCACCACACCAGACCTCTCATGCTGCAGCAGTGGTTCCACCAACACTTAGCTATCATGGGCCTCAACCTCCATCAGTTTCAGCACCTCAGCCTGTTGTCTCTAGAGAACCTATTCAGCACTACCAGACTGGGAGGTTAGGTGTGCCTATCTCCCAGCCATACCAGGAAATACCAGCCCGCCAGCCTGGACAACAGCAGAGCCAGCCACCCATACAACACAAGAGCTACCCAAGAGACGGAATAGTAGTCCAGGCTGTTCAACCTTATGGCCCACCAGTTAATCTAGTACCAGCTTCAGAACCTGTTTATCAAGAGAGAGTCAATCAGCCAAGACCACCACCTCTACCTTCGCAGCCTCAACATGCAGAGAAACCAGCTCTTCCCTCACCATCCTATCCTCAAGAAAGTGCAAACAGGCTGCTAACACCACGTTATACACCTGATGGCCCCAAACATGAGCCAAAGTTTGTCTACGCTCCTCCCCCTGCTGATTTCATGCACAGTCCTGTCTACAGAGTACCAAACAGCGAGGAAAAAAACAAGAACGATGTGTTCTACGATGGAAGGCTTGTCAACAAAGGTGGCTCCAAAAAGCGCAAATCTTCGTTCCCGTCACATACTGTCATGCAGCCAAGGAAGATCGAAGAACAACAAGAAATCCCAAGCCCTGTGGGGAGTAACCCGAGAACACCAAGCCCTAAAGAAACAGACCTGAGGTGCAACGAAAGGCTTGTCAAGTCACCTAATCAGCCTGCATTGCCTCTGAACAAGTCAAGCCTTGTCATTACACCGCCAGTATCACCAACAGACGGGGAAGAAGAGAGTAGTGACGTTGTGACTGTGGTTGTACGAGATCAAGGCATCCAAGCCAGTCCAAAAGATGAACGCAAATCTATCGGCCAGAAATATTGCAAAAGACCCTTCAATCATGTGCGCAGTGGCAGTTACCATTCAGAAAGCTCCGAAGAGGAATTTCTGGAGTATGATAATGACTCTGACAAGAAAGATGAGCTTGGAATTAAAGATGAAAATGAAGATGGTATGTATACCTCAGATGGTACTTTGGTTGTACGTATTCCATATTCAGAGCACAACAACAACAACAATAGTGAAAAAAAGCAACGCTCGAAAAAAGGGAACTTTAGATTTGTTTGCAGGTTCTGCCACAAAGGATTTCAGTGGCATTCTCATCTAGAATCCCACGAGCGAACTCACACTGGAGAAAAACCCTTCAAGTGCCCTGAATGTAACCGCGCATTCTGCAGAGCTGATGGCCTGCAATGTCACATGTTAGTGCACAACAAAAAGAGGCCGTATAAATGTCCTTATTGCGGCAAAGGATTCAATGACAAGATCGTTTTGGAAAAGCATATTTATTCACATACTGGAGTGAAGCCATTTAAGTGTGAGTATTGTGGTCGTGCTTTCAGTGACTCTCTCTCAATTGAGAAGCATTTGCTTGTACATACTGGTACAAAGCCTTACAAGTGTCCTTACTGTGTGCGCTCGTTCAACGATTCTCAAATGCTGGTGAGACATATTCGAAGCCATACGGGTGAAAAGCCATACAAGTGCAAGCACTGTCCCATGGCGTTCAGCAAGCAAAGTGCACTCATTATCCACACTAGAGTGCATACTGGAGAGAAGCCGTATCAGTGCCCTCACTGCATAAAGTCTTTCTCAATCTCTGGAAATCTTCAAAGACATATTCTCATCCACACGGGAGAAAGACCTTACAAGTGTAGCAAGTGTCCGAAAGCTTTCAACAATCCAAGTCACTTATCGAGACACATAAGCAAGCTACACGCTCCTCAGCCTGGCAATGTCAAAGATGAAAACAAGGACGAAATAAAATACGAACAATTTCACTCTGAGCAGCAATATTGCTCACCACAAGAAGTATAGAACCGTTTTTATTAACAGAATTCACTGTTTTGTTAGCTTTTAGTGTATCTACTTCAATGATTCCACAAAGACTTGCATAATTATTTTATATGCACGAAATACATTTTTCCAAACTCTCGGTATAATTTACAGAATAGCTCAAGTCTAAGAGGTTAGAAAACCCAAACTCTCAAAAATTATATTTTTCTAACATTGTCTATAAAATTGAAACCAGCGACTTGCCTCGTGTACCTAGCTGATCGTGAGTAAATATATCAAGTTTTCCCGCCAATTTTATAAGTATTATTATGCTAAGTAACACCTGTAGTGCCGAAACGTGGCTCGTACCTCTCATTAATGTCCTGTGGTTTGTAGGCTTCTCAGAAAAAATGCCTCAAAACTTCAGATTATCTTACAATGTAAGTTCAAAATCGTAGTATGTTTGTATACATGAATGTTGCACATTTATTTATACGTATTTGTAATCATTTCTAGAGAGAGAGTTCATTCACTCGAGTATATTAAGGCCTGGGTCAATCGTTAATAACTTAAAATTCGAATAAAAATTATTTTGAAGACATAGAACATCTAAATGAACTTTTTTCTTCTATAAGTTATTAAACTTGACGTCCTTAATTTTTTGAGGGTACGTTTATGATGTCACGTGACCTGATGACGTCACAGTGATCAAATATTGTGTTGTAAACTTCAAAGCAAAATGCGGTCGCGGTTATTTCTAAAGACTTCAAAGTAACCATGCTTTACTGTGAGCCTGAATGTGCTTCACAACATACAGCCCGAAAAACTTGTCATCCACTTTACATTGTTGAGTTTTTCCATTTTTAAAAGAAGTAAGTAAAAGTCACGTGACCTGTTTTGGGCTTTATCTCACTAAAGCAAAACTGTAGTCAGGTTTTGCGGGTTGTTTGTTTGGAAGCACATTAAGGCTCATAGTTAAGCATGGTTACTTTGAAGACTGGGGTTATACCCACGACCGCATTTTGCTTTGAAGTTTACAATACAATATTTGATCACTGTGACGTCATCAGGTCACGTGACATCATAAAAGTACCCTCAAAAAATTAAGGACGTCGAGTTTAGTAACTTATAGAAGAAAAACATTCATTTAGATGTTCTACGTCTTCAAAATATTTTTTTATCCAAAATTTATACAATTAGCGATTGACCCAGGCCTTAATATACTCGAGCAAAGAAAGTGAAATTAGTTAGAAGTGAATTATAGTGCAATACCATAGACTTTCTTTAAGCTACCAGAGCTTTATTTTTATTAGAAAGTCACTCAACTGCATCATAGTATCAAAACTCCACATATTTGGAGTAGAATATTTATATAGGAGTTAGTCTGTATATAGTTGGGTGTTGTAATATTGAGTGAGAGAAATAATTGAAGAAATTTGTATGCACTGCTACAAGTGATATTTGATACATCAATAAAAAGTTTGTGGTATAAACTGTTGTACTTATATGTTGTTGAGCAATTATTATCTAAATCTTTCTGGGAGTCATACCTCCCTCCGCGTGACTGGCTAGTTATAAAATCGCGCTTGAAACCACCTCAGTCAAATCCAAACTTTCTTCAAGTGATTTAATTTTTGCAAAATTGTTTTTGTTTTTTCAAAAATTGCACGATCATGGAGTATTTTGAGGAGACACTACGGTGCCAGTTATAAAGACCTGTGCATTTTTAGATAGAAAATTAACATACAAATGTGAGCCGGCTAGCACGCGACTGGTATTGATGTAGTACCAGAATCTTTTGAATCTACGCACTTAAAACACGTTTCTATATCTATATTTCTATATTTACGTACTATTAAAACAATAAAAGACTTGAGTTAATATCTAATAGCTGGTTGAGTATAACACTAGCCTAAGCCCTCGCACAATCTAATATGACGTGATAATTTCAACTACTAAAATCTAAGTCTATGCATATGGCTGCATGATAATTTTGTGGCGAAAGAAAACTGTAATCCTGAAAAAACACAGGAGTATTGCCTTTCAATGGAGATAAAAGATTAGAAAACAAAAGCTTGTTCTTTTGTGAAGTTCGCGTACAATACAATAGGGAGACCAATTTGGCGGGAAACTTGAGCTTTGTTGGTCACACAAGAAAAGACTATTGAAAAGCCGGCTCAAAACACTCTATAGAGGATTTGAATAATTACGGTTAGGGTAATCCTTACGAAATTGTTGTTAACTATTTAAGGTCTATTTTTTAAATGAAAAGTGAGCTAAGAAGTCGTTCTGGTGGCACACGTCGGTTTTCCTCTCGTCTTTGATTACCAGCGCAGAATAATCTGCAAACAAATTAACGTCACCTTATTATCAAAGCTTTATTGCGCAAAACACATATTTTGAGCGCGCCTACATTCATAACAGCAAACGAATGATGCTCTTAAGCAGAAAATGACAATAGCATTTATTTTCTGGAGGTCCATATCAGCTACAACTGCCAGTTTTCTGACCTGTCGGAACAAATAAAGTTGTTGTTGTAGTTGTTGTTATTCTTGGTTCCCTGTTACGGTTTTGAAACTCTTTAGTCCTCTAAGTGAGATTTGTCTCTCTTTTTGAGCTTCTACTTTTTGACTCAGCAAACAAGTACAAACAACCGGATTTACCCTTCAAATAAAGAAGAAAAGGTAAATGAAAGCTGCGGGCAAATACCGCAAGCTTCGTGAATAAACCATATCATTCTGTGCTAAACTAATTACATTTTCGCTCGTCCAAGAATGCGCGCAATTCCCGTCGGTCGAAGCTCTAAGCAAATTTGAAATTGTAAAACGTGAATATATTTCATGCTTTACTTCAATATCAGTTTGTGAATCAGACCCAATTCATTGACTAGATAATTTGATGAAAGGTCTTTTTTTGCAATTAAACGTGCTATTTGGCAAATATACGGTAGAATTTGTTCATTTGTTATTTTGCGAAGTAGATTGATTTGTTGCCAGCGGCCCAATGAGGCTTGAGAGTTACGCGATGAATCGCCTCAATGACAGGTATATGTATAAGGATTAAGAGCTCTGTCAGTAACAAGGACAATCCGAACTATTGCGCCATACACAATTGTTTCATTTCTTAATAAAAAAGATGAAATCATCTTGATTAAGGCCAGGTTCAGACGGCATGCATCCAATATACCATACCAAACTTGCTGAAAAAAATATAAGTTCAACACTGAATTTGGAAGTGTTGGCTTGATTAGGAGTGGCTTAGACCTCTGTCGCGCCAGAGGGCAGCCGAAAATGAATACGGTTCTAGTGCTCTCACTAAAAACGGCATCTGGAAGGTTTGCATGAATCAGAAAAAAGGGGCTAAATTCTTCAAAAACATTTGACGTCAAATTACTAAATAATCAGTAAGTTAATGTATGTTCAGTTCTTTCCATTCAATGAATTAAACAAAATGCTTCGTTTTAGTTTCGTTTCAGTTCGTAGTTCAGCCTTTCCCTTTGCAATTCGTTGTATTGTCAATTTAGAGAGGTTGTGTTCAACTAACGCGGTGTTTGAGTGAGGTGTCGTATTCAAATCCCGCTATAAATTACGAAATCGGATGAACAGACAATGTGCGAAGATTAGGTTTTTCTCATTCAGCCGAGTCTTCGAGCGCAGATGCGCAAACGCGCTGTGCCATTGAAAAACAAATTTCCCGCCACTTTACAAAGTAATGAATGAAAGCAAGTCCTTTGTTCTTTCAGTGAATTGAGAGCAGATGTTGAAGATGCTTTGCCACTGAGCAAGAGTTGAAATTCCCGCCAAATTTTCATTGATATAATTAGCTTTGTCTAAATATCAATAGTGAAGGCAAACGCGCGCGCTGGCAATTGACGGAAGGAATTTCCTGTGGATTTGGATAATGGATTGAAAAGCTGGTTTTCTTTAGTCAATAACATTTTTATGCATTATCCTGTAGTTCTCACTATGTAAAATCTCTTTGTTTATTCAATGAAGATATATAAAACTAAAGAACAATGCTTCACGTTAAGCTTGAGGCACCTTGCATTTCCCGCCAAAATTTGACCGGAATTCAGAGTCTGAATACACTGACAGAACGTTTAGTCACCTTGTTTTTCCTGCTAAAATGGTCTAAAGAGGGTCGCCCATTACTTTGTGGTAGATGCATAACGCAGTGAACAAAGGAGACTTAATTCCCGCCAAAACTTAAGCACCGTGAATATCACAACACGTTAATAATTGACTAACTCAGACATCTCACGAATGCCTTAAAAATCACCCCAAAAACATTTTTTTTTAACTATATAGAATGTGCAAGAAAAAACTAGCTTAGGATTGATAAGTTCATTTCTCAGGTGAACTACAACACTTAATATGCAATCGCTTCATTACTACAGGAGATAAGCCATATGATAATAAAGACCATCGACCTGTATCGAGCAGCTAGTTAATTCTTGTTGATAACAAAAGACTATGCTCTTAGTTTTCTCCTCAAAACAAGATAAGACAAAAGGATAGTTCGCTGTTTTGTTCCCAGGGCATGTGCTAGTGATCTTTTCATTCAAAAGCGCGCGCAAACATAAATTTTGCAAATGTAGAAGACGAGAATTTGGAACATAAGCCACACGCGTTTGAAACTTTTATAGTAAAAGAATTCTTGAGCTTAATAAAATAAATAAAGTAAAAAACTGTTAGTTATCTTACGTTGATCGTGACTGCAGGTACCAGATGGAACAATAAATCGCCGCATCACTGATAAAATGCCTATGTTGGAAATAACAGAAAATTTTGAATCTGCTGTTAATTTCCATAAAACAGAAAATATTACTCCCTTTTGTATGTTTGTAAAATGCAACGATCGATCTCAAGTTCTACAAAAGCATACATATTCTTCTGTAGCTTTGAAAATTCTAGATAGGTTGTAGTGTTATAGACAATCATTATACCTGTCAAGCCGATGTAATTATGCAGCCACAAGAGACAAATGAAGAAGCTCTTGAGGGAAATTCATGCACTAGTCATTAACAGGCAAACAAAGAATTGATTTGCGCGCCTAAACTTTTGAAGCGCAAAATATTTCAAAATAATTATTTCACGGCTAGCAGCAATATAGCTCTGATGACAAAAGCAGAAAAACGTGCATAATTACTTGTAGCTAAAAAGAGAAAGCCATTTTAGTGCAACGTAATTCTGAAGTTTCACTTTATGTACATACAAGGCTTTCATGTCAGATTTTACGAATTGTTGTTTGTCTAGTCATGTGCGCCTTGAAGAAGAGCATAAACGCATAATTCATGTTAGTCAGGACCAACTTAGTGAATTGCAACTCGCGCGCCAAAAAACAAATTTGCAAATGTATTCATGTTTATCCTCTTTTACTTAAGACATTTTCTCTGAACTATTCAGTGATCTGGTTGCTTCCTAAAGCAACTCAAAGAGTAGAAAACTCGATGCTAGTAGGTGAATTCCGTGAATTAGAAGATATTTTTGGATATAATAAGCATTTAACTTTCTCTCAGGATGGGGCATTCTAAGCATCTTCTAGTGAGTTTTATAGAGAACTGAATTTTGGCTTTATCTTTTTATTTTGGTTTTGGTTTTAACAACGCTATAATATATTTTGCTCTATCTCTTGTCGATAAAGCAAATAAAGGTATACGATTAATACGAACGGCTAAGGCCGCCATGCCTTCGAATAAGCTTTGAAGTATTCAAATTCAATTCCTAAATAATTTAATGAAGAATAAATCTATTAACGTAAATGTCTGCAATTGTGGAACAATGACTGAACACTTCGACTAAATGATAAAAGCATATTTTATTGGTATACTATGGCATTTGGTTATAAAGTCATTTCCAGGTTACGAATACACAAAACATATCCTTCTATACAAGTGCTTAATTCCCCATTCAACTTTTCGCGCCAAACTCACTGTCCAAAATTCAGTTCCAAAATAAGTCAATAGCAAATATCTCAATGACTCTTGCCGGGCACAAGTTGACAGTTGATCTTTTTTTACTTCGCTTGAACTTCTTGACGGATGGATTTTGCCGATTGTCCACAAATTACTAGCTAAAATCAAGAGAATCGCGAGCATTTTAAAGCACTAAACTAATAAAGCCATTTCAGTGTAAGTTCAAAGGTTCAAAGGTTATTTATTTCCACATTGGTTTACATTTATTTCATATACAATAATATTATATTTTTACACTAAATTTGTGGAGGTTGCAAGAGAACAACCCTAGGGGTATACTAGCTCTTGCAACCTAAGAAACAGGTAGGGAAAAATAATTCTATAAGATGGAAGGGTTGATAATTGAAATTCAAGCTTTCAATTTTGTTAGTAAACATGACTCGTACAAACTAAAATTTCCTACAAATTGACGAATTCTATTCTGCCATAGTACTTTGAAGAAGCGCAACTCACTCATGTGTAACTTGGTCGCCTGGCCATGACCAAATTATTGAATTGGAGCTCGCGCGCCAAAAAACAAAATTTGCAAATGTATTCATGTTTATCCTTTTCATAATCCAGCCAGATCAGAAGTTAATGTTGTGCATGATGAACACCATAAGCATAATTGTGGAATAGAATATATTTTTACATTAATAAAGTTCAATGAAAGGAGCGATTATAGAATAATACCCCGCAACTTTTGAATGCACTAATTTTGTGCCACCGCAGTCCCATAGTTGTGCTGACTGCGGACCACGTTGGCAATCAATTTGTTATATCTATCTGAAGTTGCGAGGTAGTTGAAAAACTAAGCTCAAGTTCTACAAGAAGAAAAGAAAAGAAGTTCAGTCAATCACTAGTACGTGCAGTGCACAAATGAAAGGTTTTGGGTGGTAATCTTAATTTGAGGTACGCAAGCTAATAGAAAATTGTAAAATTATTACCACTGATTCCTAACTTTTCTTTTTTCCTTTTAACAAGAGTTCCTGAGAATCTAATTTCTAAGATATTGTTCACATACATAATGTCCATGCATGTATTGCCGCCAAAGTGCGCTCTTGCGTTTCACTGCGTAATCTCAGCTATTAAAGTCCTCAGCCGATATGCGGCGGTACGCGTCCGCATCGCTCCACTATTTCTTCTGTGTGCATGGCCAACCTGAAACAAAAGAGAGTGCAATTCAAAGCACCGGAGCTTTCTTTCAATTTTTCAATTCGGGGTAAGCTTAAATTTAGCACAAGCACAATCAGTGCAAGTTGCCTCATTTGTTGTCTAAACGAAAGAAAGAAACTTCATGAACTTCACTTGTCAGACATTGCGCAAAAACAGCTAAGCGGCTGTTTTTATAGTTTTTTTCATAAACTAATAATGATAAAAACAGTAACTGCTACACTATTAATAGCTCTAGTGAAAACTTTTTACAAATCCTCGTGACGTTACAGGAAAGTTCCGCTCCTCCCTCGCTACGCCACTGCGCGGGGATCAGATCTAAAAATACAATAATTGTTCTGTTGATCAAAATGTTACCTCTCCCAAAAGTACAGGGCTTTATATCTCAGAGACGCATGCACCAAATTTTGATATTATTTGATATGTTGTTCTTTGTGTTTAAAACCGCTTGTATGCAAAACGCTTAATAAATCTATGGTGTCCTTATAATGAGAGGTTATTAAACGTTTTTCCACCCTGTCCACTTGTCAAAAGTAAATCATCTTTAGAGATTTGGAAGCAATCACAAATATCAGTCTTTGTGTGAAGTAAAAAATGAAGATCTGTATTCAGCTGTTTTTGTTAAAATTTATCGATCAGCATCTCGTCACATGCCAATAGAAAAGGCAAAAATAAAATAATATAATCAGCCCTATATAACAATTGAAATAATCTAATAATTATTGGCAGTAACTTCCTAAAATGCAAGTGAAATGATTTCCTACAAACTTATCCCAAAACCAGTGTAGTTTGCAGCAATTCTCATGCATTTTGTAGGTTAGAACTGATAAAATGTTAAAGAATCTGATTGCAGGCCATATACAGTCAAAACCCACAGACAAGAAACTGATGATTTAGAACCTCCAGGCTGAAAATTGAATGATAAACCCTGCGAAAAATGGTTTTCCTCTCTTACCAACAAAGGATAGGAAAACCACTACTTGTAGGAGAAATGTGTAAGAATCAGACATACATTTAAAAAAACAAAAACAAACCTGAAAAAAAAAATAAATAAATAAATAAAAAATAAAATAGTAATAAAAAATAAAAAAAACAAAAAAAACAGCCTGTTTCAGAAAATCAATGGTCCTTTTTTGCAGGATTTTACAGTCAAATGTTCTTCTAAATACAAAGCCAAGGCTACCTATATGTACAGATACCCAGCTTGGTGTTACTGGGAGAAGAGTGTTTCTTTAAATTTCACCAGCCAAACTCAGGATTCAGTCTGCACATGTGCATATTTATTAGAGCACCCCATTTTATTTTCACCCTTGCCACCCCTTCTAGAAGTCAGCCCTACCAACTGCTGCCATGTTGAGTGCCACTCTTCCACAAGCCTCCTCAGTCACAAGGAAAAGCATAGCCTGATTATAAGCATCTCCATCATATAACCCTCCTCTTCATTTCTTGGGTAAAATAACACTGCACTACACTGTACACGTCTTAATTTATAAGCTCCCGCCATCCCTCGATATCAACTTCACCATTTACTGTTTAAGCCGCCCAGATTTTGGCTTTTTTTCATAAAGTAAAAACACATGAAATAGATATAACTAAATTATAGACATTACCTATTCAATTGTTTTCTTTGACACAAATTGTTATTTACTCACACTGATTAAACAGGAATCTAAAACAAAAATTGTATTTTTAGTTCCAACTTTTTGAGCTTTTTCATTTAGGTAACAATGTCACTAAAGTAACGTGTTTATCTTCAGAATTTTTATTTTGAATTTACATGTTCTGGATAAATATTGCTGTTCAAAAATGGCACAAACACTTTGAGTAAAAAACATCCAGGTAAAGCTCTCATTTGCACCCTAAAATCAGGGTGGAAAAGAGCTGCTTTTGTGTGACATGCATAACTTGAGCAAAGCATGATTGTCTGATGCATGATTGCCATAATGAGCTTTTCCCATCCCTTGTGTGACATAAATTTTTACATTTTAATCAATCAAAAACAAAAATATAATATTTGAAAAGAGCACACCATAGTTAGCAAAACTTGAAATTCTAAATTAGTTTCGATGAACAATGTCAAATAAATTGTTTCTGTTGTTGATGTGATTGCATTAAAATTTGCAGTGTGAGCTGCTGTTGCAAGTTGTGTGATTGTGTTGCAAGTTGCAAGCTGTATGCTTGGTAACTAGGTTTACTACCATGTAACCTAAGTGTAATCACACAAAGTTGCCTTTGCAGGAAGGAGGAAAAGAGAACATTGTGCAGTGACACTAAGAATGGCTGCAAATGACACTACCTTGAAATGTAACATTTCATCAAAGTTAAAACTTTTCAAGAGCATTAAATTACCTATCTACCAACTTACTTCAAAGTCTGATACTAAGTGGTCTTTCTTTCAAATTGCTTTCAAAAAGACAAAACTGAGCTATTTGTACAATATATTTTAGTTCTTAAATACATTTAAGGAAACTAATTATTGCTATGGTGAAACAAATACACATACCGGTATGTGGTTTATTTCCTCATATCACATCCAACAGAAACAAAATAGTTACCACGGTTGGATTTAAAAGAGGGGTACAAGGTGTGTGTGCTCCCCCCCCTCTTGAGAAAACTGTGGGCCCTTCTCAATAATACTTTTCCAAAAAATCCTCTGGAGGGGTTTCTAATAGTATCTACAACACTGCCAAGGCCTGCTCCTTGTTACCTTTACAAACTAAAATGTCAAAAATGTTTCAACAGTCTTCTTCAGAGATTCAACAGCAGCCAAAAACTTGAAGTAATTGGGCACCTTAGTCTAGACCCAGAAGGGAACAAGGCTTATTACATGCAGTTTTGTCCAAATTGATGAAAGCCGGCCAGTGCTTGAGACATCAGTAGCTAGTGTAAATGGTGTACTTCTGGGACCAGCTGTTCAAACAGAGACACTAGGTTAAAGATAATTGCCTTTTGAACAACTGGGCCGAAATTTGGCATTAATAAATTTGACAATGTTAGGATAATAAATCAATACTTTATATTACAAGTCCTAATATGGTCACTCCTCTACTTGTATCTCCTCTTCCTCGTCATCCACTGGGACATAATCTTCTTCTTTGATCTCTTCTTCTTCTGATGCAGCTTCTTCATTGACATTTTCTTGTGGTTTTGGTTCTTCTTCTTGTTTACTTTCTTCCTTAGTGGTATTCTTTGCTTTATTTTCTTTCTTTTTCTCTTCTTTCTCTTTGGGCTTTTCATGTGCAGTCTCAGCTTCAATAGGAGTGATTCGGAACACATCTAAGATAATAGGTCTTACAAAGCGCCTCTGTTGCTCTAGACCTGACCTTAACTTCTTCATTTCATTTGGCATGGTGATGACCTTTCCTGACAGTATCATGTCATTCTTATCCTTGAGTGCTTGGTCTAAGTTTTTCACTTTAAGCGGGATGCGTGCAATCAAATTTATGCCATGGTATTTCCCCTTGACTTTCCGCCACGATAGAAGCAACAACAATTTTGCAACCTTGACGACCTTTCCACCCACACGAGCTGATGTTGTTAGGTTAAAGTCAAGGATCTGACGATTATAGACTCTGATTGCAACTCTTGGAGTGAATAGTGACAGCTGATAGGCTGAGGGAATTTTTGATGGATTCAAACAATGTTCCAGACAGCTGTCTTTCAAGAATTTGTCTGCAGTTGCTTGTAAACTATGTTTAGTGCCAAGATCTTCATTTTTCAGATAAACAGGCGAGCAAAGATAAACTTGAATTGATGGAAATATCAAAACAGCCACAGCTACCGGCAAAACTCCTTTCAACATAAATCCACGAAGTTTCTTGGAGTAAATTGCAATCAAAATTGGAAGAATTATTGGTGCCGAAATAATCATACCATTCGCTAAACCACCAAAAACACCACCAATGTTATTAAAAACGTCTCCAGTCACAGATATGATCCAGGCCAGCGAAGGAAACATAAAAATAAACAAGAAAAAGTAGTACTTGTAGTTGGTCGCACTGCCAGAGCTTTCCTTTAGCTTTGGTTCCGTTTGGGATTTTCTGTCTTCTTTGCTTTTCTTGCCCATTTTGACGTCGATTTCTACAAATAATTGGCGTCTGAAATTCTTATAAGTTAAGTTTGTGATAAATTTTCTTTAAAAGTCTCCTAAAGTGTTGAAAATCAAAATTTTTCGAAAGAAATTTCAAATCGATTCACCGATTCTTCTCTGCTGTTTGATATGTTAACGTGGCAGCAAAGTTGAACGTTTCTGGGAGGGGAGGCTAAAGGGAACAAAAACTGAAGTTTCAAAATAATTATCAAATCTCATTAGATAGCATTGTATTTATATAAGATTATTTAAAGAATACTAAATACATCAGGACCTTTACGATTTTCTGGAATGAAGTCCAATTTATTTGATGTATTTTGCTATCAATTATATTATATTTTACCGTACCCCCGGAGTGTAATTATGCAAATGAGGCAAATATTTCAATCGATTATCGATTACATGTTCAACCATTTAGTAAGTCCTCATTTCCGCAAAATATCTTTAAAATGTTATAAAAAATTGAAATATAATAAGACAGTAGAAAAGAGTCAACTTATGCTATTTTATTTTCCGCAATTTTTCTCATCATTGTTTTTCTAAAAAGTATTTTTTCTTACAAACTAATTTCTAAAAATGTGGGTCTCCTGTGGTAACGTCTTCTCAAAAAGGCGCGAAAATTCGATTCAAGATGGCGACGTTGCACGAAGCGACTTTAGGAGCTTGTAGCCTCTTAAACTTGGAAAACATCCCGAATGAATGGACTCAACAAGTTTGGAACGATGATTTCTACGATTACAATGGACTACCTGAAATTCTCGAAGAAAATGCGAACGAAAAACTGTTCTACAAAGAGGAACTTGAAAAACTGTTGTTGTGTTGTCGAAGATGGGCGAACTCCACACAGGACAGCACCTCTGAAGGTAAGATTGTGCCTTTAGTTTTCGGCATTAAGTTAAGGTCAATGATATAGAATCGGTCGAAAATCAATCAAAGAGGAATTTATGCTTTGTAATATTCATATTTTTAAGGACGTTTACAACCGAAATTTCGAACCGTAACCTTACTTAAGACTTAACTTAATACTTAAGCTTTAATAAGCTTATATAAAGTTAAGCTTATGTCCAGAACCACTTCATTGAGCTTTTAAGATTCGTAATACTGTTTTATAACAACATTTCGGCTTCAATTCAAACCCATTAATGGTTTAAATAGTTCAACTTCAGATCATCTTAATTGATGATAATTTTCACTGGAAGAAGTTTGAAAATTGCCCTGATTGCGCTTCTTGTCTGGGAGAATTGCCCTGTCTTTATACTCTGGCAGTCAGAGCGTTTTTCTACCAGTGTCTCCTTAATTCATCGACGAATAAGTAGTGAAAATAAGTTTTAACACTAGTTTGCAGCAAGATATTTAATTAATTAATGATTGATTGATGGATGGATGGATGGATGGATGGATTGATTGATTGATTAATTGAATATTTTCTAGGTTTTTGGAAGGTACTGTCAGATAACAATATCTCACTTCGTTCACTGATTGCTGTACTGTATGTCATGATTGAATCTTGTAAAAGACAGTCACACCCTGGTCCTAAACTTGAAAGTGCTCTTCTATCTGCTACTATCTACATGGTACTGCTACAAATACCAGGTAAACTGTAGTGCATTGAGTGTATAAGGCTTCAAACTTCATTATCTTTACGACCTTGACAAACTGTAGACTCTTTGCACTGTCATCACATAGCAACAGAGTTCACCGAATCACCGAGTCAAATCTGAGTCCGAGTCAGAAGGCCGAGTCAAGATGAAAATATCTAAAAATTGACCTTTAATAGCAGGCATACATTGCTATTAAATATATCAACTCGATCATGTTTGTCAAAAGTTTTAAGAAAGAATCAAGTAAACAATGACAAACTTCGACGCCACCATTTTGTGGTTACCACAGAAAGCCCAACACTGAAAACAACTGTTTGCTTGGTGCGGGAAAGGATGACAAGATGGCTAGCCTCCCTGAAGCATTTAAGGTAATTCCGTAGTTTTGCAGTGCGCATCTCTACTGCGCATAGCATAGTTCAGCCTATTTTGATTTGTTTGATTGTAAAAGATATCTATTTGACTTAAAATGATGCAAACTTTAGTCTTATGAAGTTTTGAACAGTAGACACGCTCTAAGAGGCGCTATAGTGGTTACTCGCCTTAGTCCTCTTCGGTCACAGGCTGTTTACGACGTCTTGTTTCACACTTTAGCGCGTCGTAGCGCGGAAACGAGCACGGGCACCTATTCTTTTTATTTTTGCAAATCAACGGTAATAAGGTTCTCTATCATATATATAATTATAGTCAAGATTCCATTTCCAGTTTTTTAGATATTTTACAAAACGTGCGGTCAGAAGGTTCTTTCACGCTGCTTCAAGGGCACGTACTATCAACCAATCTTACCTTCTTTCTTGTAGCAAACGCATTTTTACAACAATTAATTGTATCATAATACCAGGCTATTGCCCAAAGAGAGAAAATGAGCTCATATTAGTCAGCTAGCACTGCTCAGATTTAAGAAATTAATTATTTTTGATGCGATTTTGATCTTCGAATCTTGAGCCCTCAAGACACAAAAGATGGTGTACTTTAAAGCAATCTAGCGCAAAAACGGCTACGGTGATCCCCATTTTTTATTTCATTTTTGGGATAAGCAACTCAAAAATTATAACTGTGTGAAGTTTTATGAGAATTCCATTTCTAGTTTTATTTCTACGGAATTACCTTAAAATGTGTCAAAGAAAGGAGCGAAACCAGCATCTTTAAGATGATTTAGAGTTTCTGTCTCAATCAATCAATTAATCCGACATTGCAAGCTTGAAACTTGCCGACCTAAACACGGCATTCATCATAATTTGTGCCAGTTTTATCAGTACGAGCGTGTATAAACCAGGTCTAAATTGTTGGATCTGTTCCACAAAATATTCGTTCCACAGCCTATTGCTTTTGCAGGCAGGCAATGTGAAATATTACATTGTAGCTGGGATTTCAGCTATTCATTTTAGCTGGGAGTTTTTCAGTCTGGTGTTCAGTTCTCATCGATAATACTACTGAATCGGATTATGATGTAAAACATTAAATAAATAGAATGTAAAACTTTCCTTCAGCTTATCAGATAAACATCTGTAAGTCTTCTAATCATAAATGTTTTTTGCTGGGAGCGAAGCGTGCAGCAATACTATTCTTGATGTGGGATTCCTGTGCGATTTATGACGGTGGTATGTTCATGGCGAGCCTTGACGTCACAGGGATAAATTGGGATTCCTGTGCGATTCCATTCGAGAGGTTTTATGTTTCTCGAAGTATAAATGAAAATCACAAAATGCTAAGTGATATTTTTTCGAGAGGGCAATGTTCTGTAACGGGTCATTTTGCGTATTACTGTTCGAATCGAAGCTCGTCTACGGGCCGAATCAATTCAAGCCAAGATAATAAGTATGAAGTGAGGTCGCGCTGAGAATCTCTGCAATATATTTGGTTACCCCATGAAAGAAAATTTTATACTTTGTATGTGATGGAATTGTATTTATCATTCGTTTGATCTAAAGCGTCAAATAGTACAGTAGACAATGCGGTATCTTTGACCGTGATGCAACGTACAACTAGCTTTTTAAAATCAGTTAGTTTTATAATCATTGCCAACGCTAGCCGTTTGTGATTGTTTGAAAAATTGCTTTTACTCAGTGCTAAATATTTTGAACTGTGTGTGTCCGACACTGATCCTGGAGAATTATGTTTTGTAGTTCAATATTGAAGGTCAACTAGCAGTGTTCGTCACACAACGCACAAGAGATAGACAAGAAACATTTCATATATCAGAGAAAGCGGTGTACTTTCGTGAGTTTTAGGGGAACAGTTTTGCTAACGTGGATACACCAGCTGTTTTCTGCTCGCAGCACTTCACTTTCTATTAGAAATGGCTAGTTTTAATGTTTTTTTTTTTTTTGAGTTGGCAGTGGACAACAAATACCAACTGAATTTTGTTGCCATTTTGACGTCAAATGTTGTCAGTAAACATAAGGACAAAGGAAGCCCGCATCGAGTCCGCTGACCACCAGGATCTTATTCTCACCACACGTTATTACAAATATAAATAACCGATAAAATATATTTATTTCTTTTTGCAGCATAAATCATTATTTGTTTACAAATAATTACATTTTTGTTTTTTTGCTTTTTTGTTTTGTTTTTATCTTGACTCAGCCTTTTGACTTGGACTCGGCTTTGACTCAGACTCGGATTTGACTCGGAAAATGAATTTACTCCATAGCAACACCCTTGACAGCCATATGTTGGGGGACTTGTGAGGCAACTTTAAGAGTTGCTATGTAAATATTAATTTTGTTTAAAGGCTTGAACTCTTGAAATGAATCAAAAACACCTCTTTAAACTTTCCTAATTTTGCATATCAACATGTGAATCCACTATCTGTTTAACAAGATGGTGGTTTAATGAGATTCAGGTGGTTGTTAGTAACTGGTCATTATTTACAGGGAGCGGGAGACTGGTGCAAATGAAAAAGGTCACTGCTCAATTTTTGGTGGCCCCTCCCACCTTTCTACAAACATACACACATAACATTCTTACAGAGTGAGTAAAAATCTGTGCCCCCTCTATTTGCACCAGCCCCACTCCCTGTAAGTAATGTCCAGTCCTTTATATTGATTGTGCAAAGGATCTCACTGTCTATAGACCGGTTTCAGTGTCCTTAACAACTGAATTGGGAATTGGAAAAAGAGCAAAATAATAGAGTTTATGTGGAAGAAAAAAGAAAGTTCTAGAGGATTAAAAAGGGAGGTCCATTTACAAATTCCCTCTGTGATGGAGGTATGGATATTTTCTGGAACTACACATTATTTTAATGTTGACTGATATATTTTTTTATTTGAATACCAGGTAGTGGTGCATACAACGTATACCATCACTTGCTATTGCAGAAAGCTGTTGATGTTTTAAAACACTGGCCGCAAAAAGGTATTTTGTATAAAAAGATGACAAATGGATATTTATGTTATTAATAATGTCACAGGTATGGACATAATAAATTTATTGATTTATTTGAATCTTTACCTGCAAGGAAATTCCAAAAGAAAAAGAACTCAAGGGTCACAAGACACAAACAAAAAATCTGCTACTGGACAGAGGGCAAAGACAAGACGTACTGCTAAAGATAGTAAGAGCTAAAGGGCTTTTTCTTGTGTCAGTTCTTCTGGTAGTTCCTCAGATGTGTTTTAGTTGGTTAATGCCTTTGAGATAGAGGCATAACCACATTCTTGAATCTTGACCTTTTGTTCATTTTTCCTCTTTCAAGTATCTATCTGTACGCAGTTATCCTAGCATTGTTTCAAATAATAATAAAAATAATAATGAACATTTATATAGTGCCTATCCAGAATCTGCTCTAGGCAATTTATAAAAACATATAACATGCATGGTAGACTGTGAGCATAGGATAGCATCTTGGGCTGCCGCTATGCAGCTGTTCATACCATGAAAATAGATTTTGAAATACACTACAAATTACTGGCAGCACTAGAAATTACTGTACTGCAAATTACTGTTTAAAATTAAAATTAACACACAATAAAATAAAAAATCACTGATGCATGATGGCCGTTGGCTCAGTCGAGCTCATCCGCCCTTTGACAGGTCTTGCTTTTATTCCTGCTGGGTGTCATGACACCCTCCTCACCAGAAAGAACCTGGTGGGGGAGCCAGTTTAGATGCCATAAATAAATAAATAATGGATGGTATGGGGGTACTAGAGAGTTAAGTTACCATCTACATCCTTGTCAAAATGTTTTGTAATTTAAGTAAGCAGGACATGAGGGGTTTCAAAAGAATCTGGCTACTAGTGCTATACCACTGCCTACTTCACTTCTTATCACCAGTTAGCTAAAATATATCTCATATCACAAACAGAAATCAAATGAAACTGCAGCCAGCTATTATACCTTGAGCAGCTACCTACATGTACTTCAAATCAAACCCTTGCAGGATAATTGACAGAAGTACTCTGCAATCACAATTTTACACTAGTGTACATGTATTTCTTCTTATTGAAGACCATTGTGAAGAAGGTGGCAGACATTAGATGAAACAATTTCTGGATTTAGGCACATTTTGAATTCACCCAGTATAGTAGCAATTTAAGGTGACTCCCTATAGTAATTTTTGGACCAAACCGTTCACTTTTATTTGCCTTGTTTATAGCTTTAATCCGCAGCTATCGATTTGATATCGATACCAGCTATAGAGGTAAGATGAAAGTTTTCAATTATGGCAGTTTTAATATGATCAGCGTTACCATGGCAACGATAAACAATTACCGTTGAAATTGGTTTTTGCTAAATATCTCAAAAACCTGACCTGCTCGGGACAAGCGGTGAACGACATCATTAACTTCAAGCTAAGGCAAAGCAAATTAGACTATCTTAACGAAATTCAATCTGTTTGATTTCAAGTAATTTGCAGAAATATTCTGAAGCATTCATTTTTACATGCTAAAAGTCACGACCGCCCAAACGTTACTCAGAAGACGTGAAACACCAACAAAACACTGTAAAGAAGCCTTTGCTTGTACACTTCAAAGTGGCTAAATGGTTATTCTTAACTCTCTTCCAAAGCGAAGATATCACTTTTTCTTTACAGGCAACTTTTGATAAACATTGCCGTAACGTCTATTTTGAAATTATTTCCAAAATATCTCTCAAATGACTTAATATTTTTTGCTTGATATGCTAGGAGTGTATTTATTATCATCTTCGAAACAACATTTGAAAATCCCATTAAGATTGAAACAGTAAAACATTTTTAAATTCATCGTTAAAGATGACCTACAAATGAACCACAACTCCAGAATGCAAACGGCCGCAACAGCACTTCATTAGCATACTCACACCTCGCGCGAAGCTTGGAGACCTCGTTAGCATAACAAGGCAGGCTATTCACAATTCCTGCCAAAACCATACCAATTTGAAAGTTGTAATAAAGCATAATAGTCTAAGTGTGCATACCGAACCGACGTTTATCAAAGTAGCTGATAATTATTATTCCACTTGACATTTTCGTTCATTTGTGCGTGCATTCTTTCTCTCACGTGGCGAGTTGTGAATAGCCTGCCTTGTTATGCTAACGAGGTCTCCAAGCTTCGCGCGTGGTGTCAGTATGCTAATGAAGTGCTGTCGCGGCCGTTTGCATTCTGGAGTTGTGGTTCATTTGTAGGTCATCTTTAACGATGAATTTAAAAATGTTTTACTGTTTCAATCTTAATGAGATTTTCAAATGTTGTTTTGAAGATAATAATAAATACACTCCTAGCATATCAAGCAAAAATATTAAGTCGTTTGAGAGATATTTTGGAAATAATTTCAAAATAGACGTTACGGCAATGTTTATCAAAAGTTGCCTGTAAAGAAAAAGTGATATCTTCGCTTTGGAAGAGAGTTAAGAATAACCATTTAGCCACTTTGAAGTGTACAAGCAAAGGCTTCTTTACAGTGTTTTGTTGGTGTTTCACGTCTTCTGAGTAACGTTTGGGCGATCGTGACTTTTAGCACATAAAAATGAATGCTTCAGAATATTTCTGCAAATTACTCGAAATCAAACAGATTGAATTTCGTTAAGATAGTCTAATTTGCTTTGCCTTAGCTTGAAGTTAATGATGTCGTTTACCGCTTGTCCCGAGCAGGTCAGGTTTTTGAGATATTTAGCAAAAACCAATTTCAACGGTAATTGTTTATCGTTGCCATGGTAACGCTGATCATATTAAAACTGCCATAATTGAAAACTTTCATCTTACCTCTATAGCTGGTATCAATATCAAATCAATAGCTGCGGATTAAAGCTATAAACAAGGCAAATAAAAGTGAACGGTTTGGTCCAAAAATTACTATAGGGAGTCACCTTAAGCTTAAATGTATTTATATCATGTCAGGCCCGTTGCCAAGGCAGTACATAGTCTTGAATGAATTCCATCCCCTTTCCTTGACCTTTAAATATTTTTGGAAAATGTGGCCATAAAAGATTCATTTCAGTACATACAAAGGCTGAGAATATGGAAAAGAAACCCCCCTTTTCCTGAGGTCATGGCCAAAAGGCCAACAAGCTATCCTATATTCTCAGTTCTGTGTTTTCATTTATTTGGTTTTGTAGACATAGATGAAGAATCAGTA
This sequence comes from Telmatactis stephensoni, assembly GCA_029948255.1. Taxonomy (NCBI): domain Eukaryota; kingdom Metazoa; phylum Cnidaria; class Anthozoa; order Actiniaria; family Isophelliidae; genus Telmatactis; species Telmatactis stephensoni. The sequence goes on along the minus strand of JALIZF010001827.1, from coordinate 640,125 downwards.
GATGATAATGATGAAGAGGGTGATGACAGTGATGAAGATGAATATGACACAGGAGTATCTTTAGAAGTGTTAGTTACTCGCACAAAGACTAAAATGGTAGAACTTCTGCAGGTAATCTATTTGTATTGAAAGACTGCACTTATCTACTTACTTACTGTAAACTGATATTGATGTATGTCCTTCCATCCATTCATTGTGTCTGTCCATTTGTCTTTCTATCCAACTCTCTGTCTGTCCATCCCTCCATCCATTGGTTAATCTGCCAATCAAACTTGGAACTGATTGATTCATCAGTCAAACAATGAATATGAACCCATTAGCCCTCACCAGTCATTACATTTTTCATCCATCCATCCATTCACTCAATCATTCATTTGTTTGTTTGTTTGTTTGCGATTAATATAATTTTCCATTGAATTTCTTGATCATTTGCTAATCCATTATTCATTTTTATAGGTTAATCCTAGCCTACAAGTATTCATCACATTTCACTCAACTTCAACTCTTTCATTAATTTGTTTGTTTGTTCATTCATTCATGTATCAAATACAGCTGTATGTCATTGTTTGGTTGATATTGATTCCCTTTTGGTTTGCAGGACATAGTGTTGTTGTTGAGTACATTCTCACTGAAAGGCTCTGAACAAACCAGTGTTCATATTGTACAAAGACTTGCTAACATGGTTAAGATGGACAGTACTTCAATGCCTACATCTTTTGAACTTCCTGAAAGGTGTGCTACTTTTAGACACTAGGATATGAAGAGAAAGAGTAAGGCAAAGGCTCTCTCATTCCCCTTTACCTTTTGTAAGATCTTTCAAAAGTAAACTGCCACTTACAAAGTTTAAACATGACTTAGAAAAGATGTGAACCTCTCCATAATCATATAAAAATACTTTTCGTCTAAGATACAACTTGTAGCTACTTGTTGCAAAAAGTAGAGAGTGGTTCTACTTTGTGCAACAAATTTTTGCAACCTGCAACATTGATTTTTGTTGCACATGACAAGTTGCATGCAGGGCAGTAATACAAGCAACATTGCTCTACAACTTGCAGCACAATGTTGCAAGTACAAGTTGCATGATTTTGTTTCTCGCATTACCACAATAACAATTGCCAATTAATATCAGCTTCTACTGACTCCTTACTAGCGGTTTCTTCACAAGATATATGGTAAATTTTAGTTTTCTCATGACTCTGATGTTGACTTTGCTTTGTTGTGCCATGACATGTCTCTTGATCAAATAAGATATCAGCCCAAAAATTGCTCTGTGATTACAACATGACACAATATGATGTACATCACATTTATTTACAGTCATTCAAATTGCTCAACTACGGTACTGACTCATGTTGTTGGACAAACTCATGTAAGGGACAAGTCATTGACAGGCTGAAGTACAGAATCTGCACACAATTTTTGGATCCTATCTCCTTCCTCATTATTTCCCTGCATGGACATATACGCCCCCCTGTATTTGCACCAGTTCCTCACCCTGTAAATTATCTGGATGACTAGGCTCACATTCTTTAGATACCCAATTTACACCCTGCAAATTTGAGTCACTACAGTACTAGCTAAAATGCACAGATGACATGATGACGTTTTCTTGTCTGGTACTAGGTCAAACTTGGTGAAGATTAAATCAGTTGTGCAGTTGGGATACATTGTAAGTGCATTTCTGTTGACAATTAAGGACGGTGGCCCATAATTCCAGCACGCATTGTGTTCTGCGCATTTGACTCAACGAGTCAGCGAGTACGCGACGTCACATAAATTTGAATAACAAACGTTTTTCGAAGATCGTGTTTGCACAAAAACCATCATGAAAACACCCTAGTTTTACAACTTTTGCAAAAGAAAAATCTGATTTTGAGAAGAAAAATACATTGTTTCTCATATTCTGAATTCACTCTAGATGATTAAAGGTGCATGAAAAATGGCTCTTTTTACAACCTGAAATAAAGAATACCATTTGCCTGTCAACTTGGAAATGTTCTATAATGCATTGTATTCCTTGCCACTCTCTAGGGGGGGGGATTTCATAGTTATTCAGGCAAATTCTAATAAGATTGCGTGCGTTTCTTAGCAAATAACTTTTTAAATTGCATGGATACCCCATAATTTTTTTCTTTCGGTTTTAGATTAACTAGTAAGCTATATGTATTAAAAAAATTAAACCATAAAAAATGATTCACGATAGATTTTTTTCAGAAATAGCATTTGATATCAAGTTTTCTAAGAATTACAAATAGGCCCCCCCCCCAAAGAAAACACAGTGCACTAGTAATTTCAATAACATCGGTTTTTTTGCTTTTATTCTGAAGGATTCTATCTTGAGAAGCTTTATTACTTCCATTGTACTTCTTTATGAGTTAACATTGGAAAAAATGATATTATATTTAAAAATTCAAAAAATTGCTGGTCAGCGGTTATTGGCCATGTTTACCATTAATTATCTCCATAAAATGCATGGATACCCCCAAAATGTTTTTTCCTGAATTAAAAGACCTTTACCCATCCTACAAAGTAAATATGAAATAACTGAAAAAAAAAATGGTTTGCAATTATGGGCCACTGTCCTTAAAAAAATACACCCCTAAATCAGGGTTCAAAATGATTTTTCAGAAAACACAAAAATTTGCAGATATTTTGGGTGTGGCTCAATTTTTTGCCAGCTACTTTAAATTTGTCATTATATCATATCATTATTCATCTAAACTAATAGATTGCTCTCATGGTTGTTATTCAATTGTAACAATTATCAAATTTAGATGATTATTTTTTGTTGGTTGTTCAAAGGGTCTTGGTCTTCTCTGCACATCTTTACATGGAGATGTTGGATCAAGTACACGTAATGTAAGCAAGGGCTTTGGAATATTTACATAGAAAATGTGCAGATATTAGGGTATTTTCATTTATTGGAACAGCCAATCAGAACAGTTCTTAAATCGTACACCTTATTTCTTGGGAATGGTTTGTGCTATTATGCTAAGAACTGATGTGTACTATTGAAGAAATGGTCAACACTCAGCGTGCTACGCCTCGTGCGACTCTTACGCTTCTCTCGTGCTTAGCAGCCTCCCGCGTGCATCCATAACTCAATGGACGCACTGCTGAGTGTTGACCATTTCTTTTATAACATAGACAAACGAAATAAGCTGCACGTTTAACCTAAATAAAAATACTGATGACCTTCAAAGTTCTCCATACATGGCGCCCGCTGTAAGAAAAGGAAACATTGACGTCAGCGTGCTGTCCATCGAGTTTTAGACGCACACTCGCGCACGCTTATCCAATCAGAGCGCGCATTATATATTACCTATGTTATAATTGGTTATTCTGGCTGGCTGGTTTCACTAAAAGGAAATACCCTGAGATTATTATAAATTATTATTTGTTATTAATTTGTGAGTACACCTGATATTTAGAGGGAAAGGGAAGATACATCTGCTGGTTTAATAAGGCAGGGATGAGCTAGAGGGAAGGGAGAGGTGGCAGGGAAGGGTTGGGGTGTTAGGATGGAGTTTGGGGAAGAGAAGGGAGAGAGGTGTTGTGGTCAATCTGCAGTGAGTAGGGAAAGGAGAGGATAAGCTGGAGAGAGAAGGTTAAAGGTGTTACATTTGAACCTAGGTGAAGAGAGAGGGGTTGAGGTGTTGGGGAGGGGTTGGGGGCGAAGAGGTGTATGACCTTGCCTTTCTAATGTTAAAATATGTAATATGTAATATCTGCAGGTCTTCAAGAGCCTCATTCCACTCTTCCTTATGGCAGATGGTGGTTCCACAATACTAAAAGAAGTACAGCTAATAAAAGACTTTGCTGTAGAATTTGCATGGTAAGCAACAAGTGCTCAACATTTTTAGTTGCTATTTCTACTTGCTCTCTCAGAATTCAGTCAACTTGTTGACTGCTTTGGACTGTTTTTATTGTAACGTTTTGATGTGTATTCCAATCAAAAGACAGAATGTTCAGTGCTCAGTTCAGTTGAGCATGATCAAATTCACTTTGAGAAAGTAATGACATCAAATGGTGTGTTGCATAGTAGGCTCAAGGGATAGTTAATTAGTTTATAATCTTGTACATATGTATATGTGAGTTGTTATGTTGACAACTTGTGCAATTCAATTTCTGGTTTATTGTTCAGCTTTATTGCATCAAAGAACTGCGGTGAAAGTCAAAATGCCGTCAGGGTTCTTATTCAACACCTGTGTACAAAATGTCCTGACAAAGCTGATTATAGAGTTGCTGTAGCCAAGGTAGGTCTATCTATCCCTAATTTTGCCTCATTTATCCATCCATCCAATCCATCCATCCATCCATCCGTCCGTTTGTCCGTTCATTCATTCGTCCATTCATTCATTCGTCCATTTGTTTATTTGTCCATTCATTGAGTGATTCTTTTCACCATCCATTTTTTATCCTACCTAACCTAGTGTCCCATTCAATTATTTCAGGCAACTGGTGACATTCTTAAGTGTCTACCAGATTCATGCTATTGTAGTATGATGGAATGGCTGCTCAAGTACAGCAAAAATTCTAAGGTATACATCATAAAACTTTATATTACTAGTCACTTGTATATTGGATGATATCAGGACTGTCATTAAGGGCTTAATTAGCAGGCCAAAATGCCCATCAGCTAGTCTCAGTCATCTTGAACCAGCTACTCTAACTTGTCTTATTCTACCATTGTTGCTGATGAAATATCTCAAGTTAGTCACTTGCTTATATGACTATCTACTATTGGTGATTAAATAATTGATTAAATTGGCCTGAACAAATAGAATCAACAAATAGTATATTTGCTAAACAAATAGCATTGTGATCTGGTCTTCATTGCTTAACTTTCATTTTGAATTCATAATTTGTGGTATTTCTGTTTTTTTAGACTAGCTACAGAATCTTTTCCTTAGACTTAGTAGCAGAATTACTGACACACCCTGCTAGACAATTAACTGGAGAAGGTATAAATTATTTGGTTTGAAAAGGATTTGCAATATTCTATTTTGTTCAATTTCATTTATTCACATTCCCTTCCCTTCTCTCCCTCCTCTCCTCTCCTCTCCTCTCCTCTTCTCCTCTTGTCTCTTCTTTCTCATTTAGCCTGACATTGATCAACATGTAACTTTGAATGGTCTATTGTGTTTCAATTGACAGAAAATACTGATGAAGGCCAACAATTTGTGATGAGTAAGAAGTATCTCCTTGATGTCATTGTGGGGCGAAGTTCTGACCGAGCTCCCACGTAAGTCATGCAAGTAAATTTAGATCAACACACTGAGTATTTCCTAAACTCCGCAACAGCTCCACTAGGCTATTTAGGTTACACAAGGCAATAACTTTTTTTGCAATTTGCAATGAATGCTGACAGAAGTGGAGCATTGCATTAGATGCTGGTGAGACGTCAGACAAGTACAACTCTCTTTGCAACTCAAAACAATACTCTTCTTGGTCTGTGATAAAACCAGAAATGCCAGATTGGATTTGTCAGAGATGTGGAGGAACTGCTCTGTGATTGTCCATTGCATGTTATGGGATTGATGTTACACACTATAATTTGCTTCACAACAGTGAAAAAAGTAGGAGCTCTTTTAACTTTTTCTGAAACTTGCAGTGCAATTTTTTGTTGCAAGTTGCAGCAGGGATGTCACACATGCAATCTCTTCTACAACTTGCTACACATTGCATCATATAAGTTGCAAGAAAAAGTATCCCTTGTAACAAGGTCTTAATAAAGTTCTATGTTATATTTTCTGTTTTACTATTCATGTTAAAATGTTTTCAGTGTCAGAGCCAAAGCCCTGCAGTACTTCTCCCAATGTGCATCATCTAGTGATCCAGACCTTGTACATTTGGTCAAACAAACTCTCAAAGAACCACTAGAAAAATCTGTCAGCAGCAGTGAAAGTTACAATGTTGGGTCAATGATAAGAAGGAGGGCATGTGATGAGAAAGTAGGGGTCAGGAAAGCAGCACTGCAAGTGAGTATTTGGTGTGACTGTGATGGCACAGCACAGAATGACATAAAGTTTGAATGTCTTTCTAGACATAGCACTGATACTGTCATGACACAATGTAGTCCATTTCACAATAAAGACTGTACCAAATTCTCTTCCATCCATGGACACTTGGACACAAATGACTAAATTGTTATTTCTTTCTTTTGTAATAACAGCAGGTTATTATGTCATATTCTTTTTTCTTTTTGACAAAATAGAATTTGCTTACATAATACAACAACACCAAAGTTTTCCTCCTAGTACAAAGGACTATACCAAGCTAGAAGATGTACTTAACATCAGTGCAAGGAACAACCAGTCATGATTCTCCATTGTTGCCATATACAGCATATATCATGATGCTTCCAATTATGATCCATCCTATAGTTACAATCCTCCATTGTATAAAGCCTACACACCTTCAATGATCATCATTGGAACGTCATGGTTGAGGCATCATGACTGGTATTTGCAAGGGACTCTATAAATGTATTTCTCTTGTAATGAACAACGATCGTAGAGAGTTGGTAATGGAGAGAGAAATGATTTCCTAAATGGACGAGAGGACTGGGAGCTAGTTGTGCTAATTAGGAATTATGTAAATTAGGAGTGTTGTATGTAATTGAAATGTACATGTCAGTTAGGCCATTGTGGTCTAAGTTCACATTCAGATCAGATTATTTTTTCTTAGTATTGTTATCAGGACAAAGGTGTTCTTATAATAAAGAATGAGTTGTGGGCTTGGACCGACCACCGCACACTGTGTGCTGTATTGTTTGATGGGACTCGAGGAAATACTAGGAATGATGCTGATAAAATTATTTTAGTTGTTGATCATTTTGATGATGGTTGATTGTGATGCTCTTGATGATGATATTGATAATGATGTTAGAATAATGGTGTTGTGCACCAATTCACAAAGTTATAACAAGTTAATTGGTATTTTTCTTTGAATATTTCAGGTACTTGAAAGTGTTATTCATCTGGACTTGAATTCCTTGCACAAATCAGTATGTTAAATTCAAATATCACACTTACCATTCACTTTGCATTCAGTAGACATTAACACTAGATTGTTAAAATTTAATGGAAATTCCTTGTGATAATATTCTCTAAATGGGAGCCAATACAGTAGTTTAAATATAATAATAATATTGAAAATCCTGTGTCTGAGCTACAGTTTTTCTGACATTTTTCTTTATGCAGTTATTATGTAAATTATATATATAGTTCTTGATTCTCCAGATCTTCAGTTACAGAATTACTTAATACCTTCATAGTCCATAGCTTGAAAAAAATAAAATAACATGAATTAGTTTTTGGCCGGTACCAAAAATATTGACAGAAATAATTATTATTTATTGGCCATAAGAGCTTCTTATTTAATTTATATCACATGTATTTTTTCATTAGGATCTTGTAATGCTGCATGATCGATGCATGGACCCTGCCCTGTCTGTCAGACGTCAGGCAATGTTATCATTGACAGCTTTGTTACAAGAGAAACCAACAAACTCTGATTTACAAAGGTATTGACTATTTCTCAGGATAGGAGTTTCACTTTGGTTTCTTGATGTACATACAATAAAATTATTAGTACCATTGATTGGTATGGGTGAATGAATTTAGGTTTTCCTCAAAATAATGTAATTATTGGTAGCTGAGGGCAAGTTATTAGTTGACAACAGGGGTACATCACCAAAATCAGACCAATACAGGCTGCTATGTTACAGAATGATTACTAATGTGCAATAAAATTAACTTTCTTAGCTTGTGGCTAGATGGTATTCTTCCTCTGGTTCTGGACCGTGAGACAACAGCACAGGAAAAGTGTTACAGTATAGTAGAGGAGATGATATTAAGCAAGATAGTACCATTACACAGGTCTATTGCTGAGCCTCATATACTGGCCTGGAATTTACTGACAATTGTATCAAGCCCAAGTGGTCAAGAAGTGAGGTAACTGGATGGTAGATTTCAGCAGATTGACATTTAAGTTTAATTTTTAACTGGAGGAAAATGTGACCATGGATGGCTGAGCTGTATGTTACAAAATGTAGGTTGCCATGCGCAGTCATGCACAGTCACAGTCAAGGTCATCATTTGTAGATGTTTACTAGTGGGTAGAAGTTTCTTTTCAACTGCCTGTACTTACAACACTTATCATTCACCAACCACTTACCAACCACTTACCAACAAAATGGTGGCCAAATTGTTTTTCAACCTAAGACGTAATGATCCCTGAAATACTAAAGGGTATGTTTCACTTAGAAACTGTGCAAAAATTTGGAAAATTCCACTCAAAATCTGAAAAGATATGAATTTTTCAAATTTGCTAATTTTACAGACAAATGTATAGCATACACCAACAACATACTGGTTACCTACCAACTACATCACGAGCACCTACTATGCAAATTATTTGCAGCCTGTTGTAACATATAACCTATTATTTTCCCTAGGCGATACCTACAGAATGCATGTCAATACTGGTGTAAACAAGGAAAGATTAACAGCACCTTGATCAAGAGTCTAACATCCCATATTGACAGTGACCATAACAAGGTATTTAATACTTTTCATTCTCTATCATGATCTTTCAGGAGGTATTGATGTCTGTAAATATTTCTTGTTTTTCTTTCCAGTCGGTGTGGTTGTTGTTGTCCCAGATGGCAAGTGCTTCCATTAAGATTGATCATGATGTTGTAATTAAGGCTTGGAAAGACTACTCAAAAAAGCAAGGTTTGACATTAACAGAGATTTAAACATGCAGGGTGGGGGTTCATTCAGATTTCTTTATTTACTGTTAATACATGTATTATTGTTTTAGACTGCGATGAAGAGACACTGTGCTGGGTGTTGTCAGTGATTGGTAGTGTGAGTGACAAGCTACCTGAAGACATAGTGACATCCCTGACAGGTTAGCTAACTACATGTGACATGTACTGCTTTTCAATACTAATAACAAGATTGTTTTGACTCAATGAGTTGTGTTTACAGAGGATTTACAGCGCAAGTTGAGTGGTTTTTCTAATACCCCAGATGTCATTGCAGCCATCATTGGAACTTTGTGTAAGGTAGGTTATATAAACATTGAAGTACATGACTGTACTACCCATAAAGATGGCCTAAAGGCCCGGTAATACGAGCAACAAAATCGTGCAACTTGTCGCGCAACATTGTTGCGTTGCAAGTTTCAGAGCAAATGTTGCTCGTATTACCAACCCGCGCGCAACAAATTTTCTTTGTTGCACGAAGTAGAAGCACTGTCTACTTTTTGCAACAAAGAAAATTTGTTGTGCGCGGGGTGGTAATACGAGCAACATTTGGTCTGCAACCTGCAACGCAACAATGTTGCGCGACAAGTTGCACAATTTTGTTGCTCGTATTACCGGGCCTTAAGGGACTCTATTGTTGTCCAGACATTGATATTTGGTGATAGGAGGGACAGTCCCATGATGCTGTTATAAGACCATTATTTTGTCTGTGAGAAAATCACTAGAAAGTTACTTAATATAAGCATTTTTTATGGACAACCCTTTAATTACTATGCAGCGTGACTTATGATTAATGCGTTTGTCAGTCTTTGTTAGGAAAAGAACTATTTAAAAAATGCTATTGTTAAAAAATTTTGTTTGTTATATAAGTGCTCTCATTTGACTGCTCTCAGCCAATTGTTAAAAAGGTTTAATGTACATCTATCTACAGCTCTGCAGATCACAGCCTCAAGCAAAGGTAAAAACTAATTGTCTGAAGGAATCAGATATCAATGAAAATGGTCTAACATACTTTTTGATATCTTTCTGATTTAGGAATTAACTGAGACCATGTTGGAAAATTTAAGAAAATTTAATTTACATAGAATTCAGTATTTAAAATAACTACTGGTATACAAATGTGCTGCACCAGAAACACCATGCTCTTCATTTAAAAATGTTATTCTGTAATATACTCAGGTAAGCTTCTAAGTATCTAGTAATTGTTTTCTTTGTATAACCAGACAATGATTGAAAGTTGGTGTGCTGACCTACTCAAGGCCTGTGAACAAACACTGTCCAATGTGGTTCTGGATGAAAATCAAGGTAAACCATCAAAAAATGTCATTAAAGATATTAGTTAGTGAATACAATATTGACTTATTAGAAATATTTCATTGCTTTTATGCACAGAAACAAAAGTTCGAGATGACACTATCGTAAAGAATCTGTTTACAATTGGTGAAGTTGCTCAGGTATTTCCCATTATTGAACAGTGTGGAATGGCCACAAACTGTAGGAATAACTTTCAATTTGGGGTGTTTACCTACAAGTTACCATGGAAACTAAGAAGTGCAGTCATTTACTACTTATTGTAATGGTACCAAAATTGATTGCGGGGAATGTTGAGAACCCATGGGTAATATAATTTTGTTGCTCATGGTAATTTTGAACAATCTGCACCGTACGGTAAGTGGTCAGTAACTCGGTTCGTCGACCACTTACCGTTACCTTACCGTCACCTTACCGACCACCTACCGTACGGTGCAAATTGTTCATGATTACCGTTGCTCATTTCTGACTCCCAGAAAAATAATGCCCCTTAGAACATTGATTGTTTAATTGTTGAAAAATGTTCTGGATGTCAACTGAAATTTCTAATTTAGCTATCTTATTGTAGATTGACCAATTAGCATCAAGTATATGTAGAGAATTACAATAACTGTTAACAAAGCCACCACAGTGAATTTTGACTTCCAGAACAAGTTCTAACAGGCAGTGTAACTGGGTGTTTCTATGGGATTGAGAAACAAGTCACAGAATTATACCCCTGGGTTCCCCTGTAATAGACCCTAGTGCAATACAATTTGATGTTATGGACCAATATTCCACTTTGGATGTATCTGTTGGATGGTCATGCATGAAGACTCAACTTGACTCCATCATTTGCTATCACTCATCCAATATAATTAATATTGAACGTGGGCTACTGGAGCTGTAGTGTGATATGTAAGTTTTATTAATATTGAAATTATTTTGGTTTTATCTACTTTTCAGCTTGCTCCAGGAAGAACCACTGAACGTCTGTTCATGTTGGTTGAGTCCATGTTAATCACCCAGCCAAGTCCTAATACTCCTGGTACTCCACCATTGCAGAAGAATCAACTGTCAAGTACAGTCAAGGCACATGCATTTGTGACATTAGGTATATTAGCAGTGAAAGTAATAGAGAGATTAGAATCATACGCACAGGAAATGGCAGAGAGCACAGGATGACAGATGTGACCTATTTTTTTCACATCTGGCATTGCCATTTCAATGGTGATTCATTTTGCATTTGTCATTAATGTGAAGTCACTCTTATTTGATTGCCAACATGCAATGCCAGGTGCAAAAATATTGTTCATACATGTATGATCCTTTCTGCTATCTGACTTTTCCTGTTTACCTGTTCTTAATCTCTCTAAATGAATATCACCACAAGAATAACTCCCATTACTGAACATACATTGTACTGTGCACAGCATGTAATAGTCCATTTGCAGGACCTGGTCACATGACACATATCATCAAAATATCAACTGTAATGACAAGATGGTCAACATATTCAGAAAGAGCATCTTTAAATTTACTTTTACAAAGCTTGAGCCTTTTTTGGTATCTTGGAGAAGATTTATGTCTGCTGCCAATTACCTAAGTCTTGGTAGATGCCAACACTTACTGTGGATGTGACTGAAGTGTTTTTTTTAAGGCTAGAAAAACACCATGCTCACACTTCAAAATAAATGTCTGTGTCTCCACTAAGAATGTAAAAAACTTTTTCATTTATGTTCTTTTTCCCCCTGTTAGCATCCCTTTTAAGTTCACATACTAATAAATCAGTGAAAGTGATATAGGAACAAGTGCTAAAAGGAATATTTTTGGCTTGAAAAAAAGTTTGATGACATCCAAAGTAGATAACTGGTTGCAGACCATACACTCTTGTCCATGTAGCACTCTTAAATACATGTATTTAACCATGCAACATGTTGACTTTAAATTCAAACCTCTGTAGGGAAACTGTGTCTTCAGAATGAAAATTTGGCCAAGAAATGCACTGCAGCATTGGCACGTGAATTGGAAGTATCAAATGATGCTGCTATCAGAAATAACGTCATAGTGGTCATGTGTGATCTGTGTGTTCGTTATACCAGTCTAGTGGACCGTTATATACCTAATATTGCTACTTGTTTGAGGGATAGTGCACCTTTGGTACGCCGGCAGACATTAACACTACTTACACACTTGCTGCAGGTAAGTTTTGTTTTGCAACCTTTTGAAGTGTTTTGCCTCTGACTGAAACTGATATAAAAGTAGTGAAAAAGAGTTTTTAGTTATTAAATAGTTATCATGGTATGATGTGACAAAAGTAGCTATGTGAAGGTCACCTACCTTGCAGGTTTGTCATTCCTGATAACCATGTTCTCTAAGAACAAGCAGACATGCCCCATTTTATGAATTTGTGAATTCTAATATTTGTAACATTTATTATAAAATAAAAACGTTTTAGGAAGACTATGTGAAATGGAAAGGCTCATTGTTCTATCACTTTATTACTGCACTGGTTGATGAAGACAAGGGTATCAGAAAATTTGGTAAGAGTGTACTGCTTGCTGATGTCTTGTGAATTGTTAGTTACAGTAAAGACCTCTAAGTGTCGCCAGTCTGATGTACATACTTGTATGTTTTATTCCTGCAAAGGCACACATGATCAGTGTAGCAAACTCATTAAACATTATAATTATTCCTCCACAAGCATGACATAATCTGGATGCAGTTCTTTTTAGTATAGAAGCTGAAGAAGTACTGTGATAGTCATACTGATAGTTTCTTTTTCATTGTCTTTCAACAGCTGATTTCTGTCTGGTTCATCTTCTGTTGACAAGACACCCAGGGATGTTCTACCAGCATTTTATTGAATGCATCTTTCACTTTAACTCTTATGATAAACACAAAGGTAGGCTACTTGTATACTAAGGCTAGAGTAGACACTAGGAGCAAGTATTAAATTGTGTGCATTCTCACTATCATCATTATTGCTGGCCCCTGCAATTTCCACCAAATTTTTGGAATGATGTATAAGTTATGGCCTATTCAACAAAAACCTAATTGAATACCAGTTTTTGGAAACAATAGAATTCTTGCATGGCATGACTGAGCCATCAAAAATTTGGTGTTGTAATCTGTGATCGTGGAGCATGCTCAGCCTTAAAAATTGCAAGGGCTACTTTTGCCTTTGCTCTGCTTAGAGATATGCAATTAATGTACCTTCTGCTTGCAGAGTGCTTGAGATGAATTATGATATCAAACTCATATGATGTGGTTGAGTTTTGGTGCCACCAGGAAGGATATGCCTGTCCCTTGCAGCAAGGTGGTAGCCATGGTTACCATTTACAGCCTTCATTTTAGCGGTTTATACTTCATGGCTGAATGTCCACATAGTCGCTCTTAGGGTTAGGTTTAGGGTAAATATTAGGAAGACGACTATATGATATTCAGCCATGAAGTACTTTCCATTTGAGCTGCAGTACCAACAAAGTTTAAGATGTGGCTAGAATGGCCACATGAAACTGGGCCCTACATAGCTTAGCGACACCTCAGAAACTCCTCCATGTAGTGCCTTATTGGCTCTATCATGTTCATTCCTTTTTATCTGTTGGACAGCAAGCGTCATTTATTTAGCTTTGTCTAAATTTCATTTAGACCTTATAATTTTGTGTTTAATAATTTCAGTCTATAACAAGTTTTCACAAACAGAGCATGAGAAAAGGGTCTTCTCTCTGAAAGGAGATGCCAATGCCAGGTAATACTTCAGCACCAATGGGGAAAGGGGATAAAGTGCACACTGTTATAATGACAATTATGATGAGTAACAAATGTAAGATATGAACTCTTAACTTTTGTAATGAATCCATACATTCTTACTTTAACTTTGTCTTTCAGCAAACGCTCCATCATCTATCAGTTTCTACTGTCTCACATGAGTGATGAGGACAGATTCAACTTAACTGGCAAGCTTTGTACAGAGGTATATGATTGTGTTGTATAAACTGTAGTTAAGACACCTCCCATAAGCAGACACCTCCCATAAGTAGACACCTCCCATTAGTAGACACCACCCATAAGCAGACACCTCCCATAAGTAGACACCTGCCATAAGTAGACACCTCCCATAAGTAGACACCTCCCATAAGCAGACACCTCCCATAAGTAGACACCTCCCATTAGCAGACACCTCCCATAAGTAGACACCTCCCATATGCAGACACCTCCCATAAGTAGACACCTCCATTAAGTAGACACCTCCCATAAGCAGACACCTCCCATTAGTAGACACCTCCCATAAGTAGACACCTCCCATAAGTAGACACCTCCCATAAGTAGACACCTCCCATAAGTAAACACCTCCCATAAGTAGACACCTCCCATAAGTAGACACCTCCCATAAGTAGACACCTCCCACAAGTAGACACCTCCCATAAGTAGACACCTCCCACAAGTAGACACCTCCCATAAGTAGACACCTCCCATAAGTAGACACCTCCCATAAGTAGACACCTCCCATAAGTAGACACCTCCCATAAGTAGACACCTTCCACAAGTAGACACCTCCCATAAGTAGACACCTGCCATTTAATTAGACACCTCCCATAAGTAGACACTTCCCATAAGTAGACACCTCCCACAAGTAGACACCTCCCACAAGTAGACACCTCCCATAAGTAGACACCTGCCATAAGTAGACACCTCCCATAAGTAGACACCTCCCATAAGCAGACACCTCCCATAAGTAGACACCTCCCATTAGTAGACACCTCCCATAAGTAGACACCTCCCATAAGCAGACACCTCCCATAAGTAGACACCTCCCATAAGTAGACACCTCCCATAAGTAGATACCTCCCATAAGTAGACACCTGCAATAAGTAGACACCTCCCATAAGTAGACACCTCCCATAATTAGACACCTGCCATTTAATTAGACACCTCCCATAAGTAGACATCTCCCATAAGTAGACAACTCCCATAAGTAGACATCTGCAATAAGTAGACACCTCCCATAAGTAGACACCTCCCATAAGTAGACACCTCCCATAAGTAGACACCTCCCATAAGTAGATAACTCCCATAAGTAGACACCTCCCATAAGTAGACACCTTCCACAAGTAGACACCTCCCATAAGCAGACACCTCCCACAAGTAGACACCTCCCATAAGTAGACACCTCCCATAAGTAGACACCTCCCATAAGTAGACACCTGCCATTTAATTAGACACCTCCCATAAGTAGACACCTCCCATAAGTAGACACCTCCCACAAGTAGACACCTCCCACAAGTAGACACCTCCCATAAGTAGACACCTGCCATTTAATTAGACACCTCCCATAAGTAGACACCTCCCATAAGTAGACACCTTCCACAAGTAGACACCTCCCATAAGCAGACACCTCCCATTAGTAGACACCTCCCATAAGTAGACACCTCCCATAAGTAGACACCTCCCATAAGTAGACACCTCCCACAAGTAGACACCTCCCACAAGTAGACACCTCCCATTAGTAGACACCTCCCATAAGTAGACACCTTCCACAAGTAGACACCTCCCAGAAGCAGACACCTCCCATAAGTAGACACCTCCCATAAGTAGACACCTCCCATAAGTAGACACCTCCCATAAGTAGACACCTCCCATAAGTAGACACCTTCCACAAGTAGACACCTCCCATAAGCAGACACCTCCCATAAGTAGACACCTCCCATAAGTAGACACCTCCCATAAGTAGACACCTGCAATAAGTAGACACCTCCCATAAGTAGACACCTGCCATTTAATTAGACACCTCCCATAAGTAGACATCTCCCATAAGTAGACACCTCCCATAAGTAGACATCTGCAATAAGTAGACGTCTGCAATAAGTAGACACCTCCCATAAGTAGACACCTCCCATAAGTAGACACCTCCCACAAGTAGACACCTCCCATAAGTAGACACCTCCCATAAGTAGACACCTCCCATAAGTAGACACCTCCCATAAGTAGACACCTCCCATAAGTAGACACCTTCCACAAGTAGACACCTCCCATAAGTAGACACCTCCCATAAGCAGACACCTGCCATTTAATTAGACACCTCCCATAAGTAGACACTTCCCATAAGTAGACACCTCCCACAAGTAGACACCTCCCACAAGTAGACACCTCCCATAAGCAGACACCTCCCATAAGTAGACACCTCCCATTAGTAGACACCTCCCATAAGTAGACACCTCCCATAAGTAAACACCTCCCACAAGTAAACACCTCCCATAAGTAGACACCTCCCATAAGCAGACACCTCCCATAAGTAGACACCTCCCATAAGTAGACACCTCCCATAAGTAGATACCTCCCATAAGTAGACACCTGCAATAAGTAGACACCTCCCATAAGTAGACACCTCCCATAATTAGACACCTCCCACAAGTAGACACCTCCCATAAGTAGACACCTCCCATAAGTAGACACCTCCCATAAGTAGACATCTCCCATAAGTAGACAACTCCCATAAGTAGACATCTGCAATAAGTAGACACCTCCCATAAGTAGACACCTCCCATTAGTAGACACCTCCCACAAGTAGACACCTCCCATAAGTAGACACCTTCCATAAGTAGACACCTCCCATAAGTAGACACCTTCCACAAGTAGACACCTCCCATAAGTAGACACCTCCCATAATTAGACACCTCCCACAAGTAGACACCTCCCATAAGTAGACACCTCCCATAAGTAGACACCTCCCATAAGCAGACACCTCCCACAAGTAGACACCTCCCATAAGTAGACACCTCCCATAAGTAGACACCTGCCATTTAATTAGACACCTCCCACAAGTAGACACCTCCCATTAGTAGACACCTCCCATAAGTAGACACCTCCCACAAGTAGACACCTCCCATAAGTAGACACCTCCCACAAGTAGACACCTCCCATAAGTAGACATCTGCAATAAGTAGACACCTCCCATAAGTAGACACCTTCCACAAGTAGACACCTCCCATAAGCAGACACCTCCCATAAGTAGACACCTCCCATAAGTAGACACCTCCCATTAGTAGACACCTCCCATAAGTAGACACCTTCCATAAGTAGACACCTCCCATAAGTAGACACCTCCCATAAGTAGACACCTCCCAAAAGTAGACACCTCCCATAAGTAGACACCTTCCATAAGTAGACACCTCCCATAAGTAGACACCTCCCATAAGTAGACACCTCCCATAAGTAGACACCTTCCATAAGTAGACACCTCCCATAAGTAGACACCTCCCACAAGTAGACACCTCCCATAAGTAGACACCTCCCACAAGTAGACACCTCCCACAAGTAGACACCTCCCATAAGCAGACACCTCCCATAAGCAGACACCTCCCATTAGTAGACACCTCCCATAAGTAGATAGATAGATAGATAAACTTTATTCGCATGACCCATTAATTACAGGTATTGCTAAAGTATACAAATGATTAAAGACAAGTAGACAATTAGTCTCCCATTAGTAGACACCTCCCATAAGTAGACACCTCCCATGAGGAGACACCTCCCATAAGTAGACACCTCCCATAAGTAGACACCTCCCACAAGTAGACACCTCCCATAAGTAGACACCTCCCATTAGTAGACACCTCCCATAAGTAGACACCTCCCACAAGTAGACATCTCCCATAAGTAGACACCTCCCATAAGTAGACACCTCCCATAAGTAGACACCTCCCACAAGTAGACACCTCCCATAAGTAGACACCTCCCATTAGTAGACACCTCCCATAAGTAGACACCTCCCATAAGTAGACACCTCCCATTAGTAGACACCTCCCACAAGTAGACACCTTCCATTAGTAGACACCTCCCATAAGTAGACACCTCCCATAAGTAGACACCTCCCATAAGTAGACACCTCCCATTAGTAGACACCTCCCACAAGTAGACACCTCCCATTAGTAGACACCTCCCATAAGTAGACACCTCCCATAAGTAGACACCTCCCATTAGTAGACACCTCCCATTAGTAGACACCTCCCATAAGTAAACACCTCCCATAAGTAGACACCTCCCATTAGTAGACACCTCCCATAAGTAGACACCTCCCATTAGTAGACACCTCCCATAAGTAGACACCTTCCATAAGTAGACACCTCCCATAAGTAGACACCTCCCATAAGTAGACACCTCCATTAAGTAGACACCTCCCATAAGTAGACACCTCCCATTAGTAGACACCTCCCATAAGTAGACATCTCCCATAAGTAGACATCTCCCATAAGTAGTAGACATAAGAAGACAAATAAGGAAATGCCTCCATAAGCACCAGTTTGATATTATATGTTGTCTTAGGTTCTTGGTGGTATTGCTGATGGAGTCGTACCTCTTGACAGTGAATCTGGTGCCATTCTCAAAGACACACTTAATGTGTTGTGTAGTAAGGTATGTTAATAATTAATTATCTTCCAAATTTTTAATATTTTTTTATTTAGAGGGCCTACTTACTTGTGGTCCAATTCTGAATAAATAAAGGTTTTGATAAAAGTTCAATTCCTACTCCATTCAATACTACTTTTGTGAAAGTTGTGAAAACACTGTGTGCATTGTTAAAAGGTAAGGATATTGATGGTTTTAGTTTCCATATGATCCCTACGATCAACACTACAATATTGTTTTGATTGCCATCATATAGAAACCAAGCTTTATCTAGCATGTCAATGATGACTTTCTTGTTCGCCTTCTTTATCTTAGGGAATTAAACTGTCCTCAATGCGCACCAAAGCAGCTGAAGAAATGGCTGATGAAGGAGATGCAGCTGGTGCAGCTCTGGTTCAAGCAAGAACTAAGTTTCTTACTCAAGTTAGTGAAAAAACCCTGAAGGATTCAGTTATGGAAAATTTCTAATATGTTTAATTTGTTCATAGGTGGTGAAAAAGAACATGATTGAGAACATTATACCAATTATTATTGAACTAAAACACATGGTAAGGAGTTTCACACTCCCTTTTCTTCTATCCTAATTCCTTCCCATTTCATAAATCCTTCGTTCTTGTTTTCTTGTTTACTGTTACTCCTTTCTTCGCTCACTCTGTCCTTTTTTGGATTTCTTGTCTTTCATTGTCACTCTTTTTCTGTTTTCTTTCTTCACATTTTTCTATTCCTTCTTATTTCTTTGATCCTTCATTCCTTGTTTCCTTTTTCCCCCTTTTTTCATGCATGAATGATTATCCTTTCCTTCAACATATTTGTCTTTAGTAATAAATGTATGCTTCATCGAGTGTGAAATAAAGACTCGGAAAAATCAGACCCTCCAGCAGGGATTGAACCTACAACCTTGGGATTGCCGGTGCGATGCTCTAACCACCGAGCTATGGAATGCTCTAGTGGTGAGCAGGTCGTTGATCAATCTTATTCATCTTTTATCTTTAATCAGTTTGAGAAAGAGCGATCGCCTCTTCTTAAAGACCTACTAAGTTATCTCAAAGAAGTGATGAAAGACTACCGTAATGAAGTCAAAGGTATTTAAACTATATACTGGTGCCAGTAGCAGGCAATTTGGTCACCTAGAGTAGAATATTTGCTGCCTACTTCACACTAGAGTTCATTGATAAGAAATGCAAGTGTACACCTTGCTACTGCCAACTACTCAAGTAGAGATGGTTCTAGGGGAGAAATGATGGGGTGCACACCCAGAATGACTTTGGGCCCTTTTCTTCTTAATGATACTGTTCTAAAAAACTTTGGATTCTCCAATTTGTATAATATTGCTGATGGAAGATATACCTGGATATATTCCTGACCAGTGATCCTACCTACCACTAATAAGTATTTTGACAAGGCTTCACATATGTCCTTTTACTATTATTGATTTTGTAAAATGATTGTGTTAATGACTAATGGGATTTATTGCAGAGGTTTTATCAGTTGACAAACAGCTTGCCAATGAGATTGAGTTTGATTTGAGGAAATTTGAAGAAGAGGAAAAAGAACTTCAAGAACAAAAGAAGCGTAAACAACAAGAAACTGTTGTGGTATGTAAAATATAAACAAAATTTTGACAATAACCCAAGGGCTTATATTTACTCAACATAGATTTTTGTGGGCTTATTTAATTAAGGGAGTGTTTACAGTGGAAATCCTGCATCACAACACGTATATTTGCCAACTTCAGTTAGGTTTCTGTCTTTTCTGATCAGTCCATCATCCTTGTGGATGGAACTTATTATTGTTTTTATTTTTATTATTATTATTTAGAGGACCTATCTGTAAATCACCTTTGTGACGATAGTATCCTCAATAAAGATTTATTATTATTATTATTATTATTATTATTATTATTATTATTATTATTATTATTATTATTATTATTATTATTATTATTATTATTATTATTATTATTATTATTATAACTTATGTGAATTTATTTAATCATTGGTTGACTTGGCTCCACCTACAAAGATGATTGACAGATCAGAAAAAAATCAAATCCTAAGCGATGTTGGAAAATACAATTGCAATGATAGACCATTTTTACAGTTATATATTAACCCATGAAAAGGCAAGAAATGAACACCAGGGAGGTGTAAAGGAACAAAGCACAAACCTGTCGAAATCGAAAGTAATTGCTTTGTTCGTCTATGCCTCCCTGGTTGATTTGTGTGCATTTATTGCCTTTTCACAGGCCGTTAGCAAACTCTAAGAACATATTATGCACATGTACAGTCGAGGTAGTGCTTGACCAAGATATGACTGTACTGGTCTGCTGAATTTTTGTTTATTTTCTGAGAGAATTTACATTTCATGAGCTGAGTCTTCAAGTATATGTCATGAATTATGATAATAAACTACTTTCTAACCTTAAATCTTTCTGAATATACAAGAAATAACTTGATTTACATGTAGCTGATGAGAGCTAGGAAAATGTTAGTTAAGTATTGTCTCAAAAGAGCATTTTATTTTGTATTTGTAGGTCAGTCAAATAAAATCAGCCCATAGGCTTATGTGGGTAGGGCTTATTTTCAGAAAGGTTTTGCGTTAGATGACTTCTTTATTTTTTGGGGGGGGGGAGGTATATTTTGGGTAAGGGGTTATATGCAGTAGAAAGTTTTTCTTTGACAGACTGTAGATTTTCATATGTATTTGGTAATGAAAATCAATTTATCCTTCAGACTCCAGGAATTACACCTGGATTTCAAAGTCCAAGAAGAAATCCAATGTCCAAACTTATAACACCAACTCTGAGCTCTGGTATCGCCACCACTAGTATGTATTCCATAAAATGAATTTAAGTCAGAATTTCTCAAAATCTCTATCCAAAGTGTATTAATTTGATTTATATTTTCCAGACAAAACTCCAATGCCACCTTCATCTTGTCCAAGAACAAGGAATACTGCAGAACTCCCAAAAACTCCAATCCAAACACGTCGTCACACCCTTGCGGCAGCATGTCTGATTAACTCTGCTCGCAAAGCCATGAGCCAAGCAAGCAAGATTGGCGAAGAAAAGCGAAGGAGATCATCAACCAAAGAAACAGCTCCTGATGCTGCAATGAAGCCAGGGGACACACCCAAGACTCCAGCCAGCAGTAATCCACGTACACCTTTACGAGAAACCAACCAAGAAATCATTGAAGATGAGGTATTTATCATAATGATTACATAATATAATGATGGTATTTATTCATTACTGAATGGATAATGCCGGGAAAAGGTTAAAAAAAATGTATTATTCATTTGCTGCAATATGTCACTAACTATCAAATGACTTGTTTCTCTAGGTTTTTGAAATGAAGAAACCTAATCAGACACCTATCAAGAATCCACAGGGAACCCGAGCTGCCAGTACACCAGAGGGCAACAGCTCAAGAGTGTCTAGAATCTCATTCTGCATGAATATTAGTGCTATTCCACCATCTCCTATCCCAACATCTCTTCCTATCAGGATATATCCTAAAGACAAAGGCATGTTGATCTGAAGAGGAATTCAATACAGTGAAAACCTGCTTATAAGAACCCAGGATTTTCTGTGACAGGCTGAAATGCTATTATCTATGTTTGTCTAGTTCATTCTGTAGGTTCTTAATCCTCGGTTTCTTTAATGCAGGATTCAGCTGTAGTGAACAATCTGCACCATACAGTAAGCGGATGGTATGTGATCAGTAAGTGATCAATAAGTGGGTCAGTAAGTGGTTGATAAGTAATCACTAGATAGTTGATATTAAGTGGTTCATGGTAAGTGGTTGACAAAATCAGATACTGACTACTTGCTCTATGGTGCAGATTGCTGATCATAACCAACCATTTTAGTCAGCCAAGTTCAAAGTGTGCTGGCAACTGGCAATCATTCTGCCTACAGAGCACTATTGAAGGGGGTGCCCTTAAAAATGGCCGAAGTGATTTTTGATTTTTTGTTTTTTGTTTTCTCAAATAACTTTCCCAATCCCCCCTCTTACCAAAACATACAAAAAAGTCACTTCACAAAGGGAGAAAACCATGTGTGCCAAACATTTGTCACCACCCATCTGCTCACTCTTCACTTTGTCTTCTTTTTAGTGTGCATGCTAAAATATTTCAACACATGAATAATGCATTTATGATTACAGATGCTCAGCCAGGTTGGATATCAAAGAAAGGTGTAGATGAAGATGGACATGAAAACTTACAAGAAGTCATCTGCCTGCCCTCGCCTGAACAAAAGTGAGTTGTCATATAGCACATTAAATCTTTCAAGTTTATTAGTAACTGTAACATTTGTTCATATTTCAGTCTTCCTAAACCACGAAGATGGAATGTTCATTCTCCGGTAAGTTACTCTGACAATAGAGACCTTAAGATTTACGTTAATGGCAAACGGCAACCGTCAAATGGCAAACTTTAGCCGTCTATCATCCGCCGCTTGTACACTTAAGTGAAGATATTTGTATTTTCTGTCATTAACAGATTTGTTCTTTATTTGGTTGTTTGATTGTAGTTGAGGATTAGAGTGAAATATAAAATCAAAATCAAAGTCAATTTTTGCCGTTTGTCGTTAGCGGTTTGCCGTAAACATCAATCTTAAGGCCTCTAATATTAGATGAAACAGCCCTCAGTATCTACTTTATTAGATAGAGTAGTGTGACTGTAAAAACAACATTTCACAGCAACGCATTTGTGGCACAGTTAAGTAGATAACATGGCACTGACACGGTCATTGCATTGCATGGTCTTTTTGACACTCATACTGCTCTATTTAACCCCACTCTTGTATGGGAGGCAGGAATCCTGACTGGAGCATCATTCAGGGTATTACATTACATCTTCTTTCACTGCTCGAACTTTTGCTCCTTCTTGACATCAAACTGTACCACAACACATTATAGCACACTGCATTACACTAAACCATACCAAACCACTTAATACCACACCATAGCAAACTACCACAATACCAAACCACACCATTGTACTATAACACACACACTGCACAACACACCATGCTATACGTACACCATATGATACTGTCCCCGATTACACCAGACAGCACATCAACTGTACTATACCACTATACCACACCACCTACTATCCCCCACTACCATGCATCACACCTCAAACAATCCTATGGAACTTCATTTGTTGGGTTAGTTTCTACAAAAACAAAAAAACCTTGTATTGTGTACAGGCTCACTAAATATCATTATTGGCTACTCGGCAAGTGTGCGAATAAAAAATAACTTTCTAATAAATTTTGTGTTACTGAAGTCTGATTCCATTTCACATTGTCACAGGACAAAAGTAAATCCACAAGAACAATAACCAAGACTAGAACTCAAAACACCTCAGTTGCTCAGCGGACAAGGTCAAAGAAACCGACCAACAGAAAAAATTAACCCACTTTTAATGAATAATAGACATTTGTCAGTAAATTGCTGTCAAATTATTTTCCTTTTGTATGCTTTAGTGAGTGATATGTATGCTATTGTTAGATATGATACAAACTAAGAGATAGATAACTAGTAAATGCACTTTTTATATAATTGGTTTTTGTAATTTCATAATTGAAAAGGTTTGGAGTAAAGTATTAAAAGTTCTCATTTTACGATGGTGGTCATTGCTTGTTCTTACCGGTCTGATAAAGTGTATGTCTAGTGATTGTTGATAGTATCATTAACTTCTTTTATTCGGTTGGCTTACAAGGTTCATTGAGCAGGGAAAGATTTAATATATGTGTAGGGGTAAGCACCCCTCCTGAGATGAGGTTGGGCCCTTTTTGCCTTCAATACTGACACTAGCTAAAAACGCCTGTGTAAGGTATGCTTGTAGTCTTCGCAAATTTCGTTTTTACGTTTGCCTTCAACAATGGTTTTCACAAACAGTCAAAACTTAAGGCCAGTTACAGAATTCACATAATGCCTTGGGCCTTTATTTATGCAATATCTTTCTCTTACAAAAGTATACGAAAGAAGTTTTATGTATACACAAGCATTCCATTTCAAGCTAGACCCCTTACAGTTCTTTATTCCATCGATAAAGATATTCGATATTACAGAAGTTCGATATCACATTTATATACTTACTTTGATATCAACACAATATAGCGCGCAAATATAGAGGGTATCGGCCATTGATATCATTCACATGTGATGATATCAAAAACAACCAATCAGAGCGCAG
Source organism: Telmatactis stephensoni (assembly GCA_029948255.1). Taxonomy (NCBI): domain Eukaryota; kingdom Metazoa; phylum Cnidaria; class Anthozoa; order Actiniaria; family Isophelliidae; genus Telmatactis; species Telmatactis stephensoni. The sequence continues at coordinate 615,440 of JALIZF010001827.1, read as the reverse complement.
GATTTCGATATCATCACGTGATGATATCAGGTTGATTTTCCCGCCATTCAAGCTACTATGTACTCAGTTGTATCAACATGGCAGAATTAACAAGAAGAAACCAAAAAATAATAATAATTTAGCTCATTTGTATCATGTAATTAAGGTATAAGCCTTGTGATATTTCAGTAAAACTTCAGTTCCAAAACGGCCGAGTTGACATTTTTATTTCGTTCTTTGGTGCACTATTTGTTGGATGTTCAGCTCTTTTTCTTAAAATCTCAGTAATTATATGATAAAAAGAAAATTACATCGGGTGTCTTGAAGATATGGAGTTTATCTTCTCGTGAAAAGAAATATTTCACTCGTTCGCTGCGCTCACTCGTGAAATATTTCTTTCCACTCGAAGATAAACTCCATATCTTCGCACCACCGTGTAATATCCTCTATTTAAACTATGCTGACAGTTTGAAACAATAAACCGACAATTATGTGGGCACAAGTATAAGTATGCCGGCACTGCTCGGGAGATGTTTTTGCTAAAAGCTGCTTTTTATTTTAGTGGGATTTTGAACTGGGGACAGCTAGGTCCCAAGAGCAGTTTGCCCGATCAATGTATTGATATGTAATAATGCAGTTCAATGACGTCATGCAGTTCCAGAGCTCCGTTTCAGCTCCTTTTCTTGTTCGTTTTATGTTCGCGGCGGTCACTTGTCTGCCGTTCTTGTACGAACGTTTTCCGATTCTTACTTACATTGCATTGCATTACTTACACGGGTGATAGCATAGTGGCTCTGTTGCAACAGTAGCTATAAATATTGATTGATTTAGCAAAAACCTGGTCGCGATCTTCATTAACCCAGCTGGCCTTGCATACATAACGCAAATGAATGTAAATGAAGGAAGCATATTGAATATAAGTCAACGACTGCCGATTGCTTCTGCAAAGGTTTTCTGAAATATACTTAAAAACTGAAAAGGGATAGAACTACTATAATGATATACTTAAAAACTGAAAAGGGATAGAACTACTATAATGATACTATAATAAACTATAAGAACTTGTACCCAAACATGCGTAAATAGATTTTGGACAACTTTTCCAGAAACAATCAGTTTTTCATTTGTAGTTCATTTGCGTTAAATGCGCACAAGCATATTGCATCATGCATGAGACAGTCTTGAGACAAAGAAACTCATGAATAATCAGTACCTAGGCAAAGTAAACACGAAATCAGTGAAAAAATGTCAGTTTTTAAGGTCGTGTTTAGTAGACTTAGAGGTTTTCAATGAACTTGAGTTTGACAGATATCTAAAGCCAATGCATAATGTCTAGAATAAATGATTTTGAAAACAATTCATAGAGCGGTTTTTAAACAAATTGAACACTATAATTTGTTGAACAAATACACCAAATTCTCAACGCCACTTGCGCCGATGTGTATACCTAGCCTCCTCCGCAGGCAACTGTTCGCTTTTTCGCTGGGCCTCCTGTGTTAAAGACACAAAAGGTTGCCTGCGGAGGAGGCTAGTGTATACCAAGCAAATTTTATTTTCTCCGAAGCAAATAAAGTGATCTTCTTGAGCTTTTACCTGAAGAGTAGTCAAATATTATGAGTTGGTAACCTCTTAAAATACCTTTCAGAAACGCTTTTTGCTAAGAATATTGTCGACTCGTTTTAATTGTTTAGTTTTTGCTGTATTTTTAAACCGATGAAAAACGGGGAAGGAGGTACTCCCTTACAAATTGGAACGGGTGCTCGACGGAGGGTTTTGAAAATGACTCTAAAAGGTACGCATAAATTTTCGGAGATGCCGATTTTATACCCTAAAAGGTACGACTACACTCAACTAATTTTTTGTCATCGAGATACATCAAATACTTTGTTTCTCAAATCGCTTTAATCTTTATGTGATCTTCGTTATCCTGACCCTGAAAAGTACGCCATGAACCGGAAACCCTAAAAGGTACGAGCGGGTCATACTTTCGACCCTAAAAGGTCCGTCGAGCACCACTTTTGTAAGGATCGAGTACCAACCCCCTTCCCCCGGGGAAAAACAAATTTCTCAAAAACGCTCAGATTATAGAAATTCTTCAAAATCGATCTACAGTAAGATGTGTAGTTACATCTATGTAAATAAATCCTATTAAACGATGCTCCCCAGCTAAAATTTTCCTGGTCTCAAGATATAAGTCGGTATTTAAAAAACGCGATGGCGTCCTGTTGCCATGGCAACTCTGATCAGGACCACGTACATTTAGTTCATAACAAACTCACATCTTTATCTAGGTAAGCTACAATAACCATTATTCAATTGAATGGTTTACGACGTTGAACTAGCGGCTCAAACTTGGAAGGTACACTTCACTAAAAACACAAGTCGGGCCACTTTAACATACTTGAGCACTATAAGATGAATGTCATCGGTATTGCCAGTTAACAGTCAATTAACAATATATCTCATTGAGGTGTCCATTAGGCAAGAGTTCTCTGTAGTTGGTAACATCATCATTGCGGTGCATATGCTCAACTTATACATGGCAAAAAACAACCACATATCTAAGAGTAATTTTTTAACCGGAATAAAATGGTGAAAACTAAATAAATAGATCTGTTTATTCACACTTTCCAGTTTGTGTTGATATTTGATTATTTCATATTATGTTAAAAAATGCGTTATAAAATAAGTGGGATAGTACGCGCGCGCTCTGATTGGCCAAAAACCGTGTAGAAATAGAAAACGAGGCAGCGTGCTATGTTGAGTTATAGAAGCACGCGGGAATTGTAAGAAGACGAGAGAAGTGTTAAGAGAAGCACGAGGCGTAGCCTCGTGTTCGCCCAACATCATGCGTGTTTTGATCAGACTATCAAACACGGAAACAGTTTTTTATTTCTTAAATCAACACAGTACGCCATGTCACACTTTTTTCATGAAATAAAGTTCTCTCTTTCTCATGACAAGCCTGCAACCTTTGAGCTTTTTAATCTTTATGTCTGTGGTATTATTTTTTTTTGAAAGCAATTTTTGAATTTTTTTGATATCCCTACCCTTACCCCATCTAAAGAAGAAATTCTAGATCAGTATTCTTTGCTCCACAGAAAAGGTATTAAGAAATTAGCCCCCTTCAAAATATAATGGTCTGTCCCCAAGGAAAACGAACTGAAAGCCCAAAGACGTAATCCAAGTAGTCCTACATAATCATACAACCAACACTTGGCGGAGCCACTCACACTCACGAATTTGCAATCCACGAGTTAAAAATGCCAAAACTGCCTCGCTTGCATGCGTGCCCTGTGTTCTAAAGGCATTATGGGTAATCCTAGACATGCAGTTTGCCCAGAAAAGAAAAGTCAAGATTTCTGATAGTTTTTGATAATTTTGTCTACTTACAATGCTCAATTCTAAAATTTCTGAGCAATTACCGACAAAAAAATTGAAAATAGACGATATTTCTAAATGGCGACTGTGGTGAGTGTAGAGTAAATAGTTTCAACAAGCCTGACAAATGGCGGATGAAAACATCTTATCTTTTTATGCATTTTTCTGGTTTCCTAGGATCTTGATTAATTACGAATACAGTGCTGGTTCTTTCGTCCAAAGAAATGCTATCTTGGAGCATGCAAAGTCGGAGGACCTCGGCAAAAACTGGATGAAAATAAATTCTCTCAGCAAAGTCACAAGCCTAGCATTTGAAGGGAAACTAGTTAACGTAGCTAGAAGACGTTGCGATAAGGTTAGGGCTTACGTTTTTGACAACCTGAAGCGTCGTGTTTATACTGGACAGCAAGAAATAAATGAAATAGCTGAGCTAGCTTCACTGGAGAAGTTATCGTTACGAAGCCACTGGATCCTGGAGAAAGACAGCGAAAAATGCATAAATCTTATATACATTACCAAATTCAAGTTTGAAAAACGTCGAGTAGTACACGAGATATGTTTTGATGCAACAGAATCCAACAACGAAGTTCGAATTTCCATAAAAAGCGGAACTTTTGATATGATCTTCGATGCGGGGTTTCCCCTAAAGCTTCGTGGAACTTTAGCAGAGAAGGCTGAGACGTTGATGAATTTCATAGAAAGTTCTCGTTTTTGTGTAGGCTTTCCTTTTGAGGTTAAAGACGGTGAAAATATGAAATTGAGCATGAATTCAATTAAAGGTCTTCTTGAGGAACAGGTTGAACACCCAAAAGTTAATGGTTTGAGAGTATTTTCACAAAGTTGTTCAGTGTTGTCTTCAAGTGCACTTTGTGAAAACTGCTGTACAGTAAAACGTTCACAAGACAGAAAAAGAAAATGCCATGAAATGAGAACTGATTCACTTCATGGTAACACTAATTATCGTTTCTTGTCTAAAGATGAAATTATTGTTTTATTACGTGAAGAAAAAAAGAAAAGGAAGAAAGCTGAAAGAGAGAAATCAAAAATTGAATCTCTAATTGATGAAAGTGATTCAGAACAGGAAGAAGATGAAACTGAAACTGAAGAAAATAAGAGTGAGACAGAAGAACAAGAACCTAATAGTGAAACGGGAGAGGAAGATGACAGTGAAACAGAAAAGAACCTTGGAGATGAATCAGAAAAAGATGGAATTGAAGCAGAGAAAAATGGATTGAAGTGGAAGATTGCAGGGTCAAATGGCATCCTGAAGATTGTTAAACTCTGAGTTGCAAGCTGTGTTTTGTTTAAAAGCCTTCCAAGACCAATATTGTTTAAGTTTACTCAATTAGAAATTCTCTCTTTAGAGCGCTGCAGAAGTGGCTTAAAAGAAAATATCAATGTTTCAATGTTCTTTTTGTCAGATTATTTTATACTTGCCTCTAGCAAGGCCTTAATTATCCATTTAAAAGATATACTACCCTGTTGGTGGAGGGATTTCCTAAAGCTTTTCCTTGAGGAGTGAAGAAAAAATCCCTCTGTAGAAGCTGTGTATTATTCAGCAAATATTACTGGACACTTTGGAACCTTGTCTTGTGTCCGCTTAAAAAACTCATTAATAATTCATAAGGCAAACACAATGAAAATCGCCACCGTGACGAGTGTCTTTAAATCTGATAAAGATTCGGCCTAATTTACATAAACTTTAACCTCGATTTTCTCCAAGATAAATGAAGATATTTTTGAATTTCTTTTAGAGAACCACTCTAATATGTGTTGGAGTTTTTTAAGCCGTATAAAGAACTCGAGATCGTGTTTTATCGGTATAAAGATCCTCGCCTACGGCTCGGATCTTTATATCCGATAAAACACTCTCTCTCGTTCTTTATACATTACTTAAAATAGGGTGTCCACTTTATAAGGTTTTGTTTATTTCACAGAATATTGGTTAATAATTTACTTTCAATTGTTCTCAAAACAGAAAATTGCTAACCAGGAAATAGTCATCAAAATGCACTCTTGATCAAATCTTACAGGCAATTTGAACTAGTTTTGGCCAGGAGAAACCATTTCCTGAAGTAATTTGTTGTCTTCACACAAGGCCAAAATAATGAAAGCTAACTTTGCTTAATGAGGCTCTTAACAAATAGTAATTACCAAATCTGTTTGTGTTTAAGTGTTAGCATCTGCTTAATAAAGATTTTGCTGAATAGACTTGATTTATAATAAATATATGGAGATTTTTGGACATAGGCTAGTGTCTGCTTCATGCAGAGTATCTGCTTAATGAAGGGTCTGCTAGTAATAGACAAATGAATAGAAGTACCATTGTAACGTGTCATGACCTTTGGCAAACGCTGGATGTTCTACCTAAACTTTTCCAGTTCTGGTAACTTGTGATCTAATCACCAAAGGTTAATAATAAAATAATAATAATAATAAGAAGAAATCTTTAAAGAGGATACTCCCGTCACGTTAAGTGGTTTTCAGGGAGGTCCTCTGTAACAAAAAGTTAAAAATAGCGAAAAATATATGCTGATATGCTTATGCTTATAATTTATTATAGATTTGATATATTGATTTTACAATAAGATGGTTGAAAAAGACAAGTTTTTTTATAACTTTTGATAACAATAAATTGTAAATAGAATATATTATTGATATAGAAAGTTTAATATGAAATAATCCCTCAAAGGTTTACATTATTGTATTTTCCAAGTGGGATTATAGGATTGTTTGTTGTTTGTAACCTGACAGATATCTGTTGACTCATCTGTACAAGTCAAAACTGGTTTGAGTTACCCCTCTCAGTTGATGGCAACTTCAAAGAAAATACACATTACTTCTGGAACAAGGATTTTTGCTTCATTCTTTGAGGTGGAGCTATAAAGTACAAGATTATGTAACTAGGAGAATTTCCTTGCTGTTTCCATAATTTCATTCCACTCTAGAGTGTAAACCCACTAAGCAGAGAGGCCTTTGACAACTTTGTAATGTTTCTGGTATCGATAGTAAGACTTTACAAGCCAATAATATGTCAGTGCCAGGAAGCTTAATTAGTGCTTATCCAGGATCTGACTTGTAACTAATAAAAACTTACCTAATCCTGGACTCTGGAATGGAGGAAAAGTCTGGATGTGACGCGGGCTATGGGAGTTGATAATTGTAAATATTGTCTTTCAGCTCTAAAAAAATCATGATTGAAAAATGGGATAACTAATATAAGTAAGGTTGATCTCCAGATGTTTCTTGCCAGCAGGTTTTCATTTATTAAATAATTGAGTCTCTCTAGGGCTGGCTTTTTGCAAACCAGTCCAAGGCAGGTGTTCCACTAAGAGATCACTGTAATAGGTGGTGGTGGACTGTAGCACTGTTGCCATGGTTACCATGGAATATGGAATGGACCAGGGCCGGGCTCTGTTCCAGCACCCAACCCAAGCTCATTTGGTACCGCTCATTTGATGGCAATAAGTTTAATAGCTGTTTTGTTTTACATTATATAAGCTCTGATGAAGTAGACAAAGTATGCACACAATTATACAGCAATACCTGACTTCTGAGATACTTTGCCACATATAAAGGAATTAAGAGGCTATGTGCATAAAGCTCAACCTTTCATAATAAGACAAAAGTTTTATGAGCTGTATGCATGTGGCTTGTTCTAAATCCTTTGTATGGGACAGGTGAAGCATACCTTGGGACTTTGATGGGTAATCTATGTGTCTACTTGAAGTTCAACCAGAAATAAAACAAAACAGAGCTTGAGCTTCACGTAAATGGGAAATGGCAGACAGCAGAAAGGATCATGTGATCTATGTTTTTTTCTTTTGGTGTTTTCACTACAAAGATGAGTCATTTTGTATCCGATGTAATCGCAAAAAGTTATGCTCACGTTAAAGTACCAAAATATTAATGCTCATCACCAGCCATGAATAAATCGGGTCACATGATCTTCTTTCCCATTTCTTCCTGAGGCTTAAGCTCTCGGTATAAATTCATGATTAAATAATTTAACAGACAATATACACCTACTTAAATAACCTAGCTGAGCTAAAGGCTCCAAACCTTTGCAATTTACCAAACATAATAGTATGTGTAAAGTATTTACCCAATAAAAAGCTATAAAATGACAAAAATTTACAGGACAACTCAAATCTAGCTACAATCACTGCTAATTCTAATTCTGTCTGATGTGCAAATTATATCTTGAGAAACAACACCAACAGTAACAATAAATAATTTATTGTTAACTTTGTCTCTGGTCTGTTTCCTAGATGAAAACAAACTTGGCCTTGTAGACCGAGTGTTTATTTGAACCTGACATTTTTGTGAGGCCCTGTGTTTGGGAAAATATAGTACGTTTCTGGTCTCTCTTCTGACAACCTTTTTTAAATAAAGTTTACACACTTAAGTTATCATACCATTAGAATTGAAGAGGTCCCTCCAAAATAAGGGTTAAAGATCTCTGATCAAAATCAAAATTCTCCTTTAGAAATACAAGATTTTTGAGGAGAATCTATACTTTGATCAGAGAGCACTTACATTGTTTTTGTACTGGAGCCGGTTGTACGAAGCCTGGATAAGCGCTATCCACTGGATAAATCCTTGTCCATCGATATAATTTACAGCTCTTATCTGGTGGATAACTTATCCAGGATTTGTACAACTGGCTGATATCTTCATTTTGTATTATATAACCCAGATATTTAGATACTAGTTAACTGAATCTTAAATGCAGTCTTTGTAACATTTGAATATCACCAGTAGTGCTTCCTTCCTAACAACAGAAGTCCTGCCATGACAGCAAAGTGTCTTGTGCCTAGCTGTATCTGTGTCCAGTGGTCCACACGATCATGAGTTTTGAACCAAAACTTAGTGTCAAAGTCTGTCAGCAATGTTACAACCACTAACTGCCATGATGCAAGCTTGCCAAAATACCCAGCCTCATAGCCACCATATATACATACACCACATAAAACATAGATAACCACTACAGTAACTACCATTATCATGCCACCAGGTACATGCTTCACTAAGGCTATCCTATCTTCCTTGTTTATCCAGATCATGTAAGCCAGATAGAAAAGATACAGGGATAAAAGTTGACGACCAATTTCTAGAAACTTTGTGATTTTGGCCTGGCCACGTGTGCTATCTGTGAGGCCACCAGCAACAAACAAATAGCTTCCAACTACAGCAACTGCTCTTCCAACTACTTTGACCTAGAAATATAAACATTTCCAAATGAGATGAAAGGTTAAAATTGAAACATACTCTGGTTTAAGGTCAGTTTTACTCTGTTGAGCTTTCAGTTGTCCCACTACAACCTTTGTGAATACAATGATTTACATAGAAAGACAATTGAACAATGCCAACTGTTTGTTGAAAAGGGTCATGTATTGTCCAGCCAAAGGCCTGGAGTAACTGTCTGCATTGACAAGGATATACATCCACTATTATCATGGCAGACAATAACTCCAAGCCTTAAGCTTCTCTTCAGTAGAGATGAAATGTATCTAAAATGGTATATAAAAGGGTAAGGGAATTGACCATGGGTGGACCTTCCCTATTTAAATCCCCCCCCCCACTATCTAGACAAGTTCAAGAATGAACTTACAAAATCATTAAACCAATTAAGTATTTATATAGCACATAGATTATCATATATATTTATTATTTATATTTATAATAGGTTTTACTTGAATTTTAAATATTGTATATATATCTAAGTTTATATCTATATTATTTTTTAATGTACAATTTACATTGAGTTATTTATTTATTTATTTATCTAACTCAATAACTTTATTTAACTCAATAAAGATGATGATAATTAAGAGCAGTGAGATTCCCCTTTGTCCACTTACCATCATAAATTCAGACCATTGTTTATATTCAAAGCAAGTTATTATAGCTGAACAAACGATGTGAAAGGCAGCAAATAAACCACATGTCCTTCTCTTCGTGTCCATAGTCATCCCTGTGGCACAGGCAAAGAATATCGCTCCATTGACGAATAACTGAGAGTTCTGTTTGATCATTTCCATTGTCATGGCCACTCTACCTGACGAAGGATCAAAGGAACCTTCCTTCCTAACGTCAGCCATTGCTCCGTGCTTCATAAGAATACAAAATAAATCAACATAGGGATAGCGTGTAATGATAAAAAGGCCTATCATATCGGCTAAAAGGACGAATTTTTCAAAGAAACCCATTTTGAGCAGTGCCTTCAAAGACTCAGGCAGTATGAAGTGAAAGGCGTTCCAAACCATTAATACATAAAAACGCTGTCTAGGGGAGGGGTACTTTTTTCTCACTTTTATTAAAAATATAATAAATAGGAAGTACAAATAGACAGAATTATTATCCTTGTTTCTGTAACAAAAATGTCATATTCTTTAGAAGAATCGAGATTTATTCCTTCATAACAATGTAATATATAATTTTTAGTTCAAACCTGTCCCTACCCATAGAGGGATTACTTCTAATGGAGGGACACTGAGTCTTTGATGTTACATTATAAAATACAAAGGTACTTCCAGGATTTATTCTTTTCAAAAGGTCACCACTATGTTTATTGAAACTTAAACTTCATTATTTCTTTTGATGATTTTTATGAATAAGTAATGGCAGTCTATTTTGATAAGAACTGTAAGAATTTCAAATAGTTCAAAATCATACTTTACCATCCCCCCACAGGTCCAGTTAGTCGTCCTTGGTTACTGCATTTCATTTTATCCGTTGTCAACTTTGCAGGTCTTTGACCTCTCTTTTTACGGTTAGGCACTCACACAGCAATACCATAACCTTATACTGGATATCATGTGCTTGTAATTTCAAAATTCCTTGAATTTTTAAGGACGATTTTGGATGAAGAAGAAATCGTATCATGCGCGGCCGCGTATGTTGAGGATTTGAAAACTTAGGTCTCTAGTCTCTCGACCTTCAAGCAGTCTAACTGAGGTTTGTAATCAATCAAGACATACTTTAATATTTTAGACTTTGCATCCAGGAGTATCCAGGAGTAATCCGCTCAAAACGTCTTTGTTCTCATGTTTTCTGTTATTGGTGATTGTAATTTTTGGAAGTAATTTAAAAAGTTATTGGTTTTTACCAAAGCTACACTAATCCATCGAAATCTTGAGCAAAAACAAAGAGCTTTTTTATAGGCCATAACTTTAATTGATGAAAAAAGCTGCCAAGTCCATTGTTTGTTCAACAAAGTAGTTATTCAATACTGCGAAGAAGCTATTGTGTTGATATAAATTGCATTATTGTCAATATTAAAATCCCAATATAATAATGTACATTTTCGCTTTATAGCAAGCATTTCAAATTACAAAGCCATTGCAAGCAGGCCGGGAATAATTAGGGAAACTTTGTTGAGTAGAATATTCGTGACATACCACAGCATAGCCTATGAATAGCAGCCACGACTTTGCTGTTCTACTTAACAAATTGAAGGTGGTTTTGAGTTGTCTGTCCTCTTATTGACATGTCACTCTTGACATGTCATAAAATGCATGTTCAAAACTCAAATGGAATTATGAGTGCAGCGAGTGATTTAACTGTAAAGTTTTGAGCATTTTATGACGTCAAGAGTGTGTTAATAAGAGGACAGAAAACTCAAAACCATCTTCAAATCATTTTTACAACAATTGTTTAAGATAAAAGTTAAAAATCCTTATCAAACAGACCGACAACAGAATGAGCCTGTGCACCGAAACGCATCAGCAGTGTGTCTGTCCTCTTATTGATCACACACTGTAATCAACCAATCAGATTGCAAGAGTAGTATCAAGTGTGGTAAAATTTGCTTTGCTGCTGTATTGTACTGTAACTTCAAATGGGACATTTGCATGATGACAGATTGCATCTTTTAACCATATACAGTAACTATAAATAACAATTAATGCTGTTATTACAATTTTTCTTTCATATTCAGATTCCCTCTTGGTGATATTAGAACAATTGAATACTAATATTACTTGACAGAAGAAAGTTGGCAAAACATTCTAGTATAGTCAAATGATGGTATCATGTAGATCATCTGTCCTGATTGGTTGTAAGCTACTGTTTGGATTCCCCACAATGTTTCTCTAGGTTTCCTACTCAAAAGAAAATCTTTTTGCTACTAGCAATGCATTCATCATCTTATGCACAACTTTATTATCACAGAATGTCAGTTCCAGCAAGACCTGACCCTCCAGTTGTTGGTAAAGTCACCCACAATTCCATTGAACTCTACTGGAATACCCCAGAGCAGGGCTCATCTCTTAAAGGTGATGACCGTCTACGGTTCTGTGTCCAGGAAGAAGAAGTAGGCAGCCGTAGCAAAGGGTTTGGCAATGTCTACTCTGGGTACTCAAATTCAAATGTATTTGCTGGTTTGGAACCAAGGACACAGTATAGATACAGATTACGTTGTATGAACAATCAAGGGAACAGTGCATGGAGTGTTGTTGTAAGTGTTACAACTACAAGAAAACCAAAGACCAGTGAGGACTTGCAGAAAGCAGTGGCCAAGAAGGACTTGGAAACTGTTGTCAAGATACTTCCTGGTAAATTTGATATAAGTAAATACTGACCTGTAAAAACTTGTTTTTCCATACTTATAAGCTTTGCTCTTAGCCTTAATTAAAGCCTACCTAACCCCTTATTTGAAATTTTGATAATTATTTCTTCATGAATATTAGAAATGCTTTAATTTATGGTTTAAAATCTGAAAATGGTAACCATTCACAGTCCACCACCTAGCACCCATCACACTGAACATTGTTATCAGTGGAAGTGTTATAACTTACTTACCATACTTATCAGGGAGAGGAGGGTGGGGCCAAAAGCAATTGAGCAGCCATGCTCAAGCAAGCTATGGATCCGCTATGATCTGCGAGAGGGATGGATCTGCAACGATCCTCAAGAACAATGAATCTGCAACAATCTGCAAGAACAATGCATCGGCTTCATTATGCAGCACAAGTATAGGTACATGTGAGGGCCCCTGCATGGCTGAGGGGCATCCTGCACATTCATGCAAGAGATTGCTGGCCAGCATACCTTGATTTTAACTTTGCCTAAATTTCATTTAGCCACATACAAAAATGGAGAAGAAAATGTGAAAGTCAAATTTATTGGAATTAGTGTTGACATATAGCCTAGCTAATTAAATAAAAAAAAAAAAAAAAAAAAAAAAAAAGACTCTTTGTTTTAACGAGGATATAACAGGTAAAGCAAGGCTTTTTTCCAACCTGGTCCTCAAATGCTGAAATAAATACACACTTATCTAATAATCGGTAAACATAAAGTGTTTAAAAATCCCAACTAGCAAGGAGGCGAACCAGTTGGCTATATTACAAGCATGGCCGAGAAACTGAATTTGAACTAATCGAAATCGGAACAAATTCAGTCTCAGCTAGTGGCCAGAGCGGGTATCGAACCTGGGACCGCCAGATTACGAGACCAACGCTCTGACCACTCGGCCATGCTGCCTCCTTAAAAGCCTACCTAACCCCTTATTTGAAATTGTATTTTTAAAATGGTTTTGTAATAAATTAGGATTAATTGAACATTGATTGCCAAATCAGTGTTCATTTGGATATTGATAGCATTGTATTAAAATGACATCATTGATGCGGGAACTGTTTTCTTTATCAGAATTAAGTTGGCAAGCAGTAGACTCTCCTGACAAATTTGGTATATCTCCTCTAATGGTTGCTGGTAAGTACATTAAAACTGGTATTAATAGCTATTAAGTTAAATTCAATGGCAGCAGAGAAACTAAAAGTTGGTCAAGATCATTTTTAGTGATGATAGATGTACCTTAATCCCCCCCCCCCCCCCCAAAAAAAAAAGAAGAAGAAGAAGAAGGAAAAAAAAAAGAAAATTGGATTTTAGAGTAGCATTACTGCTAATATCTCTGAGACTCATTCACACTTGCTACCACTACATTAATTTGATAATTTATACTCTACATACATGTTGATATACTCAACTCACATGTTGATTTTTGCTGAGGGAGGAAAAACTGTAGAAAAAAACCCTTGTGGCATGGTAGAGAACAACACATCAAACAATTAACTCAATTCACATATGATCCAGCATTCCAGCTCAGAGACTTTCAAGAACACCGGACCATAAATCAGTGAGAGGCCATTAACCACTACACCACCCATGCCACCCAAAATGATGGCAAAAGACATCTTGCCACAGTACATCACTTTCCACTAGAGCCATTTTTTGAATGACAGCTGGAAAAACATTTATTTAACAGTCATGGCTATACATGGTTATGTAGAAGAAATTTCAAAGCGTTCTGAATAAGTCACCATGGTATAGTCATGGTATAAGATCTATTTCTCACTCATATGAAGTCTGCTCTATGCAATGGGATACTAAGCCTCAACCATGCCAATGTATTATGTAAAATTACTAAATTTGTAAATGCTGAGTGGCATTCACTATAGCTCTATGAATGTCAAGTACCCCATTATTGTAAGAATTCATGAATTAGCAATGATTATAGCCACACAAGATAAGGCAGGGTTAATTCTAGGTTACTATAGTTTTGAGTTTTATATATAAAATATCTTAATAATGTTGGACTACAATTCCTTAACTTTCCAGCCCAAAAAGGATACACAGAAATAGCCCAAACATTATTGGACAATAAAGCTGATGTACATTTTCAAAACAGTAGTGGAAAGACTGCACTGATGATGGCATGTTTCTCAGGTCAGTAATGGTTTTCATTTGTAGGTTGAGCAACATTAACTAGCTGTCATGTAGTTTGCCGAGAGATTGTCATTAAGGAGAATCATTGAAAAAGTGAAGATTCATACCAACATAAAATAACTTTGCTTGTCTTTCCTCTGTTGAAAGATATCTCTTGTAGAATCTTAGGGTATTCATTCCATTTCATTGAACCTCACAAGCTGACCAGAATGCCTAGTTCTTAGTGGGATACTGATTTCAGTAATCTTTTAAGAACTGTATCCTGTAAGAATTAGCTGTTCTGGCTTGCTTTGTCTAAATGAAAATTTCTTCAGTAAGTAGTAAAACTACATATTTCAACTCAAGTTGAAGATGACTTCCCAAAATCAGCTAGCACTCATAATGATTGTCATACTTTGTATTTATTGATTCTTGATCTCTACTAATCCACCACGCACTCTATAGTCTTTGACTCTAGTCTTCAAAAATATTTTTGCCTATCCCGCCTCTTCAGTCGACCATCTCCAGAATCAACAAAATTAATACAAGGTATGACAATTTAACCCAGTCCACTTTTGCGAAAAAGTCACATTCATAATTATGATCAATCAAAATTTTGAAATAATCTCAGTACTTTGAAAACTTCATCAAGGTTTTTTATGCAAATCAGAACGTTTTGCTCTGCATAATTAAAATTTCAGGCCAACTTGAAGTTGTAAAACTCTTGAGAGCTCATGGAGGATCATGGAATACAGTAGACAAGACAGGGTCAATGGCTCTACACTGGGCGGTGGATGGTGCTAATTTAGATGTCTTGAGATGGATGTTAAGTGATGGATGTAAAGTAGATGTAAAAGACAATACATCAGGTTAGTAAAGTGTAAAATGATACGTCTCAATAGAGCAGTTTTTGTGTGACTGTGAAAATGGCATGGCCAACAAGCACAGTTTTCACAGGAATTTGAAATGTTTTCATAGACATCATGGTACTGGTACAATCACAGTACAGCAATGCTGTCCATTTCAGACTCATACGAAAACTCCTCTACCCCCTACACCTATTTTGAAAATTGTTGTTTGGTAAAAGTTCAAGCTTAATATGCAACTCACCAAGAAAGTGGTTATAAGTAGACTGAAGTACCAAAGTCTATAAAACAACATGAATATCAACATGACACCTATAAAACAACATGAATATCAACATGACAATTGACAGGTAGCTTGCCTTTATAGCTAGTCTCCTTTGCAGCCGTTTTTAGTCTCATCGCGCCAGGGGAATCCTCCCCACAAATGGCTGCTGACCCGAGCGTAGCATTCCTTCGCAAACGCATGCTAATGAAATAGCATGGTATAGTGACAGATTTCCTGAAACTGGAAGTCTGAAGCTGATTGGCTAATTCTAGGGAATGGAATGTTACGCTTGGGTCAGCAGCCGTTTGTGGGGAGGATTCGCCTGGCATGATGAGCCTAAAAATGGCTGCGAAGGAGACTAGTCTTTAGCTTGCTCTTATACTTTTCTGATTAAAGTGTTATGAACTACTCACATTCTTTTTTGGTCACATGAGCTTTACCTGTTGTTCCACAACTTTTTTGGAATAGGTGTACATGTAAATGCAGGTAGGGATTTCACATGACTTCTAGCAAGCCTTCGATTTAAGTACAGTCTAGACCAAAAACACACAACATACTCTTTGTAAATTGTGCATTTGCATTGTTGTAGGGTGGACACCTCTTATGAGAGTAGCAGCGACAAGCGGCAATGTCAATGTTGCTAAGATACTGATTCATCATGGAGCCAATGTCAATAGTATGGACAGAGATGGCAAGACAGTTCTCATGAATTCAGCTCTCAATGGCTTTGAACCATTAGTCAAGCTCTTGGTCAAGAGAGGTGCTATTATAAACCAGAAAAGTGATCATGGAAGAACAGCACTGGATTTTGCCAGATCATTTGAGCATGAGCATGTTGTCAAGTTTCTACAAGAGCAAGTTGATATGTGGAAGAATGCAGAGAAGCAGAAAAAGTTGGAGGAAGCAATGTCAGATTTAAAGAAGCAGGAGAATAAATTAGGACGAAGTAAAGCTGAAGAGGACTATCCAAAAGAAAATGTCCAGATGAATGTCTAAGCTATCCATGATCACTTAAAGACTGTTAAAGATTTCTATTTTACCACAAATTGGGAATCAAACTTTTGTGTCTTTGCAGTTGTTCTGAGAATGGATTACCTGCCTTTTTTGCTTGTCACTTAATTTCCTCTCCAACATCTGAGTACAGATAAGTCAGGCAGATTTCATGAGTCATCTGAAAATTCCCTGATTAATTGTACCAGCAATTAGCTTTGTTGGTGCAAATGATCATGGAATTAACTCATACATAATTATGCATGCACTCTTGCTTGGACTTCCATCTAATGTGTGTCATTCTCAGGGACTCAAAGCAGCTAATTCAGGGTGCATGGTATCTGTGATGTTTTTGTATAAGTGGAAACTTACCGTGTTGGGCTGTAACTCAGTGTCTGAGATCATGTTGTCTATAAGAACATTAAATTCCTGTTGAAACCATGTCATGTAGTGTCCATGCTGTTTTCTCAGTCACACATAGCCTGCGTAGCAGCCCTAATGGGAGGGCCACTACACAGGCTAAGTCATTCAAAAACTGTTCTTTCTGTCCAGTGTTTGGGTGAAGTTAATCAGTCTTTTGCATACTAAGACCTTTGAGATTTTTATAAGCTTTATGCATGTGACCTTGTTCTATAATTTATATTTGTAGCACTTATATGGGGTACAGTTGTGCATTCATGGGCTATTCACTATAGCTAACAAAATTGTTTATTTTGAATAAAAGTGCTTCAGGGATTTTTAGCCATCTTCCTCCCTCCCTCCCTCCCTCCCTTCCTCCCTCCCTCCCTCCCTATAGTTATCTATAGTTATCTAATTTTTAGTGAGCAGCGCGCGCTTCGTGCTGGCATTGTAAACAGAAATAAATAACAGTCTGCAGGCCAAAATAATCTTAACAGGTTAGTCTTTCTCGAGTAATGCTCACATGCAGCACTACAAAAGTATCCAGTGTCTATGAGAAAGTGCCGGAGTGAGTTGTTGTG
Organism: Telmatactis stephensoni; assembly: GCA_029948255.1. Classification (NCBI taxonomy): domain Eukaryota; kingdom Metazoa; phylum Cnidaria; class Anthozoa; order Actiniaria; family Isophelliidae; genus Telmatactis; species Telmatactis stephensoni. The sequence goes on along the minus strand of JALIZF010001827.1, from coordinate 598,272 downwards.
ATCACCTGTAGCTCAAGTTTTGATGAGCGGCTTGCGCTCCGCTCGCAGCTAGATGAATGTTATCATATTCTGCCTTTACAACACTTTCATTAGCATATAACTTATTTTTCTCAGGGTGGGTGATTGCGTTACTATGTCAAAACGTAAAAAACCTCTGTATGGTGCTGTCAAGAAAAACAAGCTTTGTGAACTTTTTGGTCACTGATCAGTACTTCCATGGAACAATTCTTCGATTCCATTGCTCAATATGTGGATATTTAGGAATTTTGTAAAAATTCTAATTGCCAAATGGACATTTTGTATTGGGTAACTTCATTCTTAATATTACATTTTAATAGTAACTTTGTTAAAAAAATATTGACCAAGCTGTCATCATGACACAAAATAATGTGCAAAGTAGTTGAGACAAAAAAATAAATATCCTGCCATCAATTATCTAATGGTCCGTCCCTAAACAAGAGTTTTTCTGTATGTGACGCAGGCTAGTCTATTTGTCATGTGTATAATATTTACATTTCCGACATTTTTATATAAAATGTTTATAGCGGAGCTCCCGCGCGGGCCGAAGGCCCGCGCGAGCGGAGCACCATACCTAAGAAAAAATGGTAACCCATCGAGTTGATTTTTCATGGACACACAGGGAGCCCAACGGCTGTACGTCCGTCCGTACATACATACATACATACATACATACGTCCGTACATACGTCCGTGTACATCGCGATGCTGATTGGCTGATTGCTTTTTGGCGCCAACTTGACGCGCGCTGACACTTTGAAAACTGAAAATTTACAAGTTTCCTTGCAGTTTTAACTTGCAAAGCTTAAAAGTAGTATTCTCGAAACCTCGTAAAAATTTAGCGATTTTGATGAACTGATTAATCTGTGCCAATCTTGACAGGTTAAAGCGAAAAAAAACCGTACGTTTGAATTTTTTTCGGGCCTGGTGTCGTTTCAAAAACTGCTCGAAAGACGAAAGACACAGAGGATATTTTCAAAGTTGGACGACTTTTTAGTTGGATTCGTAGTTTAAAAAAATTCCTCATAATGAATAAGTCATTGAGGATCGTGTATTCTTCGTTTCGTGAAGATGCCTTCAATAAAGCTGCTTAAAAATCTAGCCAAAGTTGGAAATAAATCAAGAATCGTCTGCATTGAGCGTGAAACAAGGACCAGTATGCTTCGAAAAGACAACAAGGAAAGCACTTCAAGGTAAAGACCCTGGCCAGAAAATGATATCAAAAAGTCTCTTGTACCTATATTTGATCTTTTATCTTTGATTTGGGATTGATGACTTAAAAAAAACCTTTTATGCACGTTGAACTGTGGCCAAGTTTAAAGAAACACTCGATCAAGCCTTACATGAAAATAATGTACAACGACATTTTGTTTTACGGTGAACTTTTTGCACTAGTTCTAATAATAATAAAATTAGTAAAAAAATTGATTTTGAACTTATTTCAACCCCACTAATGTGTAAATACAGCTCAAGTTTTGGTCTGGAATTTAATGAAACAATTGACAGGAAAAAAAGAAGGAATTTTGCCATGCAAACTAGAATTGTTTTTATACTTTATTCATCTGGATGAAGTTGCTCAGTGAGCCCTGTGAAGCCTTAAATACAGACTGAAAATGCTTAATTCCTTGTTTTCTTGTTATTTCAATTAGCTGTTTTTATAATCACTTTAAATTGTATTATCAGTGTAATCTGGAAGAGAAAAGTGGGAGACAAGTATTCGCCTAGCTAGTGTGTCATTCTTTTCTACATTAAATAACAAAACAAAATAACAACAACAACCACAAAAAACAAGATGTCACAAATATAGTGAAGACAGACAAATCAATATATGTTGTTCTGTAATATTCAGGATGTCGAAAAGGTTTAATTACTTGTATCAATTTAAAAAAATGTTTTGGAGATTTTGCTTTCTATTTCTGAAAATTATGAACCCTTACAAAGTCAGTTATGAAATCTGACAGTGAATCTGAATATTAAAATTTACTGTAACAAAGGTCACTGAGCATACAAGCCCATACAATATACAAACCAAAACCAAAACTTATTTTAAAAATGCTTTTTAAATAATCTTCATTTCAACTTTTTCAATTACCACAGGAAGCCCAATTCATTTGAATCAAGAACATAAAAAAATTAAAATTGAAATTGGAGCTTTGCTTTTAGGTAGTAGTTGTTTTGAGTTGTTTTACAATTTCATCTAAAGTCATGATTAGTGTAACCTGGAAGAGAGAATTCTTGTTTCGTGTAAAGACAACTATTTATCAGTGTCATTCTACTCTACATAATAAAAAAAAAAACCAAGATGCCACAATACTGTCAAGACAGAAAAATCTAAATACAATTTTCTGCAATGTCTAATTGTTTAATTGAAGGATGTTGAATTAGGTTCAGTATTTATGTGAATGAAATCAGTTTGAGGGATTTTTGCATCCTATTTCTGAGAATTATGAAGCACTACTACTAAGTCAATTATAAAATCTGACACAAATATCTGAATAAATATCACTATGGTCACTGAGTTGAAAGCCTTATAATTCTCAGGAGACTGAAGGGCAAGAAATAAAGCTTGATCTATAGTCTTTATTTCAACTTTTACAACAAAATGCAATATTTGTTTGCCTATTACCACAGCAAGCCCAATTCATTTGAATCAAAAACGTCAAAATAAAACAAAGTATTTAAAATTATTATTATATTTAAATGGGAGCTCCGCTATTAGGTAGTACCTAATTTTTATATTAGCGGAGCTCCCGCGCGGGCCGAAGGCCCGCGCGAGCGGAGCACCATACCTAAGAAAAAATGGTAACCCATCGAGTTGATTTTTCATGGACACACAGGGAGCCCAACGGCTGTACGTCCGTCCGTACATACATACATACATACATACATACGTCCGTACATACGTCCGTGTACATCGCGATGCTGATTGGCTGATTGCTTTTTGGCGCCAACTTGACGCGCGCTGACACTTTGAAAACTGAAAATTTACAAGTTTCCTTGCAGTTTTAACTTGCAAAGCTTAAAAGTAGTATTCTCGAAACCTCGTAAAAATTTAGCGATTTTGATGAACTGATTAATCTGTGCCAATCTTGACAGGTTAAAGCGAAAAAAACCGTACGTTTGAATTTTTTTCGGGCCTGGTGTCGTTTCAAAAACTGCTCGAAAGACGAAAGACACAGAGGATATTTTCAAAGTTGGACGACTTTTTAGTTGGATTCGTAGTTTAAAAAAATTCCTCATAATGAATAAGTCATTGAGGATCGTGTATTCTTCGTTTCGTGAAGATGCCTTCAATAAAGCTGCTTAAAAATCTAGCCAAAGTTGGAAATAAATCAAGAATCGTCTGCATTGAGCGTGAAACAAGGACCAGTATGCTTCGAAAAGACAACAAGGAAAGCACTTCAAGGTAAAGACCCTGGCCAGAAAATGATATCAAAAAGTCTCTTGTACCTATATTTGATCTTTTATCTTTGATTTGGGATTGATGACTTAAAAAAAACCTTTTATGCACGTTGAACTGTGGCCAAGTTTAAAGAAACACTCGATCAAGCCTTACATGAAAATAATGTACAACGACATTTTGTTTTACGGTGAACTTTTTGCACTAGTTCTAATAATAATAAAATTAGTAAAAAAATTGATTTTGAACTTATTTCAACCCCACTAATGTGTAAATACAGCTCAAGTTTTGGTCTGGAATTTAATGAAACAATTGACAGGAAAAAAAGAAGGAATTTTGCCATGCAAACTAGAATTGTTTTTATACTTTATTCATCTGGATGAAGTTGCTCAGTGAGCCCTGTGAAGCCTTAAATACAGACTGAAAATGCTTAATTCCTTGTTTTCTTGTTATTTCAATTAGCTGTTTTTATAATCACTTTAAATTGTATTATCAGTGTAATCTGGAAGAGAAAAGTGGGAGACAAGTATTCGCCTAGCTAGTGTGTCATTCTTTTCTACATTAAATAACAAAACAAAATAACAACAACCACAAAAAACAAGATGTCACAAATATAGTGAAGACAGACAAATCAATATATGTTGTTCTGTAATATTCAGGATGTCGAAAAGGTTTAATTACTTGTATCAATTTAAAAAAATGTTTTGGAGATTTTGCTTTCTATTTCTGAAAATTATGAACCCTTACAAAGTCAGTTATGAAATCTGACAGTGAATCTGAATATTAAAATTTACTGTAACAAAGGTCACTGAGCATACAAGCCCATACAATATACAAACCAAAACCAAAACTTATTTTAAAAATGCTTTTTAAATAATCTTCATTTCAACTTTTTCAATTACCACAGGAAGCCCAATTCATTTGAATCAAGAACATAAAAAAATTAAAATTGAAATTGGAGCTTTGCTTTTAGGTAGTAGTTGTTTTGAGTTGTTTTACAATTTCATCTAAAGTCATGATTAGTGTAACCTGGAAGAGAGAATTCTTGTTTCGTGTAAAGACAACTATTTATCAGTGTCATTCTACTCTACATAATACAAGAAAAACCAAGATGCCACAATACTGTCAAGACAGAAAAATCTAAATATAATTTTCTGCAATGTCTAATTGTTTAATTGAAGGATGTTGAATTAGGTTCAGTATTTATGTGAATGAAATCAGTTTGAGGGATTTTTGCATCCTATTTCTGAGAATTATGAAGCACTACTACTAAGTCAATTATAAAATCTGACACAAATATCTGAATAAATATCACTATGGTCACTGAGTTGAAAGCCTTATAATTCTCAGGAGACTGAAGGGCAAGAAATAAAGCTTGATCTATAGTCTTTATTTCAACTTTTACAACAAAATGCAATATTTGTTTGCCTATTACCACAGCAAGCCCAATTCATTTGAATCAAAAACGTCAAAATAAAACAAAGTATTTAAAATTATTATTATATTTAAATGGGAGCTCCGCTATTAGGTAGTACCTAATTTTTATATTATGGAATAGGCTCGGGATTGTTATAGCGGAGCACCATACCTAAGAAAAAATGGTAACCCATCGAGTTGATTTTTCATGGCTTGAGTATACGTCACTTCCGTCCGTCCGTCCGTACATACATACATACATACATACGTACATACGTCCGTCCGTGTACATCGCGATGCTGATTGGCTGATTGATTTTTGGCGCCAACTTGACGCGCGCTGACACTTTGAAAACTGAAAATTTACAAGTTTCCTTGCAGTTTTAACTTGCAAAACTTAAAAAGATTATTCTCGAAACCTTGTAAAAATTTAGCGATTTTCATGATTATTAATCTGTGCCAATCTTGACAGGTTAAAGCGAAAAAAAACGTACGTTTGAATATTTTTTCGGGCCCGGTGTCGTTTCAAAAGCTGCTCGAAAGACGAAGGACACAGAGAAATATTTTCAAAGTTGGACGACTTTTTAGTTGGATTCGTAGCTTTAAAAAACTTCTCATAATGAATGAGTCGTTAAGGATCGTGTATTCTTCGTTTCGTGAAGATGCCCTCAGTAAAGCTGCTTAAAAATCTAGCCAAAGTTGGAAATCAATAATCGTCTGCATTGAGCGTGAAACAAGGACTATGCTTCTATAAGTTAAAAGACAACAAGGAAAGCACTTCAAGGTAAAGACCCTGGCCAGAAAATGATGTCAAAAAGTCTCTTGTACCTATATTTCATATTTTATCATTTTAATTTGGAATTGATGACTTAAAAAAAAAACTTTTATGCACGTTGAACTATGGCCAAGTTTAAACAAACACTCGATCAAGTAAGCACGAAATGTACAACGACATTTTGTTTTACGGTGAACTTTTTGCACTAGAACTTTCTAATAATAATAAAATTTGTTAAAAAAAATGATTTTGAACTTATTTCTACCCCACTAATGTGTAAATGCAGCTCAAGTTTGGGTCTGAATTTAATGAAAAAATTGACAGGAAAAAAAGAAGAAGGAATTTTGCATGCAAACCACAGGCAGCCCAGCCACTTCTCCTGACGATGTTTATTTTAATAATTTATTTACTATTTTATTGATACGCTAAAAAGACAAAAAAATGCGCGCGCTTGTTTTAATTTGCTTGGCGCGCGCGCTCTTGTTATGCATGGGTTTCCTGTGGTAATATCCTCCCGATATCCCACGGGACGAGCGCGCGCTTGTTGTGAATGGGTTTCCTGTGGTGATCCCGCGGGACAAAGCTACTTTGTGAGAAGGTATGAAACACGGTCACGTGACAAAATACATTTTCGCTTGTATTTCACCAGCTAAGAAAGAAAATATCGATTTTTCTTCGAATATGTAAACAAAGTATTTATGTCCAAACAACTTAATATTTTTGAGCGTTCAAAGTTTGTTATTTGACGAGAATTTCACCTGGGAAGCTTTGACTCGCGATGGACGTATGTGTGCCCCAGGTTGATTGGACACATTTCCGTGAAGCGCTCGGGATTTTTCACTCGTTGAGTTGTCGAGGGACGTCGGATAGCTATCGTGAGTACACGAGAGTTTTCCGAAATCTAAAAAAGTTTTCGGAATTTCATTCATACCATGAAAAACGCTCACAAGTTTACTTGAAACGGTGCTGGTTTTGGACTACAAAATTACTTCTTGGAAGAGGTTTTTGAAAATTTCAAAAGCTTTTATGTTCATACAAGACTTCGAAACAATTCTTCACTGTAAATGAGCGGACCTTCAAGGTATTTGAGAGTGATTTATGAGTAATTTTTTGAAGTTTTGTTGTGTCGCTCACAGCTTCATGTACAATGCTACCAGTTTTGGACTGCAAAAATTACTTTTTTGGAGTGTTTTAGGACGCTTCATAAGTTTTCATGTTCATATAAGATTTCGAAACAATTATTTATATGAAATGAGCTAATTTTTAAAGTTATTAAGCTAATGTTAGGCATAAAATTTTGATTTTTTTGCTGTGCATTTTGACGAGAATCGGTCGGTGGTCTCATAGAGAACGAAAACTTATTCCAGCTGAGAATTTGCAAAAATACATACAAGAAGATTGTAAACAGTTCAGTTATAAACAGAAATAAAGTGAGTTTTGAAACCTGTTATGTCTTTTTATTGTTTCTTGGGCTTGAATTTGTTGGGCTTTGTATGTTGTCGCTCTACCTTGATTCGTTTGCTTTCTTGTTTACGCTACGCGTTCAACTGATTAGAAATCATAAAATGACACAAAGAAAAATTTTGCCCCTATATTATAAACAAGTAAATGGGGCCGAGGAAAATTAAGGATTAATTCAGGAGTGTATTCAATTTTTTTAATTTACAAGCATGCACCTTTTGAGGAATAATGCACCAGTCAATGTAAATCCCCGCCCCACCCAACCCGGGAAAGGGCGGGGAATTGGACTGACATGCCTAAAAAAGTGAGCAAATGTTACTGCCCCTGGGACAATATGTTTAATCCAATGTCCTCGCTTGTCCCCGCCTACCCATGACTAATAACTTATATATTAAATTCATTTACACAATACAGGCAATAGAACCGTTTTTTTATTTTTGATTATCTGATCTTTAATCTGTACTTTTTCCAGGGATTTTTTCACCTAGTAAAAAAGAAATAAAATGCATAAGACAATGTATTTAACACAATATAATATATTTATGCTCCTGTGAATTTTCAGATAGATGATAACTAACTATATCTTATTTATAAGCACTAAAATTTAATAGCGTATTGTTATGCAGCGTGCATATTATCTCACTTTCCTGGTAAAAAGATATTAAAAGCATCAAAAGTTCACACAAGACACATGGCAGATCAATCAGTGAAGTAGTTTGAAATGATTGCGAATATTTAAGTTATTATTTTGCCAAATATAAAAAACACAAAAATTCAAGACATAAAACAAACAAAAATAACTTATTTAATACACTAAAATAGGAACTGAAACTTTACCTGTCGCTCTTCCATCTTTTCACGTACATAGAAAAACGCGGGAAGTTGACTTCTGGGTATTTTCTAAGATGGCGGCCGCTCATTGGTTTAACCGCTGACCATTATATACCATATTCGACAGATGCCCCGGTCTTGAGACCGGGAGTGGAAATGTTCGTTTTTTCCCCGCATACCGGAACTGAACAAGTGAGTGAAAACACAATAAATACCCCGCACATCCCCGCCCTTTCCCGGGTTGGGGGGGGCGGGGATTTACATTGACTGGTGCATAATCAAGCACACACATGTCAAACTTCCCTTCGGAGACTGTTCGACTTACTTTACGATACTTCAACGAGTGAAAAATCCCGAGCGCTTCACGGAAATGTGTCCAATCAACCTGGGGCACACATACGTCCATCACGTGACCCGTGTTTCATACCTTCTCACAAACTACGCTTTGTCCCGCGGGATCGCCACAGGAAACCCATTCACAACAAGCGCGCGATATTACCACAGGAAACCCATGCATAGCAAGCAAGCGCGCCAAGCAAATTAAAACAAGCGCGCGCATTTTTTGTCTTTTTAATAAATTATTAAAATAAACATCCATTGTCAGGAGAAGTGGCTGGGCTGCCTGTGTGCAAACTAGAGTTGTTTGACATTAAGCATGAACTTGCTCAGTGAGCCCTATGAGACCTTAAATGGAAACTGAAAATGCTTAATTCCTTGTTTTCTTGTTATGTCAAGTAGCTTGTGTTTTTATAATCACTTTAAATTGTATTAGTGTAATCTGGAAGAGACAAGTGGGAGACAAGTATTCACCTTGATAGTGTGTCATTCTATTCTATACATTAAGCTTAAATATCATGCAAAACAAAACAACAACAACAACAACCACAAAAAAAAAAAAGATGTCACAAATATAGTGAAGACAGACAAATTAAGATATGTTGTTCTGTAATATTCAGGATGTTGAAAAGATTTAATTACTTGTATCAATTTAAAAATGGTTTTGGAGATTTTGCTTTCTATTTCTGAAAATTATGAACCACTACAAAGTCAATTGTAAAATCTGACAGTGAATCTGAATATTAAAATTTACTGTAATAAAGGTCACTGAGCTTACAAGCCAATACAATATACAAACCAAAACCAAAGCTTATTTTAAAAATGCTTTTTAAAATAATATTCATTTCAACTTATTCAATTACCACAGGAATCCCAATTCATTTGAATCAAGAACATAAAAAATATTAAAATTGAAATGGGAGATCTGTTATTAGGTAGTAGTTGTTTTGAGTTGTGTTACCATCTCATCTTATTAAAAGTCATGATTAGTGTAACCTGGAAGAGAGAATTTTTGTTTCATAAAAAGACAACTATCTGTGTCATTCTATTCTACATAGTACTAAAACAAGATGCCACAATATAATACTGTCAAGACAGAAAAATCTAAATATAATGTTCTGTAATGTTTAATTGCTTAATTGAAGGCTGTTGAAATCAGGTCCAGTATTTATGTGAATGAAATCAGTTTAAGGGATTTTTTGGATTTTATTTCTGAGAATTATAAAGCACTACTGCAAATACAATTACTGAAAATCTGACTGAATCTGAATTAAAATATCACTGTGCTGACTGAGCTTAACTTGCAAGCCTTATAATTCTCAGGAGACTGAAGAGCAAGAGGTTTTTCCAATCCTAAAGCAAATGCTATAAAGCTTGATCTATAATCTTTATTTGTCAACTTTTACAACAAAATGCAATCTTTGTTTGCCTATTACCACAGGAAGCCCGATCAATTTGAATCAAAAACTTCAAAAACAAAGTATTTAAAATTATTATATTTTTGTTTATTTAAATGGGAGCTCCGCTATTAGGTAGTACCTAATTTTTATATTATTTTTGTGGGATCAGGGATCAAAATAATTAGGACTTTGGGATCACATCAGGGTCGGATAAAAATTTGGTGAAATGATCCAAGATCAAACACGAAAAAACATCCCTTGTCACGACCCTGATAATTGATGTGGACAAACCACAACAACAAAAACAAAGAAGCAAAACAAAAAACAAAGGAAAACAAAATAAGTTTGGGTGTCTGGTGGCATCCCACCAGCTTGGGCTTCCTGTGATGTAATCCAGAGAAAGACTGGGGATCAGTACACGAACCAAGATGGCGGACGAAAGCTTGATAAACGAAGAAACTAAATCTTCGCTAAAACGACCTTTAGTAGAAGATTACAGTGACGGAGAGGAAGAAGAAGAAAAGAGAAGAATCATAGGTTAGAAAGTACACTTGTAGTTTATAAAATAAAGCAGTTTCATTCAGTACGAATGGGCTATTGCATTTAATATCCGCACTCCCCCTGTTGAGGACATGTTTTCAAAAAATACCCCCTAGTCCCTTGGATTTTCCATTTATTTGATGAATTTTAGACCCTACTCCTTGGATTTCCGTGCATTTTCATGACTTTTAGACCCTACTCCCCTGGATTTTCCTATGGATTTTCAGTGAAGTTGAGGGGGCCCCATGGAATTCCAGTGAGGTTTTAGTACCCCTACTCCCTTGGAATTCCATGTGTCCTCAACAGGGGGAGTGCGGATAAAAAATGCAATAGCCCAATGAAGTTTTTATCACTGTCAAACCGACTTCAGTTTGCAAGACAAACAACTTTCCAATTGTTTATTCCGAGAGATTAACTCGCTTTTCTTCTGGTATTCTTACAGAGAAAAGTGACTATCAGAGCAGACACTGCCCATACTTGGACACCATTGATAGGTATCGACTGTTATAAACTCACAACTTTAACCACAGGTAGCCCAAGCTCACTATTAGTGGCTATTTATAAGAGAATGTATGGCACTCAATATCACTCAAAATTTCTGTCTTAAGGTGAGTCAATAGTTCCAAATGGCCGAATCGGTCATATCGGTTTTTGGCTCATAACTTTGACTCCCTTTGAGCAATGACCGTCAAACGGCACCAAAATCTAAAACAGTCATTCAGCTATAATATGATATACACTGATCGCGTTTTATGTCAGTAATTTGTGATATATACGGCATTAAACGAATGAGCTGTTGTCACAAAAACTCGATTTTGTGGAAAATCTAGCCGTTTTATTTCGCTGAAAAATTTAGAATCCTTTTAGCTAAACATAACAGACAACTCGGCCACGTTTTAAGAAATTCGTCGGAACTGAAGTCTCGCAACAGAAGCGAACAGAAAAGGCACCTAAATTCTATATTGTCATCATCTTGAATGTTATGAACGAAATAGTCGCTCCCTAAACATGCTTTAAAGCTGCGGTTTTAGGTTAGAGCTGGCGACAATTCATTATACTTTCGACTGTCATACCGCGATTGTCGACCAGACTGACCGTTTTAAAGTATTTTAAAGTTGTATGAATGTAATAAAATGCTCAAATACCTGCCTAGGTCCAAGAAGTTGCGTTTTCTCCAATTTCTTCGTACGTTTTTCAAATTGTTCCGTTAGAAGTTTCCCACATAAGCTTCAAAGCACTGTGATAAATTATTAACCAATTTTGCTGCTGTTCGTGTTTTGGAATAAGAGAAATTACGTTTTTGGTTGAGCTCAGTTCCATCTCGTCGTTCAAAGCAAACTCTTTGCTGCTTTGTTTTTGAATACGCAATGAGGCAAGGTGCAAGATATGTCAAGAATTTGCACCCTTGTTAGGGGGGAGCCTCTATTATACAGTTACGAAATTATAACCACGAACTATAATGCAATATGCATTTTGTCGGCATACTGTATAATAGAGGCTCCCCCCTAACAAGGGTGCGAATTCTTGACATATCTTGCACCTTGCCTCATTGTGTATTCAAAAACAAAGCAGCAAAGATTTTGCTTTGAACGACGAGATGGAACTGAGCTCAACCAAAAACGTAATTTCTCTTATTCCAAAACACGAACAGCAGCAAAATTGGTTAATAATTTATCACAGTGCTTTGAAGCTTATGTGGGAAACTTCTAACGGAACAATTTGAAAAACGTACGAAGAAATTGGAGAAAACGCAACTTCTTGGACCTAGGCAGGTATTTGAGCATTTTATTACATTCATACAACTTTAAAATACTTTAAAACGGTCAGTCTGGTCGACAATCGCGGTATGACAGTCGAAAGTATAATGAATTGCCGCCAGCTTTAGCCTAAAACCGCGGCTTTAAAGCATGTTTAGGGAGCGACTATTTCGTTCATAACATTCAAGATGATGACAATATAGAATTTAGGTGCCTTTTCTGTTCGCTTCTGTTGCGAGACTTCAGTTCCGACGAATTTCTTAAAACGTGGCCGAGTTGTCTGTTATGTTTAGCTAAAAGGATTCTAAATTTTTCAGCGAAATAAAACGGCTAGATTTTCCACAAAATCGAGTTTTTGTGACAACAGCTCATTCGTTTAATGCCGTATATATCACAAATTACTGACATAAAACGCGATCAGTGTATATCATACTATAGCTGAATGACTGTTTTAGATTTTGGTGCCGTTTGACGGTCATTGCTCAAAGGGAGTCAAAGTTATGAGCCAAAAACCGATATGACCGATTCGGCCATTTGGAACTATTGACTCACCTTAATTTTAATAAAATTCCACGAGACTTCTAGAGTATGTTGTTCATGCTTTCTTCTAACCTCTGAATGAGTTTCAGTGAAATTCGTCGATTTTAACTGCTCGCCCTAAGCCACTCAAAAATGGGGAGAAGGTAGGAAGCGATGGCCGACTCGAAGCCATCATACTGCTCAACTCCAGTCCAAATATCTTCCCGAAATATCGCTCTAGTTCAAAAATTCCTTCGCACAGGGTTGAAATGATAAATAAGCCACGTCCTCATGCCAGCCAAATCGAAGCAAACGCCTCTCCAAACGAGCCACGGGACTTGAACTTCCAAAAAATCTCGCTTACGAGGAGAAGAAAATGCGTGACCGACAAAAGTTGTCACAACCAAACCGTTAAAAAATAGAGAGAGCCTGGGATCGAGCAACAACTACTACTTTGCTAGGCAAATTTGATAAATATTATTCCTAATCCAAGAAGATATAGCTACATTACAAGATTCTTGAAGTCAAATACGGTTGTAAAATATCTCAAAACACCGCAGCGAAGGTTTTAGAACTGTTAAAATATGTCCGTCAAAGTAGAAATTGTAGCTCGATCCCAGGCTCTCTCTAATTTTTAACGGTTTGGTTGTGACAACTTTTTTCAGTCACGCATTTTCTTTTCCTCGTAAGCGAAAAGTTTTTGAAGTTCAAGTCCCGTGGCTCGTTTGGAAAGGCGTTTGCTTCGATTTGGCTGGCATGAGGACGTGGCTTATTTATCGTTTCAACCCTGTGCGAAGGAATTTTTGAACTAGAGCGATATTTCGGGAAGATATTTGGACTGGAGTTGAGCAGTATGATGGCTTCGAGTCGGCCATCGCTTCCTACCTTCTCCCCATTTTTGAGTGGCTTAGGGCGAGCAGTTAAAATCGATGAATTTCACTGAAACTCATTCAGAGGTTAGAAGAAAGCATGAACAACATACTCTAGAAGTCTCGTGGAATTTTATTAAAATTAAGACAGAAATTTTGAGTGATATTGAGTGCCATACATTCTCTTATAAATAGCCACTAATAGTGAGCTTGGGCTACCTGTGCTTTAACGTCGTAATGTGTTCATAAAGATCACAGGAGGCCCAAGCTCTCTATGAGAGGCGAATATTACAAAGCTTTGTATGGGAGTTTAGGTTCCGCTTTATTACTCCGTAAATAATAAAGCAAATACACTCTAACGGTTATACAGTGCTTCTTGTGTTATTGGTATTCTCTGGTAGCGATTTAGGCCATTTCGTCAATTTTTTGCTGAGTTCTCTTTCCACTACTAAGAAGGAGGAAAGGAAGGAAGGCTTCGTCAGACCAACGGACTGACCCACTCTCGAAAATCGCTCGATTCTCAAACTAAACCACGTCCCCTTGCTTCGGTACTCCGCATCACGAAAGCCAGATAGTTGTCCTTCAAGTTTATCGAAAAATATCCCACAAAAGTTCTGCCGTCGAGGAATCAATCCAGCGAGAATTTCAAATGACCTGCCATTTTAAAGCCTTCGGACCCGCGGCAAGAACTTCCTGTGCAGCTTGGCGACCGTTACGGTCAAATTTCTTCCAACCAGTCCCTCCCTGGTCAGGAAATAGTAAACCGCGATGAAGACTTTTTGAGTAGAAATAAAACGATTTCAGCTAAATTTTTTACACTTATCAAGGTTTGAATAATAGTAAATACGTGATAAGTGTAAAAAATTTAGCTGAAATCGTTTTATTTCCATTGAAAAAGTCTTCATTATTTTCTGACCATGGGGGGACTGGTTGGAAGAAATTTGCCCGTGCCAGGCTTTAACGGTCGTCAAGCTGCACAAGAAGTTCTTGCCACGGGTCAGAAGGCTTTAAAATGGCAGGTCATTTGAAATTCTTGCTGCATTGATTCCTCGATGGCAGAACTTTTGTGGGATATTTTTCGATAAACTTGAAGGACAACTATCTGGCTTTCGTGATGCGGAGTACCGAAGCAAGGGGACGTGGTTTAGTTTGAGAATCGAGCGATTTTCGAGAGTGGGTCAGTCCGTTGGTCTGACGAAGCCTTCCTTCCTTTCCTCCTTCTTAGTAGTGGAAAGAGAACTCAGCAAAAAATTGACGTAAAGGCCTAAAATCGCTACCAGAGAATACCAATAACACAAGAAGCACTGTATAACCATTAGAGTGTATTTGCTTTATTATTTACGGAGTAATAAAGCGGAACCTAAACTCCCATACAAAGCTTTGTAATATTCGCCTCTCATAGAGAGCTTGGGCCTCCTGTGTAAAGATGCCGAAGTAAAAGCTTCTTCATTTTAATACGTGACAACCTTTTATGGCTTGGCACGCACGCGAGAACATTAATTTTGGCAAGCCCCCGTAATTATCATTAAGAACAAAAATGTGTTGGCATCCGTTCCTTATTGACTGCACGCGGACGTGTTTTTAGACAGGCAGTCACAAATGTGCCTGATAGGGGTGCCATACCCCAAAATTATGGGCCCACGTGCCCAAAATAAGAAGGGGTGTAGAATGGTAAAATCCGAGCCTCGCGAGCCTGCGAGCCCCTTGTTTTAAAATCCGAGCCCGAGCCTTTAGCTAAAATAGAAATCCGAGCCCGACCCTCTGTGTTTTAAAAATTCGAGCCTGCGGGAACTTAAAATGGTATGAAAATTCTCATTCAAAAGTCTCATACGAAAAAATGTTCTATAATATTAACGTGATATTGTCACTACAATATATCTCTATTGTTTCGGCAATAAAAAATAGTACGATATCGAAAGTGTGAAAGTAATATGATGAATATCACTCTGTATTCTATTTTGCCATTGTTTTTATTACTCTGACGCTTTCATTAGCTGACATGCAACATCCAAAATCCGAGCTTCCGACCCCAGCATTTGAAAATTCCGAGCCCCTAATACCTCGAAAAATCTGAGCCTCTGAGCCTCTACAAAAATCAAATCCGAGCACCCGTTGATTTAATGCCGAGCTTCCGAGCCTTGACCAAATTTTTGCGAGCCTCTTTATTTTTTAGACACCATTCTATACCCCTATAAGAGGTAAGATGCCATAAAAGGTTGTCTTGTAAATTACCCATAGAATTTAGGCTTAATCAAAAGGTGAATTGATTTATTATTTCAGACATGTTCTTGATTTTGACTTTGAAAAGCTGTGCTCTATATCACTGTCCCATGTCAACATCTATGCTTGCTTAGTTTGTGGAAAATACTTCCAAGGTACAGTACCTGATGGAATTCCTGTAGGGTTTCATTGAGTGTTTTAGTTTAATGGGATTATTTTAGTAGAAGCTCTATTAATTGATCACAGTTACAATATCAACCAAAAAGGATCTGGTTAGCTGACTATTGCTGCCATGGCTGACAATAAGGAAGAAGATTCTATGAAGATTCAAATTTGCCAACAGATTTTTTTTACATGCATTCAACATGCGCCTAGCGTCTGTATAGCCGTTTCCCACCCCTCCCCCCACTAGGGGAAAAATTAGGGAGGGAACGTCTGTGTAACAGCTTTCTTAATCATGTTCCTGGTCATGAATTTACATATGTAATTAGTTATTTACATGCAGAGAAAATGAAGGTTTTTGGCGGGTTTACAATGCCTTATTTGAGTCTTTTAAATCTTTATAAACACTGAGTTAGTGACCAGAGCAGAGACGAATTAATGTAAGAGAAATACAGTTATAATTGTTTATTGTTTTGTTTAGTGCAAGACAAATGTCAGCAGACTCAGTTGTCGAGTCTAATCGACCCTGAACCTCGCTAAAAAGTCCTAAAAATGTCACATAATCAAAGCAGTCAAATCATGTTTTATGCACTTTTACTGCTGTGTACTTACTGAATATTCTCATGACACTATTTCAACACAAATTTGCTCTGGATTTCTCCTTTGGTACAATTCGACTGGCATGCCTACAAAGCCGTCAAGTTTCACACAGACTTTGGCTTTTGATAGATTTAATTAAGAACAAAATAGAAGCCTTTGACATCCAGGAGTGAAATTGCCATGTTCAGGAATCTTTTCCATGATATACTTTCAATGTACATGTAAATAGAGAATTGAGCAGTAAAATGGTGTTTGTTTTAGTTCTGGTTCGTTGAAATTCAATCGGCAAAATGATAACAACCAATCAGGTTTGTTCTCAAAATCTTGAGAAATAATGGCAATGACCTGGAACACGATTAAGTGATGCTTTCCAAAATGACTTGATTTTGATATTTGGCTTAGAAAGAAAGGCTATTGATACCAATTTGTACCATTTGAGTAAGCTTGTTCAAAAAAGTCACTTAGGCCATTTTCTTCTGAAGCCCTTCAATTTACTCTCAAAACTGAATTACCTTCAGCAGGAATATATTATAATCATGAACATAATTTAAGTTCCAGTTGTTTGGTTAACTTTGTAATTTTGATTAACAAAAGTGTTAAACGTTAAAATTATTAATATTTTTCAGGTCGTGGTCGCCACTCCCATGCATATACTCACAGTGTTTCTGTAGATCACCATGTCTTTCTTAATCTCCATACTCTTAAGGTAAAGACACTGTACCAATATGTAGGTGTAGAAAATGGTTGCTAGTACGTTGTAGTTGTCAGAAATAACCTAATACTTGTAAATACCTCCATGATGTGAGAACCTTTCAATACCAAAAGTTTCCCATACAAATTACTATAGTTAGCAGTCTCTTGTAAGCAACCACCTGTCTTAAGTGACTACAATATCACCACATCTAGAGCTGATGAGTTTACGTTATCATTTCCTTTTTTTCTTTCTTCCTGTTTAAATTAAACATTTGACACTCTCTCGCAAAGTGAAAATTTGATTAACAGTCACTTTAATAGCATCATTGTAGTTGATAAGGTCAGCATGTGAGAAAAATCTCTCACTGTGAAAATCTCTCCCACACAGAAAATTATTGAACCCTAGACCTCCGACTTCCAAGTCCATGTCTTAATTTATCCAGTTATGCACTAGACCACAAACTGGATTTGGATGCAAATTCAGCAAAAAACATTCAATTTATCATTGAACTCCTATCACCCTCTACATACTTAATCTTAATACTAACCCTTTGTATAATCCAAAAATACAAAATAGTCCCTGATATTATACCCTAAACCTAACCCCAAGCTACTTAATAACAAATTTCTACAAATTTTATTTATCATTTACTGGTATGACAACAAACAATCTAGCCAGGATGATTTCAAATTTTATCAATGAAAGTGAATCCAGATTCACCTGATTTCAAAATTTACTTGTAACATATGCATGGTTCTTTATGTGGAGAATTAATAAGAGTTACATGTAATTAATTTTACTATAATTAAACATTGCAATAAAATATGATAAAACATGACTGATAAAAAAAGTAAAAAAGTTTAAAAAATGCGACGTTTCGTTTTTCATAGATTCCTTATGAATACTATCAAAAAAGCTAGAAAACATGATTCAATTAAGCTACTGTGATAACCTAATTTTGAAAAAATGGCTCTGAGTTTAACGCATTCACTATTTAAAGCTTCAGGTGTGGAAGATAAACGATATGCCTCTATAGAGCATGGTCTTAATCAAACACGACTTATATTGTTTATCAACGTGACTATCAAAATGTAATAACAATCCAGTGTTTGTAGGTTTTCTGTAAACACTAGTGTCAAGTTTATTTCCATTCTTAATGATGTCCATTCCAAGGAAGGAGATTTTGTCATCCACAGCCAACTCCATTGTAAACTTTATATCTGAATGGGTATTGTTAAGAGTCGTCAAGAAATCAGCTGCAGCTTTCACATCAGGCATAATAACCAAAGTATCATCCACCTGAAGCTTTAACACTGTTAACATACACTGTAAAGTGTTTTAAGAATCCCAACTGGCAAGGAGGCAAACCAGTTAGCTATTTACAAGCATGGTCAAGAAACTGAATTTGAACATGGCAAATCCGGAAAAAATACAGCCTCACGTGGGCAGAGTGGGGATCGACTTGAACTTGGGACACCAGATTCTTTGACCGACTCTCAAACCACTCAACCATGCTGCCTCCTAATAAGTTTAAGACCATAATTTCCAAGGTTCAACATCTCTCTGGGTGCTTCTTGGAAACTTATAATTACATTGATTGATTGTGTACTGTGTTGTTTCTTTCTTGAAATTGTAGTTTTACTGTTTGCCTGACAACTATGAAGTTATTGACTCCTCATTAGAAGATATAAAGGTAACTATGCACCTAGAGCAGTATAGAGTACAAACACTAAAAGTGTGCAAAACCTTGCACTATTTAGTACTAAATAGTGTTAATTAAACAATAGAAAACAATAGAATTAGCATAATTTTAATTAGCACTATTTAGTACTAATTATGTTGCACACTTTTAGTGTTTGTATTCTAATTGTACATTCATAACAGCTCTATAAAAATGGCACTTTTTCCTTCCCTCCCTCCCTCCCTCCCTCTTTCTTTCCTTCCTTCTTTCCTCCTTTCCTTCCTTTGTTTGTTCATTTGTTCCTTTGTTCATTTGTTCAGTTCATTTGTACCTTTCTTTCTTCCTTTCCTTCTTGTTTCATTCCTTGCTTTCTTGCTTCCTTCTTTCTTCCCTCCCTCCCTGACCCTCCTTCCTTGACCCTTCCTTCCTTTCTTCCTCCCTTCCTACTTCCCTCCCCTCCTTCCTTCCTTTCTACTTCCTTCCTTGCTTTCATGCTTTCTTCCTCCTTCCCTTCTTTCTGGATTCATTTTTCCATGATTATGTTCTAGTATGTTTTGAATCCCACTTTCACTAAAGAAGATATCAAACTTATGGACTCCTCAGCCAAGATGTCCAGAGCATTTGATGGTACTACATATTTACCTGGTAGGTCTCATTGTATTGATACATTTTATATTCACCCCTACATTTGATAAAGAGAAAGTTTGATTTGTACATGTATTCATGATCTCTTTAAAGTTTACATTTTATGCCTTGTCTTACTAAGTTGTAACATTAAAATTAACAATGAGATGCAGATGACTAAAAAAGGGATGTCATAAAGTTTGTCACAGTAATTGCATTTTATTAATATATTTCAGGTATTGTTGGTCTAAATAACATCAAAGCTAATGACTACTTGAATGTTGTACTACAGGTAATTAAGATTGAGTTTTGTTTTCAGAAGAAGACTGATTAACAATGTGTACTGTTGAAAGAGAGTATAGTTACGTAATAATAAAAATAATTCATTATTCATTCAAAATATTTTCACAGTGATGTACTCTGTCTTCATGTTACTGTACAAATTTTAAATGTTACTGTATCTTGTTGATAATAATTTAAAAACAGAATAAGATGTTTCAGCAACAATCTCAAGCTTTCACCAACCAATCATGTTCACATAGTATAATGCACTTGCATGTAATCTGAGGGTTGTATAATCTCAGGGCTATTTTTAAAATGTAAATGCAGAAAGCAACAGGATAAAATAAGGAGGTATTTATTACAGTGGTGTTTTTGATCACACATGTCCCAATCAAAAATGTTTTCAATTACACGCATGCATGCCAACTGGAATTTTGTTTTCTGATACTGATTCAAGTATACGTACCTCAATAATGTTCTGAAAATGTACAAAGCTTCTGAAAATATCTCCCAATGGAAAGAAATAATATTAAAACAATGAAATGAGACTTCAATGGTTTGAAAATCAATAATACATAAAAGTTATTTGTGACCTTCATGACCTTCTGATGTGCATGAAATCAGCTGACTGTTGAGAATGGACTGATATAGCAAGAAGCTCACCAGCTAGAAATTATATTTTCTGCTTTATATCTTTGGATGGATTTGCCATTTTCTGTCTTCTATTCAAAAGAGGAAATCAAAAGCCAATTGTCATGGAAATGCTTTTGAGTGGTGTCCATGTTTTGAGAAAAAACCATAGTGGGCGGGTGTGATTCAAAACCACTGTAAATCTAATATTTAAACATGATTGTGAATGAAATATGTTTTCATTTCAGGCATTTGCCTTTGTTCCTCCTATTCGCAACTTTTTCTTAAGAGAAGAAAATTACAAAGACATCAAAAGACCACCTGGCGACATAATGTTTCCACTTGGTAATCATTTGTTATGTCAATTATAAAATACAAATCTCTTAGCTATAATGTTCTGATTTGAAATCCACTTGGCTGATGCTTCTGTCACACACTGCATTCAACTAGTAAGAGCAGTCTTCAAAATTGTATGAAATGGACTGCACCATGCTATGTTATTCGTGCAGTAACTGTGCCATGATCAGGTTCAAGTTTGAGTTGATTAATTGTTCTTGTTAACTACAGTTCAAAGATATGGAGAATTGATAAGAAAAATCTGGAATCCAAGAAACTTTAAGGCTCATGTCAGTCCTCATGAAATGCTTCAGGTATGCTTCAAGCTATTAATTTATAGTCATAGAAATTCTTTTCATACATAGCATAAATCTTCTACTCAATTTCTTTCTCAACTTTGCATAAATCTTGTATCTGATTCATTAAGTTTATTGCATTAATTTATTACCTATCTCATTAATTATAAATTCATTCCTTTCTTCATCTGTTAATTTATACTCTTAATTTGTTCATTCATTCATTTTTTCCATCATTCATCTATTCATCCATGTATTCAGACAGTTAATGATTAAGTGATGGATAGATAGATGGATGGATGGATGGATGGATGGATGGATGGATGGATGGATGGATGGGTTGATTGATTGATTATTTCATTCATCTGCTGATCCATTCCATTAAGCTCCATTTGTTTAATTATCATTCATTTATTCATTCATTCATTTATTCATTCACCCATGCATCCATCCACTCATTATAATCAATTGATCGATTTATTGATCGAATGATTATTGATTGGTTGGTTGACTGATCACAATTAATTTCAGTTAATTATAAATACATTCTTTTGTTTCTATATCCAGGCTGTTGTTTTGTGCAGTAAGAAAAGATTTCAGTTTACAGAGCAAGGTGATCCTGTAGAATTTCTGTCCTGGTTTCTCAATGCACTTCACACTACTCTAGGAGGATCAGTAAAGAAAGCTAATAGTATGTACCAAACAATAATTTACTCAATAATACACTAGGTACATTCATATATTAAAATTAATATCAAACATTCCACAGGAATCATAGGTTGGAATTATCAAAGCAAAAAATAAATAAAATCTTATCTGCACTTTTTAAAAAGTGCTTGTGGATTTATCCATTATTCTCCAGAAATATTAAAATAAAGGTAGTTTCCCCAAATTTGAAGCAGGCAGTGATTCAAAAGCTGGTAGCTACTGGCTGCCATGATTTATTACTTTAAATGGAAGACTATCCTGTAAAGTGAATTATTTTGCAGCTGTTTGTGGATGTATCTATATGACAAAGGTATTATCAAATTTCCTATACAGGTATAATTTTCAAGTCCTTTCAAGGTAAAATGAAGATCTCTTCCAGAAAAGTCCCACAAACTGAGGTGAAGATCTGTTAGAATAGGATTGCAAAACCTTTGTCCTTGTCACCATATAAATAACATTGCTGACAACCTTTGTTCTATTCTAGAATGAGGAAGAGAAAGTAAAACAAATGAATGAAGAAGAATACCAAGGTAACAACAAATATAAAGATTAATATTTATTTAGTTCTGTAATGGGGAGTATGTAGTTATTAAGGCCTCTTGCCTTTCACCTTTTATAAATTCATGATTTTTTTTGCAGAGAAAGCTACAGAATCTCCATTCCTTTTCCTAAACTTGGACATCCCAGCATCACCATTGTTCAAGGTATTTCTTTCATTCGTGTTTCTCTTCTTGATTTTCTAAGTCTTGTCCAAAAACATGAGTTAAAATTAATGTAGATTGTTATTATTTTGATGGTACTCTTTTTCTCTGCAGGATGAGCTTCAACAAAACATCATTCCTCAGGTGGGTTAATAAAAAGAGGTTATTACATGAAAAGTTGTGTAATTTGCAGGTGTGTATTTTTACAAGTCATTTTTATTAGTATTTTGTCGACCAACTTTGAAGGAAAACAAAACAAACCTTATCTTTAATTTGTACGCGCTAAACTGTTTAATATGGCTTTCAAAACTGTGTAATACGCTTGCATATTTGCTCTCTGTTTAGTGTTAGTCTATTTGCACTGAAAAGCATGCGGTCGTATAATAATTATATATGAATAATTATAATGATAAATGTTATATATTATTGTCTTCAAGGTCACCCTAGACCTTTATTGAAGAAAAGTTAACAAAACATTTGCATCCGTTTGTAGTTATGGTGTTGCAGTAAGTTCCTTTCAAGGATTTCTTAATACATGTGATGGCTATTTGATTTTTAGATTTCCTTATTCTCTCTACTGTCCAAGTTTGATGGAAATACTGAAAAGGTACTAATGATTAGAAATGTTTGTAACTACAACGGCGTGCAGAATAGTTGAGACATTGTGCCCTAAAATTGACGTTCTTTGATATTATACCCACCATGTAAGTCGTGGAACCGCCATATATTCTGAAACCCCCTCCCCCCGACACAATGTTGGTTGGGTCAAGTGTTGGACCTAGCAGGAATCTCCCCGGCCTACTCAACATTGAGAGAGGGGGGAAGGGGGAGCATAAAACAGGGTTGGCTAATTAAGGCCAAAATTGGGACAGTGTCTCAACAGGTTCTGCACGCCGTTGTAGTTTAAACGTTTTTACAGGCTTACATTTGACTTTTTCCATGGAGTTGAGGGATAGATCCTCAAGCTATATTCAATATCAAGTACCAAATTAACCAGGAAAAAAGATCCTGAAACAGGCAAAAAATCATGATAGTTTGTAACATGGTTTGTGCCCCAAAATAGCCTGCATATATAGCAGGTGTTTGTGTGTGGGGATTAGGGGCAAGGCAGTGGGAAGTAGGGAAAGGGAAGGGAATACCTGCAGCCACTATCCATTGTTAGTTTTTGTTATGTCTCATTATTAGTTATATGCATGAAAAATAGCTTCAATCAGAATGTATAATTTATATCTAATGACCTATGAATTTTAATGAATAAGGACTATTTTTGAGTTATCTAGTAACTAGGTTAACAAATCAGGTTATTGTAGATAGCTTGGACCTTAATTCTAGTTTTAATCTAAGTACATATTTAATGTAAAATGCAATGTGATCTACAGGTGCTAAATAAAGGGTCATATGTCTGTGTCTAAATCTCTGTAAACCAATCAGAAGGGCAATATATAAAAGAACAATTATTAAAGTTTCAATTAGCTCTAATCTGTCAAAATCAAAATCTTGAACATGCACTTCCACTGCTGATTCATGAGCTGAGACAAGAAATAGATTGATTGGGCACAGCTTTGCTGATATCCCTATGGTGTACAAAACTAAACTAACTTTCAGTTTTGTCTTACTGTGTACACCTGTCAAATCAAGCCAATTAGGATATCACCATTTATGGATGAACAGTAAAACAAAAACTAATGATGGATTGTACTGGTACACACATGTTGTAAGGGAAAGGAAAAACAGAGACCAATAATTGTATGTGACTTGTGTCACTCATATTGCAATACTAAAACCAAAACACACAAAATGGAATTGTAAACCTGGACAGGTGTAGCTATGCAGGCTAGCCCAGAATTAAATTCTTGCTCAATATGGGCTAAGTGTAAAAAGCCAGATGGTCAGCTCTGAAAGCTTGCTTTCCATATGATCAAGTGCTATGATTGTAGAAAACTGTGTTCAGTGTTCATATGGAAACCACATTATCTAGAGAACTCTGTGATTATTGATTGTATATATCATATAGTAAGAAATGCTTCAATAAATTGCTGCAATCGCTCAACACAGTTTTCTTTTCTGCAATCGGAGCAATATGTGGTTCAAGCAAAGTTTGTAGGAGTTGTTTGAAAATATTATATTGTTTCTTGGCTTTCATTTGCAGGAGTATAAAACCTACAAAGAATTATTTATTAAGAAATTTGAGCTGGCCAAGCTACCAAAATATTTAATTATGTGCTTCAAGGTAAATAAGTTTCCTGTGTTATTGTATGTATTAGTTAAATGTAAAAGCATGTGATGTGTTTGTCATTCATTCATTCATTCATTCACTTGTTTTGTTTTCATTTTGCATAGAGATTTGCTAAAAATACCTTCTTCACAGAGAAAAATCCAACTGTGGTTAACTTCCCCGTAAAGTAAGTTAAAATACTCCTCCCTCCCTCCATTCATCCATCCATCCCTTCCTCCTCTCTGTCCCTTCCTCACTCCATCCTTTCCTCTCTCCATCCTTCCTTCCATCCATTTGTCCTCCATCTATCCTCAATCCATCTATCCATCCATCCCCTTCTTTCTCTCTCTCTCTCCCTCCATCTATCCATCCAGTGCTTCCTTCCTTCCTTAACTCTGTATGCCTCCCGGCCCTCGTGCATGCATCATTCCTTCCATTCATTTGCTTATTCATACTTTCATTTATGTTTGTTTATTTATAATTACTTATTTTCATCAAAGGGCATTTATAACCCTTTTATTTGTTTTTACTTTAAGGGGGATTGACATGGCAGAATATCTATCCAGTGATACTAAGATCCAAGATGCACACCCACACACAACATATGACCTTATAGCTAATATCTGTCATGAAGGAGATCCAGGTGATTTTGCATTCCATTACATGTCTCTTTATGTCCCAACAGCTAAACTTTCCATATAGAAATATACATCAGGGGCATACCATGTTTTTTTATGTGGAGCCCTTGGGATTAAACCCATAAGCCCTTGGAAAATCCATTTTAATTGTTGATGACATACATAATATAAGCATACTACACCTCTGCACACAGGATGCTCAAATTCTAGACACATGTACATGATTGTATCAGTGATACAGTATGTTCTATGTTATCCTAAACAGGTTATAGAGCTAAAGTATAAAGTGAAACCTCTTTTTTTCATGTTCATAAATAATTTGTTTGAAATGCATGATTCCAAAGTTTGAGATGGTTAGAATTGACATTCCTCAAATGATGAAGAAAATAGCACAAAGAAAATTTATCTTAGTACCAAACATTCCTTTCATTTATTAACATATAATAATACATTCAAATTTACATTCAATTTATGCTTATTTATTATGCCAGTTGGCAGTAAAGAATCAATGAAGAGAATTATATATTCAATAGGAAAGTTTCGCTGAATTAAAGTAGGATTTCAATATACGAATATTTATAATTTATTTTAAGTAATGCCTTATACAGCAAGCAAATGATTATGAAATTTGGGTCAAAGTTGAACTTCGACTTTGAGTTGAAAATGTTCGAATTTTATCTGAGTTTTAACCTTTATTTTCTATATGTATTTTACCACAATTGAATTATGTTAACAAGTATTTTGTGTTTTACTTCCATAGAGGGTGGAACATATAGATTGTTTGTGCTCCATAAAGTGAGTAAATCATTTATATAATTATATAATTTTATCCCACACCAGAAAAAATACAGCCAATCAGAAAGCAGGAAATCTGTTGTATACTCGGCGGTATTCAACTGATCCTTCCCATGATACATTGTGCCAATTTGCTGTGTCTGCTTTTTTTTCCTGGCGTGGGATAAAATAGTTATACAATAGTTTCTTGTGGCATACTGTGGATATCCCACTCATCAATTGTATTTTCTTTGTATACACACTCGCCTAAAGGCTCTAGTACAGTAAAAACCCGCATATAAGAACCACTGTTTTTCGAGGTTAGGCTAAAATGGTTCTTATGTAATTGGTATTTAGTGAGAATTTAGGCTAAGGTGGTTCTTAACTGGTTGAATCTTATATACGAGGCAAAAACAATATGTATATTTATATGTTTGTATTGTACATGTATATGTATAAAAAAATCATTTGCTTATTATTATTGAGTACAAATAATAACATATTGTATTGTATATACATCACCTAAAACATTTGTAAAGCATTTAACTTGTAACTTAACATTTATCCTGAACTTATATTTTTTTCACCATTTACAAAACAAAAAAAAAGAACATAAATCCAAATCAATGTTGAAACCGTTTATATAAGAACCAGTCTAATTTCTCAGGCTAAAGTGGTTCTTATTTAAGAGATGCTTAAAAAGCAAATTTTAGCCTAGTGGTTCTTAATCCACTGGTTCTTATATGCGGGTTTTTACTGTATACTAGAAAATACAAGTGACTTGTGGGATATTCCATGGTATGCCACTCGAAACCATTGTATAACTACTATATATATAATTATATATATATGTATATAATATGTACATTTTTATAAATGGCTTTCAAAATTGTGGGTTTGCAATACATATTATTATTACCAAAATGGCAACACTTGTGTAGCTGTCAAAGATTATTTTAATTCATTGTCATTTAATTCTGAGATATAGGCAATATATAGATTTTAGATATGATGATTTTAGACTAGTATTCCTTTTTGATGAACTGCTACACAAGCATTCTGAGTCAATGTATTACTAATAATTAACTATTATTTATTATTTCGTATCTTAGGGTGCTAACAAGTGGTATGAGTTACAAGACTTACATGTCAAAGAAATTCTTCCACAAGTTATTACACTGTCAGACTCTTACTGTCAGGTAAATTATGTTGTGATTAATAAACTGACCTGTGGAACATGAACTTTTATCTGAGATCATGAGATCAAAATTGAAATTGTGAAGTAGTTTCAATGAATAGCACTGAAGTTATGGGCAGCTAAAAGTGGCAGAAGTGGTCTGCTAGAGAAAGTATGGTGGCACGCAATAAATTGCAAACGATTGCAAGCCTAGCACAGTAGTTCCATTAAACTTTTCTTTAGAAATGATTAAGTCAACTTCAGTTGCCCATGACTTTGGTGCTATTCAATGAAACTAATTAAAGTTTCAAATTTTGCTAACTTTGGTAATGTGCTTTTTTAAATATATTTTTGTTTTGTTGGATTAATTAAGGCTGCATTTGTGCACAGTTCGATCAACCAGTCGAATTTTTGATTATTTAAAAAATCAACCTAGACATGCTGTTCACATGGAATCCTTATTACCTTACGGAAATTTGACCAGTCAAATTCTAAGTATACTTGACCAGTCAAGTTGTTCAAATGATAAGACTACTGTAATACCAGTCAATATTTCAACTGGGCCAGCTAAAAATTCACCCTTGATTTTGTAAGTTGAAAATTTGTCCAGTTAGGCATTCCTAGGATTTTCCTAGAGTTAGTGCATGCAGTCCCATGTGAACAGAACACCAAAATGTATGGCTTACTAGTCAAAATTTCAACATGCTGGTTCCATGTGAAGCCTAAAACTCAAAATGTCATGCAAGGTGTGCAAAGTCACCATTCAGGGAAAAAATTAAGTACCAGCTGATCAGATACTTGTAATCTTGATGTTTTGATAAACAAAATTGTTGAAATTGCTGCTATGCCTTTTTTTATATTCTTACGAATAAATGATTCTATTTTTCAGATTTATGAACTTCAAAAGGACCCTAAACCTGCTCAAGCCTAAAAAAAACACATCCACTTTTAATTATAGCTTCATTTTGCTCAAAAACATCTGTTAATAATCAACCAGCTTACACAGATTACTGTAATGTAGTCCAGTGTGTACGTTTTCAGTTACCAATCTAGTGTTTCTTTCCATGAAACTGAAAAATCTCTGTAACGTTCATAGAGAAATTATGATGAGTATCAGTCCTGACCCTTGTCATGCATTGTGCCCTATGTCCATATAGTGTGAGCTTTTTAAACATCTTTTAGACTATGTAACTTCCACATGGTAGGGAATATATCAATAAAAATTGTCAAATAAAAATATTCTTGTTTGTTTTATGATATTCTAAATAATAACAAAGCAAGCAAAAGAAAAAAAAATTGTAAATGGACTCTCGCTCCCCTGCCCCCCCCCCCCCCTCCCTCTGGAACTTCCCTTTTTCTTCCATACAAACTATGTAATTTTGTTTGTTCTCTGACCCTTCCTCCCCTCCAGAATTTCCAATTCCCTCTGTGGTGGGAGTATGGTTAGGTAGGGATATTTGCTGGGACTACACATTGTATTTACTTTTTAATACCTCCATATCACAGGAAAAAATGTCAATTCCCAACTTGGGGTTTGTCTGGGTCTAAACTGGGAATCTGTTCTATTTTACTTGGGAAATCTGTAATACCCAAACTTGTAAAAATAGAACAGATTCCCTGTTAGACCTAGGGAAGCCCCATGTTTGACCCAAGCTGGGAATTGTCATTTTTTTCGTATGATGTACATATCATTAAATACTTATTGCTGTGGGTGATGTGTTCTATTGTGATGCCTATAAGCCTCCTCTGCAGGCAACACCATTGTTTTCGGGGAAAAAAAGCTGCTGTTGGAGCTTCCTGTGTTGTGAAGTCTGCGAGCGCAAAGTGCTTGAGACTGAGGCAAGTGCATCAACACAGGAAGCCCCAACAGTGGCTTTTTTTCCAAAAACAAAACGGTGTTGCCTGCAGAGGAGGCTATGTGATGACATTACATGTACCCACACACCTTTTGCTGCAGATGAAATAGAACTATAGAATATCTTGCCATACTGTCCCTGACCTCTTAACACTTCTTACCATTCCTTTGTGCTTATTAGCATCATTTGCTGCCTCATTTTCTGTTTCTTCAAGACCTTAAACACCATTAAAGAACACTATTTGATGTGCTATCATCTTCAAGGTTGGTTTTCGCTGGGATCAGTTGCAGCCTTCTCACATCCAACAACCTTTGTGATTGTGATGTACATGAATAAAGGGGAAACAAGTCCATGTCATGCCACTAGTTTTTAGTTGACAACTTCTGATAGAACAAAACTTGTGAATGCTTGAAAATCAACAACAAAGTATGTGTGGATTATACTAAACGATGTATTTTGTCATGTATCCTTTGTTTTGTTTTGTTTTTGTTTTTATTCAACTAATCACAAACTTTGTTCTAATGGTAATGGATGAATGTTGCTTTTAGTAGTTAAAATTATATTTTACACAGACTTGAAATGCAGTGAAAACTGTGGAACATTACTTTATTCAACCAAACAATATATTATTTAATTATTGTACAATATTTACAAAAAAATATTTATAGAATGTCACAGTAGAGATACTATAAAACAGAAAGGGTCTAGCTAGGATTCCACATTTGTAGTGCAATGTTGCATACTTTGAAATTAAAAAGTAGCCAATTTTCTAGGTATTGCTAAATCCAAGTATAAAATACACTTCTGACTTGCAGAACAGAGAGAGAACATCATGAACTGCCATATGATAACTTTCATCAGATGTACAATCCTTGACAAAACTATTGGCACAATCGACAATTTATGGTTCAATGACTATATAACCTGAATTATCTACCGTGCACTTCTTGCTATTCCTCCCTCCCCCTGTTCAATGTTGAGAGGGTAGCCATGGCACAGGCCTGGTTTTTCTAAAAGGGCACACCACCCTTGTTCCCTTGACAGTGCAACATTGACCAGGGGGAGTGGGGGAATGAAAAAAAGAAGCAAGGAAAAAAAGAAGCACAAAAATGGCATAGAACAGCAATCATGCCAACTAGTTTTGTCAAAGATTGTAGGTATCAAGTAGGTTTCAATATCTGCACAGTAATATATATCCTGTGCAGTAATATATATCCTCTTGCCACCCCCCCCCCCCCCCCCAATCCAATTTATATTATGTTTCCCGTAATTCCTGTAACAATCTGTGGTATAATGCATCTCGTAATCTTGGTTCTAAATTATGCTTGGATGCAAAAATCTTTACAGATTTCTTCAAATCATCATCCTAAAAGAGAACAAAATGGATAGAATTGACTAACTTACAAGATGAATGATATGGTATGAGTCTGTGATGTCCATACTAGATATTGATTACATACATACATACATACATACATACATGATTGAGACTCCCTCAACAGGGCTTTTCAGCTCAATTTACAAATCCTAACTAAATCATATAAATCAAACATAATTGGATTAAGAATCCCAACTGGCAAGGAGGCAAACCAGTTGGCTATATTACAAGCATGGCCGAGAAACTGAATTTGAACTAATCGAAATCGGAACAAATTCAGTCTCAGCTAGTGGCCAGAGCGGGAATCGAACCTGGGACCGCCAGATTGCAAGACCAACGCTCTGACCACTCGGCCATGCTGCCTCCTTACAATGATTCAAATGCTGGTGTAAAATACAGTTTTATGCTGGCTTCATTAATAAGTTGTTTTGGTACATTCATATTCAACTTTGTTCACTTTCTCCTCAAGATGGGTTGATGACCTAAAATCTCAGGATAAATTGTAAATTTCCTGAAATTATGAAACAATATCCCTATCATTCAATAAAATGTTCTATGCCTGCTGGCATCAGGGGTGGTTTAAAGAGCAATTCCTCCTCCCTCTTCCTCAATCCTCTTTGATCTATATCACTCTGAATGTCAAAAACTGAAGGGGTGCTAGTGAAATGGCCTAGGTGACTTTAGGCTGGTGTCCAGATATCTTTTACCATAGGGAAGTCCAGCAATACCATTTTGCACTATGTATATTTATTTGTCAGTGGTTCACTGTGACTTTTCATGACAATGGTGCTGAAACCAGAGACTTAATGTCAGGCACCAGTTACACAAAGGGTGGACAGCATTAGTAAGGATTCAATGGCTAATTCTATCCATCCTTCATGAAACTGGGAGTGCACCATTGTTGTGAAAATGCAAATCCTAACATTGAACACTTCCATTGATGATGTCACTAGTAGCTACACAGGTAGCCCAAGATATTATTTTTTGACAGTAACAACATGTAGAGATGCAGGAATTCTAATTTCCAAAGAACTTTTTCTATTTTTCTGACAACCAATCTGCAGCCAGTTACAGTATAAAGCCTGGATAAGTTATCCACCAGATAAGAGCTATAAACTAGCCATTTCTAATAGAAAGTGAAGTGCTGCGAGCAGAAAACAGCTGGTGTAACCACGTTACAAAACTGTTCCCCTAAAACTCACAAAAGTACACCGCTTTCTCTGATATATGAAATGTTTCTTGTCTATCTCCTGTGCATTGTGTGATGAACACTGCTAGTTGACCTTCAATGTTGAACTACAAAACATAATTCTCCAGGATCAGTGTCGGACACAAACAGTTCAAAATATTTAGCACTTTGAGTAAAGCAACTTTTCAAACAATCACAAACGGCTAGCGTTGGCAATGATTATAAAACTAACTGATTTTAAAAAGCTAGTTGTACGTTGCATCACGGTCAAAGATGCCGCATTGTCTACTGTATTTGACGCTTTAGATTAAACAAATGATAAATACAATTCCATCACATACAAAGTATAAAGTTTTTTTTCATAGGGTAACCAAATATATTGCAGAGATTCTCAGCGCGACCTCACTTCATACTTATTATCTTGGCTTGAATTGATTCGGCCCGTAGACGAGCTTCAATTCGAACAGTAACACGCAAAATAACCCGTAACAGAACATTGCCCTCTCGAAAAAATATCACTTAGCATTTTGTGACTTTCATTTATACTTCGAGAAACATAAAACCTCTCGAATGGAATCGCACAGGAATCCCAATTCATCCCTGTGACATCAAGGTTCGCCATAAACATGAGCAGCAGTAAGGGTTTGTTCCGTTTGGACCTTGAAATATGCAGGCCCTGCCTGCGTAGATCGAGGGGTGTCGGCAGCAGGGATTCACTGCACCAATTATGGCGTTTTGGGGCCCGGAGATTAAAAATGGCAAAACCCCTTACTGCTGCTGGAGACATCGTCGGTTGGTATTGTTTATTGAATATAAAATATATATAGATATATGGACGCTATTGACTGGCTATTACAAAGCGAGTTACCTCCTATTGCAAATGAAGAAATAGCGCGTCTCAGAAAGAATGTAATCGATAACACAAATGCAGATATAGTTTTTACAACGTTTATAGAAAAAAATACAGATGCTTCGATGACTGAAGAACGCGCGGAAGATATTATTAATAGACTGCCCGAAGGGGATTTTCGTCTGCAGTTAGCATTTATAAAATACGATGGCCGCCAGTGGATAGTTGAAGAGGGGAGAAATCCTATTCGGGCAAGTAATCGTAAAGATCTATTTATCTTGAATAAAAATACTAGGCCCGGCGCTTTAGTGGGCATTGACTCTTTGTATTACGATGAGGCGTATCCTGTAACCGTGGTTATTTACTTGGGTTATAAAATAAAAGAGCCCGATGCAGAAAAGCTACAGCCGATGAGACATCCCGGCAACTGTGTCGCCAAACTTATTAGAGAATATTTTACAGACTCTACGAAAGGCGGCAGTTTAACTGACGAACGAAAAAAGGCTATAAGGACATGGGAAAAAAATACACAGAGGTGTGGCGGTACTATAGAAGCAATAAAGAAATTAGAAGTGGCTATAAAGAGGCGCATTGTTGTGCTAGACATTATGGGCGGGTTTATTTATTCTGGCACAGATAAGTATAGAGGCAATGGACCGGCTATAAATATTTATCAGCATAATGGTCATGCGTGGAGAGATGTGAGGTTTCCGAAGAAAAAGAGAGTAGAAGTGTATAAAGATGTGAATCCGCTGTGGACGGAATTTGACATTGACGGTAATATTCTTTGTGATGGCAGTGATTTTATTAAAGAGAATTCTATATGGCTGCTAGATGCGGAGGGGACGCAGTTTATTACGCAGGATGGGACGCTTTATCGGCCGCAGGTGGAGGATGAAAAAATAAGAAAGGCCTGTGAGATATTGGGCGAGGATTTTAGAGAAGAGGTATTTTGTAGTAGTTCTTTAGACTTTGTGGCCGCGAGAAAAAGAAATCATTGGAAGCCGACGCCGAAAGAGTTGCCGGAGATTGCGTTGGCGTGCGTTGAACATGGTCATGGCGGTCTTTGGAATATGGAGTACAAAAAAGAAGATTATGTGTCGCTGGACATGAAGCATTGTTATCCGGCCAGCTTTAAGGGACTGGGAGATGCGGCGTCTTATTATCAGCGGTATGGACATCCGGATTCGCAGTTCTTTAGGGTGGCTTTAGATGGGCGTTATGAGGCGCCGGCTAATGGGTTTGTGAAGTTGACGGCGTGGAAGTTTAAAGAGGGGCTTCATCCTATTATTTACGCGTGGTATGGTAAGCATATAGAAGAGAAAGGTTGGATTCCGGTGCCGTTGTTAAAGTTCTTTGAAGAGCGTGGACTTTTAGAGTATACGGCGCACGAGGCCATTCTTTGCCACGGTGATAAGACACAGTGGCTGCCGGCGGATAATCATGCGGCGCGGATTGTTATTGGTAAGTTTACGCAGGGCGCCAGAGCAGGAGAAAAACATATGCAGCGGCGGCTGATAACTGATGATGAAGAGCTGAACTTTTTAATAAAAAAGGCCCATAAAGAAAATACTATGGTGCGGACAGATGACTTTGGCGGCGATGGCAAAGTGTTGTGTTATTATAACGATTATAGGGCGCAGTATTATCATTTAAGGGCTTCTATGTTGTCGTATGCTCATATTAATCTTTTGACGATGCTGCTGCGGTTTGATAAGGAAGATATACCTAGGGTGGCCACGGATAGTTTGTATATAAGGCCTGAGGTGTTGGAAAAGATGAAAATGTATTATGTCAAAGATGAGATGGCCGAAAGTGGACAATGGCGTATAAAAAATGAAGAGATGAGGACTTGGCGAGAAAGGGTGAAATACTGCGGTAATCATAAAGAGGGCAAAAGAGAGGCGACGC
The DNA here is from genome assembly GCA_029948255.1 of Telmatactis stephensoni. Classification (NCBI taxonomy): domain Eukaryota; kingdom Metazoa; phylum Cnidaria; class Anthozoa; order Actiniaria; family Isophelliidae; genus Telmatactis; species Telmatactis stephensoni. Next base: position 564,030 of record JALIZF010001827.1, on the reverse strand, counting down.
AGGAAATATGGCCCAGCGTTAGTGATCCTATTAGCTATAAACGGTTTTCTTATCTCTATGGCGCTGGCGGCAGTGGTAAGACGACGAGGGTGTTAGGGCTGTTTCCGGAGGTAAAGGTATTAACGCCCACTCATCGTTTAGAAAGGGAATTAACACTGCAGGGATATGATGCGCAGACCTATCATAGCTTTTTTCGTTATAACGGCGAAAAGTGGGTTCCGGAGGCTATAAAAGAGATACCGCCGGTTATTCTTTGGGACGAGATTTGTACGGTGCCGCTGCCGATGCTGAAGGAGTTTGTAGAGTTCTTAAAGGGGAAAACGCAGGTGATCTTTGCGGGCGATCCGTGTCAGCCGCCGCCTATTGCGGGAGAAATGCCGCATGAGTGGTTAAAGGAGTTTTACCATGAAGAAATAAAAGCCGATTATAGAAGTAAAGATGAGAAGATAAAGAAGTTTAAAAGGGCATTGAGAGGTTTAACCGATGTTGAGCAGTGTAAATGTATGAGGAAAAATATGAAGGCGCGGGATTATGAGGTGTTTTTGCAGGAGTGGCGGCCGACGGATTTGGTGCTTAGTAGTAAAAGGGCGGTGCAGGCGAGGATTGAAAAAGATCTGTTAAGGCGGCATCGGGAAAAGTTTACTTCGCATTTGGTGCCGGTGTCTTATAGGCCACGCGATACAAGACAAAAAAAATCAATTACGGTGCCTTATACGCAGGTGATCTTAGAAAATGCTGTAACACACGATAGGGCTTGGGTGCCGCTATCTGTAGTAGAAAAGGTTATTTCTTCGCCGGACTGGCGGTTAGGTTATTGTATGACAGTACACAGTGCTCAGGGATTAACAGTTAAAGAAAACTTATGGATTATAGACCAGCGTCTTTGTTGGAGTAATCTTATTTACACTGCAGTTAGCAGAGTTGAATACTACAAACAACTAAAAAGAGCGTGGGGTCCGCAATTACGGTACGATAATACACTCGCCTGAAGTAGGCTAAGGCTAATATACTTAAGAAACTGCAGCGGTATAAGAGAATTGATGAGGAAAAAAATAAGGTATTTGACTTAACGGTCGATGATGTTTATAAACCCAACGCAAGGTGTGCTAAGTGTAACATACCGCTACTCTGGGATTTTGAACCAACGACGATCAGCAATTTTCTGTGGACCGTTTAAATAATAAGAAAGGTCACTCTGTAGGTAATATACGTTTGACGTGCTTAGAGTGTAATCAGGCGCGTGGTGCAGCACTACTCTGAATCCTTGGGGACTATGAGCAGCTCTTCTTTAACGAATCCACGGCTTGGACCATCTGTTAAGTAATACAACACAGGCTGTCCTTCTTTTGTGACGGACTTTGAGATCTGATACGTTTTCAAAGACCAATTAGGATCCGTAGCTCTTTTGGATCCTCCTTCCAATTCTCCAGGCTGATAAAGATATCTGACGTACTATGCCCTGGGCAATTTTTTTTCTTTCATTCCTACTGCTCTTGAACTCCTAACGTAGGATTTGTGTTCGACGTGTTTCTTCTTTATGGCATCCTTAGGTTTCATTCCCGTTGCCCTTGTTTCCTCATTATTAAAGCATAATGACCTCTGGAAGTCTCTGCACCCACTCCCTGTTGCTTTGGATGGATCTGCTAATTCTTCCAATACTGATACCCAAACAACCGTTCCGCTAGGGTGCGACTTAAATCTTTTCGACGAGGCTTTGGCCCTGTGGTACTCTGCTTCAGCTCTCCTGATCTTAGTATCGTGGTCTTTCAGCGTTTTAGTGACAGCGCCCATGAACTCTGTCCCGCATCCACTTGCAGCAGCTTGCCATTCAAAACGCGCTTATAAATCTTACTTAGCGCTTCGGCAACTTCTCCTGAATCCTTACTGGTTATGGGCTCAGCATTCCTTGTATCTGCTGGCGATATCCACGACCGTCAGGCATATTTGTACGTTTTCTCTTTACTTGTCGGGCGGCAAGAAAAGCAGATCCGCCTGATGAACTTCGTTTGGAACATTTACGGTAAAGCTGGGCCTAGGAATTACTTAGGAACGGGAAGATAAACTTGCCAAATAGGTTTGCTTTTTTAACCAGTTCTTAGCTGTATTTCAGACACTCTAGCTGCGGTGGCACGTAGTCTGTAATAGTCGAGGCTCCTCTCCAATAGCCTTGAGGTCCAAGTAAAGTTCTTTTACAGTCTTGTATTCGACGCGAAGACATTATATGAAATTCTAAGACACGGTTTCATCTTTCGTTCGTTAAAATCTACAAACTTCTCCCGTTCAAACTTTAATGGTGATGTTTATTTCTGAAACCAAGTCGCAAGACAAATCATGATATAAAGTAATAGGGAGTGTATTCTACCTAGGTCAAAGGGATTACCTTTAGGCGGGAATTTAGCCATCACATTCGAACGACTGCCATTTTCATATGTATAAACTAAGTCACAATGGATTTCATAATTAGAAGGGACATTCCAATGAAATGTGTCGACATTGACATTGGCCACTGACACCACTTTATGACCGATCAGGTCTTTAATGCGCTGATTCAGTGTGGTGCTTTTGTCGTGTGTAAGGCTCCATTCGTGGGGCAGCCCTGTTGTTAAAGTGACATCGCGTTTCGCCAACTCTTTGGCCAGCGTCTGCGGCGTGTAATGCGAATTAGGAATGAGATGCTGCTTGCTGCCTTTCATTATAAAGCCGGCTATTAAATTATGCCAAGAATTGTACAAAGAGCAACTTATGAGTCGGACCTTGTGGGCTCTGATCGGCGGATTTAAATAAGTTGTAAACGGATTTTGGTCGCTGTGTAAAAAGACGATCATATATAATAGGCCACGGCGCCTCCGATGGCCAGGCCTGAAATGCCTAGAAACATTAATTCATTATTTTTTTGCCTATTAGAAGGTGTGTAATAATCTTTAAACTGCGGTGGCTTTTTCAGAGCAAAGTGAGGATGCGTCTGTGCGTAGAGCTTAAAGGCGTAATCGGTGTTTTGGAAATTCTTATCGGCCTGCATTTTATCGCGGTAATTTTCATCTAACCAGTCGCGGTAGGCTTGTCTTTTTTTATTATAGGCGGCGAGGGCATTTTCATAGGCTTCCATGGCCAGATCGTGGCGTTTTCTTTCGGCGGCTAATTCATTTTTACTGTCGCCGTGAATCAGTTTGTCTAAATAGCGGCCGCCGTAGTTGGCGCCTGTAAAGGCTAAGGCTGCGGCGATGCTTCCGGCGATGACACTAACCATTATATTTAAAAAATCTATGATTTTTAGATACTATTGGGCAGGTATTTTTCTTTGATCAGGTAATCTCTCAAAGCGATGCTGCCGGCGACGGCGGCGGTCATTTTAACGTAATTCATCACGCTGCTGCTGGGGTCGCCAGTGAAGGTTTCTTTTAGGGCCTTTTTGCCGACCCAGCCAACGGCGGCGACGAGAGAAGTAAGTACGGCGGCTTCTTCAGCGGTCTTCATCAATGTAGAGGGCATTCTATATTAACTGCAAAGAGAATTTTTATTCCATCTCGGGGATCTTAGAGCGCTTTTTTTCTTTAGGTTCATGGTGTATTACGGGCTCAAGATGCACGGCGGGCTTCTGTGATTTCCACTTGTAGGTATAAGCTGCCCATGGCCACTAAAAGGCCAAGGCCGCCGATGACGTAGCCCGGATTGATATCCCAGCCGTCACTAGATTCCGAAGAAGGGTCTTTTTTGGCTTTATTCTTTTTATTCAGCTCGGCCAGCTTTTTTCCCGCCGCTACTCTGCCGGGCGCCTTTGGCTTGGTGATCTTTTGTTCGGCCGCGGCGGGGGTAGTAGTATCTTCTTTCTGCTCGGTGTCACTCATATATTAAGGACTTGACGACTTATCAAGTAACTTGAAAATGACTTATGGTGACTTGATTAAGTTGTTGACTCGACTTGATCAAGTTCTTGTGGCGGACTTGCGGTGACTTGCGGCTGACTTAGTCGTGACTTCTTGAAGTCGCTCCAAGAAGTGGTAAGTTCTTTCAAGTCAATATGTTGGGCAAACGTGAAGTACAGCACTCGGCCACTGCCATTAACTTACCACACTTCAAGACAACCACCCACAAGTTATCTTAAGTTCTTGGGCGAATGACATAGTCTTCTCTTAGTCCTTCTGAAGTTGCTCTACGTCGTCTATGGGCAGTGCAAGTCCAAGTAGTTTAGTGGCCAGCTTTATAGCGCTGTCGGCGACGGCGTCTGTGGTTTTACTGGCCAGGGCCACTTCATAGCGCTTATAAAACTTCTTAACATCGGCTTCAGACAGCTGAGTGACTTGTTCATGGGTAAGTTCTTTGCCGATCATTTCTTTACATTTGCCGCTGCTGACTAAAACATTAAGCTGTTCTTTCAGTTGATCATCGCCCAGCTGTGTGGGCGGCTCCTCCGCTATTAGCTCTTCGATGTTCATATATATAAGAAAAATCATAGATTTTTCACGCTATAAGGATGTCTTAGAGAAAAGATCATTTTCGAATACTGATTTTCTTTTAAATGCCGCATATATTCTTGTAGCTGCTCTTTGGTTATTTCGCCGCCGTAGTCGCTAAGGATGGTTTCTAGGTCGCTTTTGCTGGGCGTGTAGAAGACCACTAAAGAGCCGATATTTTCTCTAAAGGGCTTACTGACGCTGGTCAGCTGCTGCGAGAGTAACCATACGGAAATATTATCATGGCGCCCGGAAAAGGCCAGTTTTACTAGCTCTGAAGTGCGTTTTTTGACGTCGTCGCCGCAGGCAATGTCATCCAGAATAAATAAAGTTTGCGCTGCGGCGATGTGTCCCCACTGCTTATGCCAAAATTTTAAATGCGTTGAGAGTTCATTGGGGTCTAAGATGTCTACAAAAAAATCATCATCTTCTTTGCCCACGTTTTCCCAGGTCTTATTGTTAACGTAGGTGGGGCAAAGTAAAACAATGTAATCGAACTTGTATCTAAAGGGGCCTAATAGCTGCTCCACGACGAACTTAGTCTTGCCGCAGCCGGTCGGGCCCACGATGAGGGCGTTACAAGGAATATGTTCTGGGTTCATTATATCTTAAAAAGCCATAGATTTTTAATATAGACATGAGCGTAGAAAGTATACAAAAGGCCGCCGAATTTATGCGCGAAAAAAAGAGTCTGGAAGAAGAAGTAATGGCGCTGAGGGCCGAGGTAGAGCGGCTCAAAGAAGAGCTAGCGGCCAATAAAACGGCCGAACGGTTCTCGGCCTTAGTGACTCTGGCTATGTGGGGTAAAGAAGCCGTCGTCGACTTTATGAGGCTTCCGATGTAGTATATATGAATCCTTACAGCCCGGGAGCAGATTGTGTTTATGCGGCTTTAGATACCGAAGCAGATTATAATCTGGGGTCTTGGCAAAATGTGGCCGGATTGAGCGTGGATGTGAATTATCCCGGCCGAAAATTGATTCTTTGTAGTATTTGTATTAGTACCGAGAGCCATGTGAATGCGGGATTTCAATTTGTGGATCACGACGGGAAACCCTTTCTACCTATGCGCGCTAAGACGAATAAACGAGAGCCGGCCCATTTTTCATTTGAACCGCCGATCAACTCTACAGAGAATTTAAGCGTCGTCACGTTTCATATGGTGGCCGAAGTGAAGAAAAAAGTCCAGCTTCAAGTGCGGGCCGATGACTCGGGCAAACTTCGCGTCAATGGAATTGCCGACAAGAGAGATAGGCCTTATAATCACATGACCATTAGCACTCTGACGGTTCTTTCACTATAAAAAATCTGTGATTTTTAAAATATAATGGAAAATCCCTATTCCACAACTCAAGAGGTGAGTTATTACTTAGCTGAAAAAGAATATTTTGAAAAAGATGAGTGGATGGATATTGATGGTTTTTTTGTAGATGTTGAAGGCTATTATATCATTCTTTGCTCGGTTAGTATTAACACCGGCAATGGCGCCAATGTGGGCTTTAGTCTTGTCGACAGTGGGAATCAGCCCATAATACCCTTCAGAACCACCACAAACAAAAGGTTGCCAGTTCATTTTTCTTATGAGCCATGTACTGTGAGCGGGGAAGATTTGACACCTGTGACTTTTCACTTAGTGGCCCATTGCAAAGGGCTGGTAAAGCTTCGCCTTATGTCAAGCGATGGCGGCACTCGACTCAATGGTACGTTTCATGGCGGAAAACCTGCGGCGGACAAGATCTACAGCCACAAACCCATCAGCGTTATGAGCGCCATCCCACTTTGTGGAGCAATAAAACAAAAAAATAATACTATGGCGCCACAGCCCATCGGTAGAAGAGCCTTACCACGGGTCGAAGAAGATATTAAAAAACCTGTGCCAAAAAATCCAGACAAAAAGCCCCCTACCGACGGTGGAGGCACATCAAGGCTTTAGATATATGGACTGCTTAACGTCGTCGCCGTCGAGTGATTGTGTCATTCCCGAAGAAGTGAAGAAAATGCGCTGTCTACACTGTAATGAAATCTACAAAGAATCAGAGTTTGTGGGCCACATATGTACGGCCGATCTAAAGGCGCACCGAACGAAAGATGATGGAATTTATCAGGGCGCCGATTAGAATACGAAAAAAAAAGATGCCCGGCCTGTTTTATTTTTTATAAATAGAGGTTAAAATATTTTATAGATATAATGGAGTGTCCAGACTGTCACAAAACATTCTCTTCTAAACAAAAATGCCAATACCATTACAGTCACAACGTCTGTTATAAACACATCTACAGATGCCCCATCTGCCAAAAACAGTTCTCCTCAAAGCAGGGTACCCAATATCATCTCAAAAATAAGGTATGTGCGAATCGCCGGCAGCGTGAAAACAAGACATGTGATAAATGCAACCGTGGGTTCTCTAGCCGCCAAAGACTAAAGTATCACAGAGATAATAATGTCTGCGGCCCTTAACAGTATGTTTTATTCTTTATAAATAGAGGTTATTTTCACGAATTCTATTCTGAGAGAATATGAAAATAAATGTTTTTTATGTCATTGGCCGTCTTTTGTTTTATTCTTTATAAATAGAGGTTATTTTCACGAATTCTATTCTGAGAGAATATGAAAATAAATGTTATTATTTGCCGCTGCCGCCTTAGAATACGAAAAAAAAAAGATATAATCTATTTGTTTTATTCTTTATAAATAGAGGTTATTTTCACGAATTCTATTTTGAGATTTATTTAAATAGATAAAAATGTTATTATTTGCCACGAAAAAAAAGATATATTACGGCCGCATACATTTATTTTCATATCATCTCAGAATAGAATTTGTGAAAATAACCTCTATTTATAAGATATTTAACAATGGCCAGAGAAGATTAATTACACTTCTTCTAATCTTATTCTCACCGCCCAGAGAAGTTTAATTACATCTATTTGTTTTATTCTTTATAAATAGAGAGTATTTTAAAGAATTCTCTGGTGGATTTTTTATATAGATAAAAATGTTATTATTTGCCGCGAAAAAAAAAAGATATTGCGGCCGTGACATCTTTTTTTTCATCTCAGAATAGAATTTGTGAAAATAACCTCTATTTATAAGATATTTAACAACACATAGATCGGCGGCCGTGGCATCTTTTTTTTTCATCTCAGAATAGAATTTGTGAAAATAACCTCTATTTATAAGATATTTAACATCTATTTGCTTTTTTATCTATATAAAATGTCATTGGCCGCGAAAAAAAAAGATATTACGGCCGTGGCATCTTTTTTTTTCATATTCAGAATAGAATTTGTGAAAATAACCTCTATTTATAAGATATTTAACAACACACCGTGTCATATTTTTTTTATAAGGTCTTCCCGTGTCAACGGCGTCGGGCGCCCTGCATATTTTACTTTTCAAATGGATTTCGGCGCTTTATATACCGCATCCTTTTCTTTGTTTATGATATTCAAGCCGCCAGGCGGATGAGAAAGTATGATTACAAGAGCCGCATGTTGTATTTGGCCGCTCTTTAAGACAGATTTTTGCCTTGGTATGATATTTTAGCCTTTGCGGCGTAGCGAAGGTCTTATTACAAGCGCCGCATGTCAAGTTTTCTTTAAGACATACCTTTTTTTCGATATGATATTTAAGCCGTTGGGGCGTAGAAAACGTATGATTACAAGTGTCACATGTGGTATTGGGCCGTTCTCTAAGACATACGTTTTTTTCTATGTGATCTTTAAGATTTTTGACCGAATAAAAGGTCCAATGACACGCGCCGCATGTCTTATTTGGTTTTTCTTTGTGACAGACTCTTTTTTGGAGATGATAGTTTAGACTCTCAAGGGCGGTGAAAGTCTTATTACAATCGCCGCATGTGGGCCTATTTTTAAGGCACACCATATTTTCGACATGGTAATAAAGACGATCAATATTATAGAAAGTTCTTGGGCAGTTTGGACAGCTTTGCATTATATAATAGAAAATATTTTAACCTCAAATAACGATACACCTTAGAATAAAAAAAAGCCCCAACCGGCACTATATAGTTTTTTTTTTGTCGACTTCAGCGCCGCCTTTCGTAAATGGTGGTTTTTTCTATAACGCTGAGCCTAAAAGGCCCCGATGAAGTAAATACCTCGTCTTCGCTGTCATAAGATGACAAGGAGCTGTAGTCGCTGTCCGAGGAACTTAAAGTCCATTCTTCGCTGTCAATGTAAATCTCTTGGCCGTCGCTCATTATATATTTAAGAGAACATATCTTTCTTTTCTATTTTGACCGCATTAAAGCTCCAATGGCTATTATTGCGGCCTTTTTTAAGCCCATTACTCCGTATATGAGTATATTCTTTGCCCTCTAAAGTCTCTTTTACCCGCTGCGGCGCCCACATAGTGTAAAGCTTATTATCGCCATCTTCAAGGGTCAGCTTCATCGTCTCGGCCGCATGTAACTCATAGACATCATAGTTCACAATCTTATAAATGCGCCCGACTTCTAAATCGCGCCATTTTGTCATGGTTTCGGCTTCTTTGATGGCATTGTTAAATTCTGCGGCGCTGATCATTATATCTTAAAGATGTTTTACCTTTAAAATCAAATACGATGGATCACCTTTAGATGCGCCGCCAATGTTTCTTCGGTTTTAAAGCGCCTTGGACACCGCGGGCAAGGCATCCTGAGGCCGCAGCAGTATTCTTTTAAGACGTCAACTATCTCATCGTAGTCATGGCTGACCAGCGTTAAATAGCCCTCTTGCTCATAGCGTCGTAATATTTCTTTTTGCGCCTCAGATACCTCTCCCGTGCCCTTAGGTGTCTTAAATTCTATACAGAGGCCGTTATAATTTTTATGCGAATTTTGCACTATAAGATCTGGTTGCCCTTTCTGATAGCCCTTTTGCCAGCTTTGTATGCGCTTTTCCCGGCTATCTTGGTTTTCTCCGAGCCCGGCGACAAGGAGAAGATTATGAAAGCGGCGGATATAATCTATTACTTTTTTATGTAAGTCAAACTCATTTTCGATCTTAAAGCACGTGATGGCCCTTATATCCTTTTTGAACTCATAACAGCCAGTTTTGCGTATCTGCGGCAATACCTCTGAAAACACCCACTTTCTGAATTCTATGGCGCTGGGCAGCTTACTGCTAAAAATTAACTCATACAGACCAGGCTCAGTAACATAGACGGTGTTTGGCTGCTCATTCAAGGGGGCATTATTTCGATGCCCCCTTATATCACACAGGGATTTCTTGTACTCCTCAGATACGTGGTCTCTTATAGCATTTTTTTCACTAACATAGCCTAAGGCCCTAGCAACATCTTTTGCCTTAAAATACAATTCATCTCCTTTTTTTAGGGTATTGAGTTTTAGATTTAGCTGTGGGTTTTCAAAAACGCGTATCATGGTATATCAGTATTATTTTTTTAATCTTAAAATCCGATGCTGCTAAAAATTGGCTCTTATATTTTTTTAATCTTAATATGCAATGCCGGGTGCAAGGGAGCGGTGAAATCGCGCGGCCTCAGGAATTTCTTATAGTCCTCAGATACCCGAACATAGCCTAAAGCCGTGGCAATATCTTTTGACTTAAAATACAAATCATCTCCGTTTTTTAGCTTTACAAAAACGCGTAACATGGTATATCTATTATTTTTTTTAATCTTAAAAGCCGATGGATTTAATAGGCAATGGACTGAAGTTGATTACCTTCTATGTTCATTTGCGCATCGCCGACGACAAAGATGTGGCAGTTGATCTTGTCATCATTGCCCGCGCCAGAATTTGTTGTGCGTTTTATCTCCAAAGTGACGCCGTCTTGTGTGCTGACCAGTTTTAAGCCCTGGCCGTGAATATCATTGTCCTCTGAGGTTCTTAGATCCACCCACAGGGCATATTTATTGCCATGAAAGAATTGCTGGGGGCTTATGTGGTCGCCAAACCGCCTTACTACTTCTTTGTAAATGTCGGCCGGCTTCAGGCCCTGCGAGTAAATCTTATTAGGAACGCCGTTGATATTGACTTTGACGTCGGTAATGTTCGGATTGACAAACTTCTCTGAATCTCTCTGGCCGGCCGAAAACGGCTTTACGAAGAGCAGCAGCAGCCCAGACAGAGACCTGCGGGGTATATTCACCGTTTCGGTAATTAAATCTTGGGTCTTGTCTAGAATGGGGATGGTCTTGTGATGATGCACGTGGTCATAGAGAAAAGCCTTGCCAGCAGAGTATTCACCGGCGGCACTGCGGGCTAAGGTATCGCTGTGAATGGTTTCATACTGCAGCTGTAGATTGGTCATACTGTAGTCGTGAATCGCCCCAGTCAAAGCCGAATCAGTGCCCTGCAGTAAGTTAGTGGTGTCCGCCAGCGTCACTTCAAACTGCATATCAGATGATAAGATTCTGGGGTAAAAGACACCATGGGTCTTCAGAACTTCAAAATCCAAAGGGATGACATATTTGGTGCCATAGGCCGTTGATAGCGCCGTAGCTTCTGCATCACTTCCCTTATTGGATGAAGCACTTCTCATCTTTCTAACGGTATCAGTGCCAACGCCCTGCTCCACCAGCACATCTCTCTCTTTGGGCCATAGGAATAGATCTTTGTAAGTGTGGTAAAGGTCATACCTGTTGAGATCCAAAAGGCATTCTCCGGCAAATTTAACTTTCATCCTATTGACGATGTTGCGGCCGATGTTGTTAACGCAATGGCGTTTGTCGGCCGTTGATGGTTGTATGGCCAAATCAAACCGCAGCGCCAGGGTGCCAGGCACTAAGAGAAGGTTTTCTGAGAGCGTAGGAACGCTGACGTATAATGTCTCCCCTGGGTTTGCACTAGAGGGCGTAAAAGTAACGCGGTGAAAAGTCCTTTCAGCCTTTAAGCCGCCGGTCTGTTTGGGCAGAATATGAGGGTCTAACTTTGAGCTGATCATTATATATATGGAAGGAGAAATAGATCCTGATTTTGACCCCACCACCGAGGAAGGCCAACAAGATATTAACGACGAAGAATATGAATCTCTTATCCCAAATGATGACGTGGAGAACCCCCAGGGCCTTTTTGATAAGCTTAGGCGTAGGTTTGGAGACAGGGCCCGATCTGTCTGGCGGTCGTTGGGTGAAAAATGGAAGTCACGTAACCAGGGTCGCCGACTTCCTGAATACTTACAGTTGAAAACGTTTGACGCGCTAGAAGAAAATGAAATGGTCGACTGGCTGCTCGAGAGCCCCATCGAGAACGCCAAAGAGCGCCTCTCCGAGCTCTACGAAAACTTCAACTTTGATGAGGTAAAACTATCTGAGCATCGGGGCCAGGCTTACATCTCTTTTCCAAACGAAAAGAAAAAAGACGCCTGGACTAAGCCACAAAAACTTTTTACTAAAGATGGTGAGGTTACAGAAACGGTAAAGGCGCTCAAGGGATTTAAAATGGCATCGAGAGGCCTCTTAGAGCTATTGAAAGAGCATAATGCAAAGATCGCATTACAAAAGAGAGCCATCGACCTAGAAGATCAACTAGGCGAGGCCGAACAAGCCCTTGCGGTCAAAACCCAGGCCCTGTCTAATCTACAATCCCGATTTGATCGCGTCCAGGAAGAATACGAAAAAGCCTTGGCGGCCAACGAAGAACGCCACAACCTAGAGACAGAAAACTTCCTCGAAGATGCCGAACAACGCTACAATTCTATTTTAGAAGAAAGAAATATCATTGTCACCGAGGCCAACAAAGCCCTGCGGGAAAGAGACCGTGCCCGCGCGGCGCTAGACGAAACCACCCAAGAGTTAGGGATGGCCAAAACTGACGCTGCCACCCTTCGTTCTGAACTCGAGGCCTCGCAAAGAGAAAAGGCCGAGTTAGAACATAGAGTCCGCACCCTTGAAGAGCAATTACAGCAAGACCGCCAGGCCATCGAAGACTTAGAACACCAAATAGAAGAACTCCGTCGAATAGCCGACGATGAAAACCGCACCGAAGAAGAACGCGAGGCCGCCGAAAGACGGGCCCAAGAACTCCAAGAGCGCTTAGAAGAATTAGAGCACCAAGTAGAAAACCGCGAGCGAGAATTAGGCCTCACCACCAAAGAAAAAATAAAACGCATGCTTTTAAAATATGGCATTCCTGCGGCCTTTGCCGTGGCTATAAGTAGTGTCATAGGAGTCATATTAACCTCTTTAAAAGGTGTCGGCGCCGGTGTTAAAAAAATAGGTCAAGGCCTGACCGCGCTAGGTAAAAAAATGGCCGCCGCCGTGCCAGGTCTATTAGGCAGCGTCTTATCTTTGGTGTTGAAGACCGGCGGCGAATTGCTGAAGTTTGTCGGCAACAACATTTGGATCCTTGTCGTCGCCATAGGCGCCGTACTACTAAAAAAGCTAAAGATATAAAATCTAAAAATCTGCGATTTTTAACGTAGCATAAAATAACCCAAACCAACAGCCGCAGCAGTAATGCCGCCCTTTAAAAGATCATGGTCGTATTCTTCTTTTATAGTCGGCAGCGGCTTAATAGGCTTTTTCTTTGTGGGTACTTCTTTTTTAGGCGGTGGCTTTTTCTTCGGCGGCTTATCAAAATGAGGCACGGGCTGCTTAGTGTCTACATTCACCTCATTAACACCCATCTTCATGTCTGCCGTCGCCCTTTGCAGCCTGTTATTATACCCCGCCACACTGCCCGCATTCAATATCAAATGGCTGGGCATCAACCAGCAGCCAGGCGCTATGGCAAAATCCAGCCGCACCTTCGCACTTTGAACCGCCATCTGATACCGCTGTATGCTTTTAGAAATGTCCGCCTCTTTTATGGCATCTTCAAACAATTTCAAAAACACCGCTCTCGTTTCTGTAGCAGAGCCGGCATCGCCTACAATACTACTCCTTGTATTCACCTGCGCCCCCAGCACCGTATAAACAAAGGCCTCGATCGACTGATTCAGCCTTGCCAGCCCCGCCTTGGTAAGCCCCTTCGACTTCCTTAGCGCAAAATAAAGATAAGGCTTCTTTTCCAGCGGCGAGATGTGATCTAACTCATGATCGCCCCACGAGCCACTTTCATCATTGAAATGAAAGAAGCCGCCGGGCCACTGATAGACATTTTTGCCGTCCATCTTTGCGTCATAAGCCTCCTGTAACATCGTGCATACGACCAAATATTTTTTTATAGATTCTCCCCAGGCCTCCATTCTCGCCCTTCAAACGAAAATCGCTATCAGGAGAAATCTGAAACTCTCTGCAAATTCTATTATAAGCGCTTTTATCGTATTTATTCTCTAGAGGGTGAAAATAACCATCCCCCGGCAGCGGTACAGACATCTGCGATAGAATGCGCCGAGTGGTAAAAAGAACATGAAACTTCAGCAACGAGTCTACCCTCGCTTCGTAAGTGCATTTCTACGCCAACGCCACAGCCCGCCGTCGCACACCACAGGGCAAACGAAAGTTGCTGCGGCCAATAACTCATATCCGGCCCCCTCAACCACCTATGAGCCTCCGCCGCCGTCGTATGTTTTAACACCACCTCCGTAAATATCCGCCGCGGCCTCATCGTAAACTTTTCTTCGGGCGCCACATAAATCACCATCGCATCCACATCAAACTCCGCTGGCTTCTCCATCCCTATGGCATACGTGGCCTTCGTCAGCTCCAGAGCCTTAGGAAAACCTCCAGGAGCTTTAGCCTGCGTTTCATGGCGGTCTTTAAGATCTCTAGGTCCCAAGGCCTTTAAAAGCGCCGCACTTAATTTTGAGTCGCCATAGTGATGCACTGCCATTGGAAAAGGCCCATCTGGCGTAATATCTTCTCTAAACACATCGACGGCAATTCCATCGTGTTCGAATTCGATGCTCTGAGGCCCGGCAGAGAACTTTTTAAAATCGGCGTGCGGGTAGGCCGTCCTAAATCTGTGCCATTCGTATTGTACCATTATATATAATGACCGACGTGATACAAGAAGAACCCTCTGCCCCATTATACCCTGTCATCTCTGATGGAGAAAGTTTTCGACTTCAAAAAATCAATATGATCCTTTCTGAATTAGGCGCCGAGGTCAAACATTACGACGGCGTCCGTAAAAAATACAATAAAACACGCTCCGTGACCCACGCCATTGCTTTATCTTCCGGTACTTTATCAGCCCTTTTAACAAGTTCGGGGATTGCCACGTCTTTAACGGGCCCCGGAATTGTAGTAGGAATCCCTTTAAGCGCGATTGGGGGACTCTGTGGAATTATTTCAGCCGTCGCCACTATGGCCACTAAGCGATTGACCAAGAAGGTTTCGAAACACGAGAAAACGACAATATTGTGTAAATCCAAAATAAATACGATTTCAGATTTAATTTCAAAAGCTTTACATAATAACAGAATTGATGAGAATGAATTTGCTTTAATTATGGCCGAGTCAAATAAATACGAGCAATTGAAAAATGAAATCCGACAAAAAAGCGTCGAAGTTTTTAAAAAAGACGATCCCGAACTACGCAAGAAAATATATCAAGAAGCGATGCAAGAAATCAAACAAAAACTAAATCATTAAATATTCACTTCCAGCGAAATGAAACAGGTTTTAATTTGCATATTGAACACCTGTCTAGCAAATATGCGTAATGAAGTAGTTTCACAATTTTTATTTGTTGTATTATAACTATTCAGACAGTCTAGTCATTTTTCTCGATCTTTTCCTTGCTTGCTTTTCTTGTAAGCACGGTGTACGGGGTAGTAGTAGCCATACGTTGGTTTCTTCTCCTCTTCTTCACTTCTTCTTTTAACCCATTTCTTTTTCTCTTTGATTCAATTTGTTTCAAGATATTTCTTCTCCTTCCCTCCGCCTTTAAAAGTTTTATGTATTCCCCCATCAGGAGAATGGTAGAGTCAGCAAAATCCACTTCAAGGTCTGTATTACATCTTTGTAGAGCAGTAAATGAATCTTCCATATTAAACGTGAAAATGGGTTTCCCACCAGCAATATCTTTCATAATTACAATAGAATCATCTATTTCCCCGCAAACCGCTTCATACCTCCGTGTAAGTTCATCCAAACCAGGCATAATGTTAGCAGTAGTTGGCTACTATTGTAAACTGAACCAAAACCCAAACCAAAACCAAAACCAAAAAGTTTGGTCGCGGCAGCCAGCTTGGTCAATTTATGGGTTAGTTTTTAATTGGTTGAGAATGATCATATGACTGTGACGTGTGTTAGTCGCCTAGGAATCCAAGCTAAGATTGGGTGGCTTAGATCAATTTCGTAAAATATGTCATAGATTATATCAGGATAATAGGGGATTTTCTTATCCTGCAGCTGAGTAAACATCCATTTAGCCTTATTCATAGTTTCCATAGAAACGTCGGGAATTTTTTCGCCTGTAATTTCTGACAACAGACAAGAAATGCCCTTATTGTATTTTTGCAACTTTAATTTTCTCAGAGTCTTTTTCAAATCCTGTGGCGTGGGTTCTTTTTTTCTCTGGTAACAAAGATGAGCTTTTATCCGCCGTAAGGTTTTCTTATCAACATAGACCGGCTCTAAACCTAATATAATTCGCATCCACTTTCTAAAGTAAATAATTTTCCTGTACGGCGTCTTTCTAGCAGCGCCGTTAGCATAATATTGATCGCGGGTCGCACAAGGCACAACATTAAAAAATATACGGCCGCAGATTTCACACACGGCCGATGTATCTTTCTCTATGGTCATCTTATCACCACAACACTTTAAGCGTCTTGGCGGCGGCGGTATAAGTTCTCGCTTAAGACAATCAGAACACATTTTATAACTTTCATAGGTCACGGCAGGCGCGTTACAGTCACACAACATTATATAATTGTTATTTTATAGTCTCTACCAGCAGCAGTAATCTGTTGCGAGCTTCCTGAAACGACGCAGTGAATCCCTGCTGCCGACACCCCTCGATCTACGCAGGCAGGGCCTGCATATTTCAAGGTCCAAACGGAACAAACCCTTACTGCTGCTACATGCCACTGTACATAAAAATCGAGTTCGCGGATCAATATTAAGGTGACGTCATAAATCGCACAGGAATCCCACACCAAGATTATGTTCACTTGCTGCTCGCCTGGCTCCCAGCAATTATATCTGCTGGATAAGGATTTATCCAGTGTATAGTGCTTATCCAGGCTTTGTACAACTAGCTCCTGAAGGCTTCAAAGAACTGCCTTCACCAGAGTCTTTCATTCTTCAGTGCTGACCACAATTACAGCGCGAAGCTCAAAACTGTGACCAGTATTAATATATTCGCATATTTTTGTCTCACCCTCCTCCAATTAGAGCTTAGATTAGAGATAAGATAAGAGAGTCCTCGGATGCTGATTGGGTGATTGGTCTTTTAAAAGAATGTGAATATATTATAGCTGGTCATACTTTTGGGCTTTGCACTGTAGGAATGCAGGCTATGAATTGTAAATGTGTAGTTCCAGAAAATATCCATACCCCACCGTGGAGGGAATTGGAAATTCCGGAGGGGAGGGAGGGGGTCAGAAAAACAAAATTACAGAGTTTGTATGGAAGAAAAATGGAAGTTCCGGAGGGTAGGGGGGTCCATTTACAAATTCCCTCCTTGGTGGGGGTATGGATATTTTTTGGAACTACACAATACATGAATACGACAGACACACCTTATAAATGTCTAGATGAGTAAGTCCTCCATCTTTTCCTTCAAATTCGAGTCTTAGAAGTAATTCTGGGTTATTTAGGTGTTGTTTAGTAGGAGACTCTTCCTCAGTTGTCTTTTCTGTGGAAATATGAAACAAATATGACAAATATGTAATGCAATAATTATTATATGCAAAATAATTCTCACAACTACTGTGAGTCCAAGCCATATCTCCAAACCACAATACTCAAGTTTGAGTTTAAAGCCCTAGCTGATCCAAGAAGAATGGAAGTCTATGCAATTTTTGACTTGTCTCTTGTTTGATCACTGACTTGCATTGACTGAGCACTTCGAACATATGTTCAAATTTGATTGCAAATGTGATGCAAATTTGGGGTTGTTTGAACTGACTGCTAAACTTTGCAAGTTGTTTTTCTCATCTCTTAATTATCTGAATTTTTGCTCCTTTGGTTTTCTCCCATCAGTTAGCTGATTCTAGAAAATATCCATACCCCTCCACGGAGGATATAAACAGCTGCATTTATTTTTTTCAAAACAAGTGTCAGTTTCCCTGCCCAAAATAAAAGAGTTAAAGTTAACTGAACTAATCATGGTCACTGGACTCCCAATGAAGCAATTTCCTATCTAAGCTTATCAGTAAAATCCCAACAAGAGAGGAGCATCCCTTTGAAGTACCTGGAGACGTGGAATTCTTTTGTCGTTGATGGGGTGGTATGTAGACTTGGGTGATAGGCGCTCGCCTTTCTTTTCGTTTTCTCTCTTCTTTAACAGCAGGTTCCATGCCTTTTTTCTCTTTTTCAAACTTGAGTAGCTTTTGCTCTTTATCGTACTCGTCTCTGTCTATTTGATTTCGTATGATCGAGTACATAAAACCGTGATTCATGTCAAGAGTTGGCGCATCTCTCGACGCCATCTTTTTGTTATCTATGTCAGCAAACTTGTCAGCAAAGCAATCCAGTCTAATCCGAGAAGGGACCGGGAGTTGTCCGGAAAAGCGAAAATGACGTCATCGATTGAAGATAACATGAGACGAGAGAAAACGATCATGTAGAAATGAAATTTTCAAATGTTAACAGTAAAGTATTTATAGAATACTTTGATAGTTCTTATTTACTGGGATATAGAGGTTAATTGTATGCTTAAAATTGAGTTTCAGAGTACCGTGAAAGTTTTTGGCTGAAATACGAGCTCTTCACGTACGTCAACCGAGTGATCCCCGAAATTATCGCGGCAAAACCAACGGTTCTGATTGGTTCAAATGAAGCAAACGTGACTATTATGGTTTGCACAATACTTTGCAAACATGGACATGTGTGGTTGAGACGTCGGTTTAGCTTATATTTTGTTCGTCTTTTTATCCCTAAAAACTCTGGAAAAGTAGTATTAGAAGCCATTTTAAGCAAGTAAAACTCTTTCTAAAGGCACAGATAAGTAATTGTAGCGCCATGGCAGGCAGAGGTGGCCGAGGAGCGGCTCTTTTGCAGGTAACATGACGAACCATTTTGTTTACCTCCTGGTCGTACTATGAGCGTCCTTTCTGGTCACTTGTGCTCTTTTGTTCACTATTTCAAAACACTAAGCATTTTCCTTCCCCTGGCATTTATGTCTTGTGGCGCCAATTAAATAGTTTTAGTGTTTTTTTTTAATGGTAGGTTTGTAATTTTTAGAGAAAACCCAAGGGTTCCTGTGAAGTCGGGTTAGAATGATTCATAATTTGTTTTGTCTTTCAAAGTCGTCGTTGTTTTGTCTGTTCATCAATATTCATACAATCTCAGATTACAAAAGAAGAAATACTTACTTCAAAGCCGTTTTACATAAATTGTTATTTGAAATTTGCTGGGCTATTGCCCAGTACAGCTAAAGCTTATATTGTGTGAGTTATGGTCAGCGCCTAATCATTTCGCGACATCAAAAATGCGGTAAGTACTTCATTCACCATCAATATAATCCATTGAAATTCTAGGCACATGTATATACAAAAATGCACATCATTCCCCTGTATTCCCATGTATTCCCATGTATTCCCCTGTATTCCCCTGTATTCCCGTGTATTCCCCTGTATTCCCGTGTATTCCCCTGTATTCCCCTGTATTCCCCTGTATTCCCCTGTATTCCCATGTATTCCCATGTATTCCCCTGTATTCCCATGTATTCCCCTGTATTCCCCTGTATTCCAGTGTATTCCCCTGTATTCCCCTGTATTCCCCTGTATTCCCCTGTATTCCCATGTATTCCCCTGTATTCCCATGTATTCCTATGTATTCCCATGTATTCCCCTGTATTCCCATGTATTCCCATGTATTCCCTGTGCCCACTTAGGTCAGGTCAGGCTGGAGCCTGCTACTGGTAACATGTAACCCAGTACTACCTGCCACATGGACGGGTTGTCGGCGTCTAAACCGGCTCCCCCACCAGGTTCTTTCTGGTGAGGAGGGTGGCATGACACCCAGCAGGAATAAAAACAAGACCTGTCAAAGGGCGGATGAGCTTGACTGAGCCAACGGCCGTCACGCATCAGTGAACTTTTATTTTATTGTGTTTTGATTGTAATTTTAAAGGGGGACTAGCACGAAAGTACTACGAAAATGGACCATCATTTAACTAAAATTTTCTTGCTCTAAATGATGAAAAACAACATTCCTTCTTATTTCGCCGAAAAAATGATGTTTTTATGCATTTACGGTACCAAAATCAACATAAAAAGTGCTTGAATCGGCTCTCCGCCATTGCTGGACTGTCGCCAGCTTGTTCCGCATTTTTTTTGTACAGCGGTCGGTACGTGACGTCAGTTACTTGAGGCATGAGATCAGGCAAAATAGAGAAACATGGCGTCTGAATCAGATCACTCAGAAAGTGACTATTCAGATTTGGAAAACGTTGACCTGGAATTGAATGGTGAAGAAGATTATCTCTCTCAGGATGATGAGGACATAGAGCCGATTGCTACTGAAGAAGAAAGCCAATTGTATAGGGAAACTTTAGCCGCCGAGGAAGAAGAAGAAGAGATGCTAAAGAGATGCTTCGAAGAGCAAGACGTTCAATCGTGGTATGTCACTGTCTATCGGTTCCTCACCATCGATATGTTGGCGTTAATTGGTGCAGTTTTTGTTTTTCGGTTATAGCAATTTTACTGTTTCACAGGTGCAAGTGTACCCACTGCTCTTTCGAATATATAACAAAGCCAGAAGAATGCTTTTGCTGCCATGATATCGACCGTTGTCAAGAAAAACTGCAAGAGTTAGTCGAAAGAAGCAATGAAGACCCGCTCGAATGCATTACAAAGCACCCCGGCTTCCTTTCTGGCTGTCTAGATGAATGGGTACTGGAGATAGCCGCGATTGGTTTGAAAACTAAAAAAAATAAACGTTATACTGTGCTGTATGAACAACATCTAGCTGACAGACACAAGTAAGTGTGCAATCAACTTATAAGACATATCATTCTATTATTTTGTTTACTACAAATCCGTTTTTTCATCTACGCACATCAACAAGCAAATTATGATAATGCTAGGATTTTGGATTATTTGAACTTTCAATTGAGACAATAAAAACAGCTCCTATAAATAAAAATACTGAACCTGAATGCATTTGTATTCACCACTTGAATGAGTTTCTAGCCACAAAATAATCAGTGATTGTGATTTAGAGCTTATATAAGGTAAACAGAATTTAAAAGTGAAACAACATAAGAATCATTTATTAGATAATTTTATATATGTTGACATAATATGCATTTATCCACTGTATATCCACTTTATTTCTGTTGTTGTCAGTTCCATTCACATGTCCATTTATCTCTATTTGATATATAGGTTCTTGCGATCAGTGTCATACAGGCAGTTTACCAGACTTATATGGGAATATATTGGGAACTCAAGGAGATTACCATTGCCTTGTTGTGCTTATAATAAGATACGAAGCCAGTTCCCATCTGAAGATGGACAGTATAAGGGCTTTGAGGAGGAAGATGAGGAAGTACAGAATGAATCAGAGGTAAAATAAAATCAGCATATATTCAGATATAGGGCAACTTTATTGTATCAAATCAGGAGTCACTGTGATAATTGTGTCTGTTGACATTCCCTTCTATTGTGCCCTTTCATGGGTTTCCCACATTTTCTACATGAAGGTGCCTTTCTTTGGTTTGGTCCACTGGAAGTCCATTCTTGCAGTTGTTGATCTAATGAAATAATTGATGGTTACCAAGAATGAAGCACAATGTTAGGAGTGTTTTACAGATATTGTTTGCATCCAAGTGCCTTTTATTTACTGTATTTCTTACCTGTGCATGTAGGTGGGACTATAGTGGTTTCCTTCGATTTCCTTTGTCTGTGCTTGGACATTGCATCTAGCTTAGATTCTTTATCCAAACCAAAGCACATTGGCTCAGGAACTATGGATTCTAGTTCAGTTTGCATCTCTTTTAGTTGTGGCCTTGGAGTTTCAATCAATGTCTCATAAATGTCATCAACATAGTCTGACAAAATGAATGAAAAAATAGTATAAATGAAATTCTAATTTTTTATTAATCAAAACATTTTTTTCTGATGTTACCAAAATTTTGGGGTCCTTTTGCATCCTTGACAGTTGCTTCTCCATATTTATATTTAGGATAGTGTACTCTCAGGTCCCCTGATGATTCTCTTTTCACATTATAGTTGAAATGCAGTGCTGCTAGAAGTGATCTAAAATAGATAGATATTGATAATGACTTAATAATAATAATAGTAATGATGATGATGATGAGGATGATGATGATAATGATAATAATGTATAACTTTTTGTTTTCTTATTTGCAGGATTTGGACGAAGGAGATGAAGAAGAGAATGAGGAGGAAGCTGAGGAATAGAAGATGGTGTAAATGGATCATTATGACAGCTAAGTAGTAATAAGGGAAGTTAAGACATTATAAGTAAAATTATTTAGTTCTGTTATAAATAAATTAATATTATTAATACATTTATTTTTCAGGGCTTCAAAAATACCCCTGGACACAAAGCCTTAAACACACTTTGTGTCCAGGGGTATTCTGGGAATTAGGAACAAGTGAAAATGTATAACCCCTGAGATGAGGATATGGGAGTATGTATACATGGTACAATCTAATGTTTTCTGTACTAACTATAACTGTCCTCCCAAGAATAAATGGCACTGCTCTATAATAGCAGTGTGTCGTAAAGAAGGTCACACTGACAGAAACAGGGCCAACATGTACATGTATTGAAAAACACATTTGTTGAATGATGTTTTGAAATATTAAACAAAACAATGAAAAAAAAGTAGATTTATTTATATAGATTACCTGCATAGCATTCCAAGATAAGAGTAGGCCAACATTTTTGGGGCGAACTGATTGATGACCGAGTGGTATCCCTCAAGATAACTGGTCTGCCCATTCGAGGATGATTTTTTTATTGCTGTTACTAGAGCTGGCTTGCTTAAGGCATCCACTAGTTTCCCATATGCTTCTGATCCTGCATTTGTGCATAGAAATTTAATTTTGTTTCATGAAGTGATGAATCAAAGTATCATTGCCTGATTTGTATACTGTAATCACCTTTAGTCATCCAGACCCTTTCTTTGTTAAGAGGACCATGAGCACAAGCATTGAATAGTCGATTTGGCAGGCTTTTATGTACATTTATGACATGTGAAAAAAAGCTCTGGAATTTGGCAAGTTTGACCTCGCCCAACAGTTCCTTGGTTGAGGTTATGGATCAATAGAAATGTTTTACACACTTCTTTCTCCATCTACCAATAATTTCGCAGGATTTTTCCTTACTGAGTTTTATAAGTATCTTCTGGATTTCTTAAAATAAATAAAAAATGTTGATTACTGGGGTACTCTAGCATCATTATATAGAGGACTACATGTACTTACTTTTTGCAACATGCCAAAGATCAAAAAAATGATTTATTACTGGCTTTCCAAGTTCTTTGCATATTTGTGGGCACTCTACTCTCATCCATTTACAAATAGATTTATGCCTGTCTGAAATGAATGATGTGATTATCATTCCAGTAGTAAGCAAGTATGTGAAAGCTCTTTGGTGCCCCATAAACTCCATAGCTGTACTGCTACCAGCTTCGTTAGCCTGCAAATAAAATTACAGTGTACATGTATGTGTAATTTACTAGATCTTGTTCTGGTTACATAATACTATCATTCATGCATTCTGTGAGAAATAAAATGTTTACAATAAATTATTGCAAGCCTTTATCAGTCAAGTGGAGCCTAGCTCTGTTGTGCTGTCCCACACCTTCCATATTTTTTCTTTTCTTTTACATTTTTTCTATACTTATAGTTATATATATATTTTAGTATAGTCGTAATATAATTTTATTTTAATGTGAAGGTGAAAGTTTTGTTTTGTAAGTGAATAAAAACTAATAGCAAGGGGGATGGGCCATGAACTGGAGGTGTAGGGAGTATTTAGGCAAAGAGTGGGGATTGGAAAGAGGAAGACAGAATGAATGAATGAATGAATGACTTTATTTAACGGGGGTGGCACATAACAGCAGAGCCAACAAATCTGTGGCCCTCAATACTAATTATAACTAATTTACAATATATAATACAATATAAAACAGGAAGTTGTCAATTGGAATGTTCAAAAACCTACATGTACCAAGATACGGGGAAAGGGCCCAATACAGGACTAGGTCATGATGTAAGTCCCCCCACAAGACTTGCTCTTGATAGGTGTATACATGTAAGTCAGAACTCATTTTTTTATTTCACTGTTAACCTAATAAATTATGAAATTGACTTTTCATATAATACCTGGATCAAAATGACATCAATTATAAGACCAATAGTGCAACACAGAATTGAGTATGTGCAATATTTGGCCGAATGCCCCATTGAGTCATGCCTTCCATCACCAGCAATGACGACGTTTTTCCCATTGAGGCTGTCAATCAGTTTTTGCTTGTATGACCGCCAAAATTTTACAATGCTTGGAATTAGTAAACGTCGCTGGTGGTAGTAGTAGGTAGTTTCATGATAGGCCAGAAGATTCATATGTTTGAAAACCAGCAATAGTTTTCGAATGGAAGCTCCTGCACACAGAACTGCAAAACTCAGCAGTAAGTTGCATGCAGGAATCCTCCCCAAGAGCTTGGGTTGGCTTTCCCATACAAAGACCTGCTGGCATTTCAGGCACTTGGTGGTGATTGAAACATAAGTTCCCACTTGTTTTATGTCAACATTGGGTTTAGGGTATAGACAATAGTGACAGAACTGAAAAAGGAGGAGTAGCTTTGACAAGAAAACAATGACTTTTGGTTCCTTGCGGGCATCCTTGTCATCCACATCCAATCTACCAATGATAAAAAAAAGAGTGGGCTAATAATTAAAATTAAGAAATGGACATGCATATGTAATTTGCATAGAGTATATATGGATGTTGAACTGTAAGTGTTATGATGCTGATTATATAGTTAGGTTGAGCACTGCAATGCACTAGTTTTGCAAACAACTTATAGAAGAACAGCAAACCTGGCGTCACATGTAACTTGTTGAGCTTTAGTTTCATCATCTTGATAATCTTCACTTTGGTCATCCTCTGCCATTTCTTCGGGCTCTTCTACTAGGGTGGGTTGCTCCTCCATATTGTAATCACCAGGCATATCTTTAGTAGACGTATGTAGATCATTATCAGGAACCCATGGCTCATCATCACATTTTTGTCTTTTGTTTGTGTTTTTGTTTCCAGAAAAATCATAATAATAAGTCTGAGTGGCTATGAATGAAAACAAATAATATTATCAATATTCTTTATTGAAATTATTATCGTTTTGATTGTTTCTTACTTGATTCGACGACTGCAGGTTTTTTGGTTGTGCTTGTCAATGCACTTAGAAGTTCTTCTTCAGATTTTTTCAATCTTCTAATTTTAGTTTGTAGATTTTTGATTTTATTCTTTGGATCAAGGACTGTTTTATCTGTAGGACTATGACATGAAGAATTTGATACCTACAAGATTAATCACATCACTTTGAGTGCTATGTACAAAACATAACAGAACAGTGTTTGCACTACATGCATTCTAAAAATATTGGTGCTACATGTAGATTATGATTTTTGTAAACATCATCATTGACACTTTTAGTTAGACTTTTTTGTTGCTTCTATGACCTATAGTGCAATTATACAAAAATGTTTGTCTAATCAACAATATTTTGTAGTATTTGGTAATAATAATTGAATTGATAAAGGAAAGCACTAAACAGTTTTAAATAAAAAACAACAGGTTAATGGATGTACTATAGGTAATGAATTGTCAACTTACATCAGAATGTGCAATCTCATCTTGAGGTTTCTCCAACTCTAAAGTTTCTGCTACTGATAGGCAAGGAAATGGCTCTGAAACCTACATATTTAATGAAATAAATGTTTGAGTTTTATGGCAGCATTATGATTATAGGGAATGTTTAAATTGCCAATTAACTTACTGATTGTGCAATTTGATCATTTGGTTTCTCCGACTCTACTGTTGCTGCTACTGATGGCTGACAAGGAGGTGTGTTCGATACCTAAGTAATCAAATAAATTAAGTTTTATGACGGCACATGATGCCAGGGAAATGCTTAAATTGCCTACTTACTGACTGTACAGTTGGAAGTTCTAATTCTACGGCCGTTGCTGCTGCAGCTGTTGCTCTGTCATGAAGCTTACTAGTACGATTCCTATGAATCCCCAGGTCTTTGAGCATCTAATAAGCAGGGAAAAACCCGCAAGATTACTAAATTATGCAGTGAGAAAGATTGCAAATAGAGCACGATCGTAATGATAAAAATTGAAAATGAAAATATTCCGAGCTCAAATTAAATCTTTTGAAAGCCAAAACAACAAGCATCAACAAGAACCATCGCTTTCGCGGGAACGGAGATCAGTGAAACTTGTCAAACTTGGCGGGTTGATCGAGACTCGCGGAGTTCATCAACGTATGAGTTGATCCTGGACAACAAAAAACAGCATACTTTCGCACCAATTTATTTGCAAAAGATACGAACGAATTTTTGATTAACAATGTTAAAAATCTGTTTATATTTATCATACAAGTTGATCGTAAAACTTACCTTGCAGCGCGCTCTGTCACTAAGCTTGTTGTCACTTGCACTTGTCGCACCGCTAGCACTTGCAGGAATCCAAATTGTTGGAACCGACCCTTTTATTAAAAATCTTCTTATGCCTTCCGAGTTCACTCGCCGCTCGAAGCAATTTTGCTCAAAATGTTGTGAGCACACAGCAAAGCGATTTTGCGGCTCGAAATCCGCTCGATGTGTGTCCAAGAAACGCTTCCACTTCATACATTCGGTCTTGTCTATTGGCGATTGATGCAATGAAATTCCATTTTTTGGGTCTGACATGTTACTACATCCTTGAACAACGCATCTATTAGATGGCATGATGAATTTGTGACTTGTCTGATCTCTCTAGCCGACTTGCGAAACTTCTACAACTTGAGACCTACTGTCTGACCTACATATTCTCTTGGTCTGGTATTTTTATCTCAAGTAACTGACGTCACTCGATTCGGACCAGTCTCTTTACCGTGTGACTGATCAGGCGACATCTGAACAATGGCGAACATAAACAAAAAGCGCTAAAATGAAGGACTTACGCTCAGAGTTTCCAAGAGAAAATCACACAACTTTTTATTGATGTCATAAAGATCATAACTAAAGAGGTTTTAAGAGTTTGTGAGAAAAGTTAAATTTTCGTAGTACTTTCGTGCTAGTCCCCCTTTAAACAGTAATTTGTAGTATAGTAATTTGTAGTGCAGTAATTTGTAGTGACTATTTTGAAATTAATTTTCATGGTACGGACTGTGTAGCGGCAGCCCAAGGCGCCATCCTATGCTCACAGTCTACCATGCATGCATGTTCAGTATATTTTTTTGTTTCGGCCCTCAGGCCGAAACGTTACTGTGTTTGGTTTGCTAACCCATAATTTTTGGCTCGTCTGTCAATTAGCTGTCATACTTTTATAACACATCCAATTATATGTCGCATTCTTTTCACGTCTATTAAAAAATTGTTGGTGAAAACCTACCAACAAATGTTATTTGACGTGCCTGTCACCGACATCCAATCGCATGAAAGGAAGCGCTAAAACGTTTTGCAAAGATTGTGTTATCTATTGTTTATTTGACCGTGGGAACACCCCTTTCTGATTGGTCGGGAATAGAACTTGTAACAATCATACACGCCCTTTTAATCACTTGTGTGAAATTAGCCAATCTGGCACGAGAGGAAATCATAGAAATCTCGATGAATGCTTTTACGCTCTATTTATAATAGTCATTGGAAATTTTATGGCAAAATTGTCATTAAAACACACGGATTTGCAGGATTTACAGCTCTAAACTAAAGGCCGTTTATCGAGGTTTGTTGCATTGCTGCATTGCAACATTGCTTAAAAACTTTCCGCTTAGTTGAGTCACAATGAATCCCGCTGATATTAATGAACAAATTTGATTTTCAGTTTACATTTTTCTTTGCAAGTTAGAACTCCAAGTCTCGTAAAGGAATCTAAAGGGTTTTGAGCGGGCTGAAACATCATTGCTTTGAAGCAATATAGGCTTGTTTGTAAAGCGCCTAGAGCAGATTTTGGATAGGCGCTATATAAATGATCATTATTATTATTATTATTATTATTATTATTCCCCTGTATTCCCCTGTATTCCCATGTATTCTCATGTATTCCCCTGTATTCCCCTGTATTCCCCTGTATTCCCCTGTATTCCCATGTATTCCTATGTATTCCTATGTATTCCCCTGTATTCTCATGTATTCCCCTGTATTCCCATGTATTCTCATGTATTCCCCTGTATTCCCATGTATTCCCATGTATTCCCCTGTATTCCCCTGTATTCCCGTGTATTCCCATGTATTCCCATGTATTCCCCTGTATTCCCATGTATTCCCATGTATTCCCCTGTATTCCCGTGTATTCCCGTGTATTCCCATGTATTCCCGTGTATTCCCATGTATTCCCCTGTATTCCCATATATTCCCGTGTATTCCCCTGTATTCCCATGTATTCCCCTGTATTCTTATGTATTCCCGTGTATTCCCCTGTATTCCCCTGTATTTATACATGGGAATACAGGGAAATACATGGGAATACACGGGAATACATGGTGGCCGAGCGGTGAGAGCACCGGTGTGTCACCGCTGTGGTCTGTCGTTCAATCCCCAGGACTCAGCATCACATGTGGCTTGAGTTTCTTGTTCGTTCTCTCCCTTGCTTCGAGGGTTTTTTCTCCGGGTTCTCCGGTTCTTCCTCCCTCAGTAAAAACGAACGTACTAGTTTCGATCTAAGCTGTGCTCCGTGATCTGACATGGGTCGTATGGTGGCTGCTACGTGTATGTGTATGTAAATTTGTATGTAAATGTGTGATTGTTCAATTGTCTCGTAATGAAAGCGCCCTTGTAAACCTTCGACTCGATCACGTTGAGCTGCGCCCTTCGTAATTCAGCACTTGGTTGCGAGGAAGGGTGATGAGCTACCCCAAATTTATTTGTTTATTTTATTTATGGGAATACGTGGGAATACATGGGAATACATGGGAATACACGGGAATACACGGGAATACACAGGAATACAGGGGAATACCGGGGAATACACGGGAATACAGGGGAATACCTGGGAATACAGGGGAATACAGGGGAATACAGGGGAATACAGGGGAATACAGGGAAATACACGGGAATACAGGGGAATACATGGGAATACAGAGGAATACAGGGGAATACAGGGGAATACAGGGGAATACATGGAAATACAGGGGAATACATGGGAATACATGGGAATACATGGGAATACAGGGGAATACATGGGAATACAGGGGAATACAGGGGAATGATGTGCATTTTTGTATATACATGTGCCTAGAATTTCAATGGATTATATTGATGGTGAATGAAGTACCAACCAAAAATGCTAAGTGAAAATGTGTGTGTTTTTGTTAACAGGCGCTAGAAAAGCCTACAAGGCCACCAGGACAAGCTGCGCAGAATGGACAGGTAGGGACTATAGAAATATTTGATTAAATTTAGGTTATATTTAATATTTGGTTAAATAATATGTTTTAATTTTTGTTGGGAGCGAAGCGAGCAGCAACACTATTCTTGGTGTGGGATTCCTGTGTGATTTATGACGTCACCTTAATATTGATCCACGAACTCGATTTTTATGTACGGTGGTATGTTCATGGCGAACCTTGATGTCACAGGGATGAATTGGGATTCCTGTGTGGTTCCATTCGAGAGGTTTTATGTTTCTCGAAGTATACATGAGGGTTACAAAATGCTAAGTGTATTTTTTCGAGAGGGAATGTTCTGTTACTGGTCATATTGCATATTACTGTTCGAGTCGAAGCTTGTCTACGAATCAATTCAAGCCAAGATAATAAGTATGAAGTGAGGTCGCGCTGAGAATCTCTGCAATATATTTGGTTACCCTATGAAAGAAAATTTTATACTTTGTATGTGATGGAATTGTATTTATCATTCGTTTAATCTAAAGCGTCAAATACAGTAGACAATGCGGTATCTTTGACCGTGATACAACGTACAACTAGCTTTTTAAAATCAGTTAGTTTTATAATCATTGCCAACTAACGCTAGCCGTTTGTGATTGTTTGAAAAATTGCTTTTACTCAAAGTGCTAAATATTTTGAACTGTGACAGTGTGTCCAACACTGATCCTGGAGAATTATGTTTTGTAGTTCAACATTGAAGGTCAACTAGCAGTGTTCGTCACACAACGCACAAGAGATAGACAAGAAACATTTCATATATCAGAGAAAGCGGTGTACTTTCGTGAGTTTTAGGGGAACAGTTCTGCTAACGTGGATACACCAGCTGTTTTCTGCTCGCAGCACTTCACTTTCTATTAGAAATGGCTAGTTATATGTACTTTATGTGTGTGCTATATAAATGTTGGGTAAAAATAGTACAGGATACCATATTTTATGTTAAAGTTGACCCTAATTAGGACCCCATCACAAGTCCTGTCCATTTTCATCTAACTGAAACCACTTTGAAGAAAACTGCCACCAAACTTTGGGGCCATACAATAGCCTTTTCTCAAGATACTATATCAGTCAAAGCCTTGGTTTCTGAGCATACCATCATTTACTGACAGTGAGGATTGCCAACAAAGCAGCTTTAGATCGTTGCTAATTAAACAATATATATTGTAGATACATGATATCAAAATATATAAACAACTAATGTAACAAGGACTAGGCTTTGCATACAGGATTCACTCAACTGTATCTTGGGAAATGGACATTGTGCGTTTAGCTTATTGAACTTTGATGTTTGGCTTAAAACATACATGCATTTCACAAGGTGGAACTCATAACCATAGAGAATTAAATGGATAGTAAACATCCTTCCAGCAATTTTGTCAATACAAAGTGCAAATTGAAAAATTTTATTGTAATTCAATCTTAGTGTAATCCTATTTCAATTACAGAATGGTAGAGGCCAGCCACCTGTACAACAACCTTATGGGCAACAACAACAACCACCTTACCAACAACATGGTCAACCCTATCAACAACCACCACAGCAGTACCAACAACCAGGAGGACCTCCACCCCAACAGCCATATCAACAGCCACAACAACCATACCAGCAGAGACCTTATCAACAACCACCCAGACAACCTTATCAACAGCCCCCACAGCAACAGTATCGGCAACCAGCACCAGTACAACCATATCAACAACCACAACAGGCACCATATCAGCAGCCTCCACAACATCAACAACCACCAAGACAGCCATATCAGCAACCTCCACCACAGCAATATCGACAACCAGCACCTCATTATCAGCACCCTCCACAGCAACAGTACCAGCAACCACCAAGGCAGCCTTACCATCAACCACCACAGCAGCAGCAACAACCTTATCCTGGACCACAACCACAAGGTATGATTTCTTTAGTTGTAGACTTTCTAATTAGAAGAATGTCTTAGATTGGCTAATTGCCCTTGCACATAAAGTAGTGCAAGAAATTACAGCAATATGGCTATGTTTGTGACCAGAACATTATATGGCCATGCGTAAATCTCCAAGACAGCATGTAATATCCTCTATAACTCAATGCTGGTGACAACCACATTGCTGTAACCTCTGAAGATGCTCATATGATACTTCACATGGGATAATTATATTCCTAGGGGCATGAGTTAAATAGCTTGAGTTAGGGTGAAGGGTTAGATAACTTGAGTTAGGGTTTAGGGCTAGATAACTTGAGTTAGGGTTTAGGGTTAGATAACTTGGCAAACACTCATGTTCAGATGCCAAACATCTATGATTATGGAATGGTTGTGCCTGTAAATTCTAAACAAGTGTGTATGCACACACTTGGCTTTGAGTTAAAATATTTTTTTCTTTTACATTAAAGACAAGATGTGATACATCTCTCAATTTTGTTATAATTCTTGCTTTCTTTTATATAGGCCCAAGAGGTCCTCCACAACATCCTGCTTCAAGTTATGGCAGAGGTACATGAAGGGCTATCAAAAATATTTTGAAATTTTTTCCTTTCATTTCTTTACTTTCTAACAGGGACGTACAGGATTTTTTACATGATGCATGATCAAGC
This sequence comes from Telmatactis stephensoni, assembly GCA_029948255.1. NCBI lineage: Eukaryota > Metazoa > Cnidaria > Anthozoa > Actiniaria > Isophelliidae > Telmatactis > Telmatactis stephensoni. Next base: position 532,341 of record JALIZF010001827.1, on the reverse strand, counting down.
ATTTTCATTTTTCGTGATTCAGAAATAGAAAGAAACATTTCTCATGATTTGTGAAAAACATTATTTACAGGATTTTGTGGTCTTTTTCTATGCGAATCACTGAAAAAGTAAATCAAATTGTCCCAGTTCTGTGCTTTTTAGTTTTATATTCAATCTCAAAGTGCTTATGTAACGTAAAGAATGCATGAACGGTGTAGTGATAGCATAATTAAGTAGTTTTCTAGTTGTCTTTCCTTTTATTTCGGAAATATATCAGATGGTTGTCTATGATTCGTGATTTGATGGATTCAATTGACAGTGAATCATGCTGTGGACCCCGCCTGTACGCCCGTATTCTAACTCAAGTGGAGGGTATAGTCATGGTATTGTTAATGAAAATATTTTTGTAAGTTGTATTGTCTTGAAATTTTAGGTGCATATCAACAAGGACCTGCCTCCACCCCAGGGAGTACCTGGTAGGGGTCCACCACCATCTCAACAAGGTCCAAGACAACCACCACCTCAACAGTCTGGCCAACAGTATACTCAGCCACCTTCACCTGGGGTAAGGGTAGCAACTCCTGCTTTGAGAAGTGACTTGTATCATGTGGTTACAAAATATTTATACTGTATACTGTGTAGATGTGTGTACTAATAAATTTTTATACCATAGAGTACAGCCCTATCCATGTTGACAGTACATTTTCAGTTTTAACTCAACCAAAAATGCATTGATCAATAGCCTGGTTCCTGAAAACACAATTAGCATTTTTCCAAGATTAATTAACTGAATGGTATAGGTTTTCGTCAAAGTTAACACTACTTTAGTGATATCAGGTTTTTGGGATCCCAGGGCTTGTGGTGTGAGGTACATGTAGATCTTTAGATAATTCATTTACTCAAACCCCTTGCAGCTAAAAAACTGAATCTGAATGTCAACAGCTTTTTCATAAGCCTCCATTTCACTAATAGGACAAGCCTCTTTTTCCATATGTCCATTTTATTGGGATATATAATCATTCCACAGCCACTAAAGACAACTTATTTGTTTGTAGGCACCTTCAGAGGCAATGTCAAGAATGACTATCAGTGAAGCACAGCATACGTAAGTACAGAATAACAAAGACCAAGATAAGTTGTTAAATGTCTTATATTCTAACTTGAGGGATTGGTTTGTTCTCGTACAGGCAAACTGGAGAGAGGGGTACTTCAGGAAAAAGGTAAGAATCTATTGGATTATTCAAAACTGGAACACAGAAAAGACAACTTATTTCAGTGATTTCTTAGATGCATTAGCTAAAAAACTGTTTATTATTTCAGTGTTCCTTTGAGTGCCAACTACATTCCTATCCATAATCCCAACCAAGGTTTCTTCCAGTATTGTGTTAGCTTTAGGTAAGAAACAAAACTGTTCATTACTATCTTCTAAGGAGCTGTTTATACTGTATGAAGGTGAGCTGTTCCTGATAAAGGAAAACAAAAAAATAATTATCAGGGACAACTTGCCTTCATTTTATCAGGGCCCTAGCCATCCTCATTGTGATATTGTATGACATTGTGGTCATTGCAATGATGAAGAAAACAATCTTTGTTCAATTTAACCACATTGTCAAGCAAATTACAAAGTCTTGTACATGCTAAAATAATGCACATGCTACACTGTATGTGGTTACTATGAATGAAGAAGAAGACAATATATACAGCTGAAGTTATGATGAATAATAATAATGGAAACTTTATTACATTTTTCGCCTAACTCTACAATTGCAAATCTCGCTACATGTAGGTAATTTACAATTGGCTACTTGAATCCTATACAAAAACTATGGCTATTATACAATAATTTTCTTTGATAAGACTAGAACTTCATCAGATCTGGATCATTCCAAGCTTTGTTTCTACTACTACTACTACTACTGCTGCTGCTGCTGCTGCTGCTGCTGCTGCTGCTGCTGCTGCTGCTGCTGCTGCTGCTGCTGCTGCTGCTGCTGCTGCTGCTGCTGCTGCTGCTAATCTTCACCAGCTAAGAATATATATCTGTTACCACTGCAAAATTATTTTCTCAGCCCTGAGATAGACAGCAAGGATGCAAGAATCAGGATGGTGAACCAACACAGAGAATTCCTTAAAACTAAAGCCTTTGATGGTGTCACCTTATATCTTCCAAGAAAATTAGACAGAGAGGTAAAAACATCTATAAATACATTGTGGAATGATAAACCAGTTTCGATTTTTTTTTTATGACAAAACATAATTATATTTACATGCAAAGTTTATCGAGGCACTGGATATTTTGTCTGGGATAACATGATGTTTGAGTTAAGGTAGTTCCGGAGCATTAGATTTCATCAATGAATTTCCTTTAAAATCCTGTCATTTTAAGATAATTGTTTGGCAATTCTAAAACCGAGAAAAAAAGAAGGGGTCACCGTATTGGTTTCTGAGCTATAAGATGTCGTAAAAGGTAGTATTTTCAATGATTTTCCTCGATTTTTTGCAAAATGTACGTAATCCATATGGTTGAAGAATGCGAACAAATTTTTTCCGAGAAACACCTTGACCGTCTCAAAAGATAGATATGAGGTTTATCTAGCAGTTGTAATCATATGTATTGTTTGATGAGTTGCAAACATGATTAAAAGGGCATTCTAGAATCAAATTCCTACCCAATTACACGCTCCAAACTCGTGTACGGACTGTAAAAATGTAGAAAATTTACTACAATCCAATCAATGAAGTTGTATTTTTATTTTTTAAATCAAAATAGTGACAAGTACTATCTTGAATTAAAAGAAAAAACCAGGGGTTCACCATATTATTTCAAGAGTTAGAAAAGCACAAAAGAGAAAACACACCGAAAACAATCACCAAATATCACCCATTTTAGTGATTTTCTTGCCGGCTTTTTCGATGGATATGATAAACTGAATTTAAAAGTTTCGGGTTAAATACCTACATTACATAGTGTACAAGATTTCTTGATTAAAGTTTTTCCAATATTTGGATGACAAAATATAATTTTTCTTTACTAAAGTGTGAGTTTCTACGTTTTCAATCGCTCGCTTACTAGTGCCCAGACTCCCCAAGGTAATACCAATGCTCTTAAATAAAAGTGCGTGCGCTCGAATGCGCGCGGGAAATGCGCAGTAGCAAGGGTCCGGAACTACCTTAAATTGGTCTATCTGAACACTGGTTGTTTTGTCTGTGGTGAGAGATGTTCTTACTAGTGAGATGTCTACTTTGACAGGTTTCCTGTGATTGACTAACCTTTTAGCTCAGCTATGTCCCAGTCTACTACAATGGCTTTTAGAAGGAACTAGGAAGCGAGGGAGGGATAAAGGGAGGGATAAAGGGAAGAACTAATAAAGGAAGAAGAAAGAAAAGAAAGATACTGTAGTGATAATAACAATGTACTGTTACCTCACATTTCAATATATTTTTATTTTCTCTCCATTGACTTGTTTAGGTTACTGAGCTTATGTCAGAACATCCCTATGATGGAACTAGAGTAGCTGTTGCTATAACCTTTACAAGAATTGTTCCACCTGATGACTGCCTACAGCTTTATAATGTATTGTTTAGAAGGTAATGTAGAAAGACCTAGCATTATCTGTGGAACAGAAGTGATATCAAATTTATACATGGTTCACAACATAGAATTTCTAACAGACCACACAAACCATTGCTAGATTTCAAGCCATGAGGACTGGGTACTGATCCCTCAAATTTTGATGGTGGCAAAACAAGATTTACATAGTCAGATAGAGCACATCGAGTTTATACAAATTTCTGAATTTTTGTGTTAATCAGATCAATATATTGAGCAAATTACGGCCCTTCAAAAATGCCATAATTTACAAAGAAATGTATGGTTGCTAGACAAAATGACTGGCAACCATACATTATTTTCTTTGTATTTTTGAATGGCTGTAAGTAATGGCTGTAAGGGGGAGAGGGGGAAGGTGTTTGACTGTTGACCAAAGAATTACTGTTATAGTCAGAACAGGCCACTGTTGAGCACCCTGGTTATGAACAACTATCTTATGCAGTGTTCCTTCATGACTAATTGTATTGTACCTCATTCAGTGGTACAGTGTTTCAGATTGCTGTCAGCCTTCAGAGATTTACTAAAGGTTTCCTTACTAAATGTTCAAGGAAAAAAATGCCAAAACAAAATGTCAGAGTTCATTTTTGAACATACATGGAAATTTATCTTAGTAGTATAAAAGCGCGCAACCAAATCTTCATGAAAATTAGTTACCTTGTACCAAAATGTCAGAAACTGAAGATCATTAATAGGATAAATGTCCCAAAGATATTGTAGCAGAATCACTGGTGATAGAGGAGACTTGGTATGACTATGAAAGAGCTTGTGCTGCACTGTGTTGTGTCTTGGTAATTTGATAGCATGGTAGACATTTTCATAGTCATACAAAATCGACTCAATCTTTGAGGTTGATAAAATAAACCATTTCCCTTCATCTCAATAATTGTTTATTCATTCATTTTCGTGTTTGTTTTAGGATAATGAGAATCCTCAAGATGAAACAAGTTGGTCGTTACTACTATGACCCATCAAGACCAGCCAACATACCTCAGCATAACATAGAGTTATGGCCTGGGTATATCACTGCAATACAACACTACCAAGGTGGCTTAATGTTACTGTGTGATGTATCACATCGTCTTCTTAGGACAGACACCTGCTTCAAATTCATGTAAGCTACACTGGATTATGATATTGACATACAACTCCATAAATAAGCCCCATAGTTGCTAAAGTACCTTTTTGAAACTTATTTTAGAATAGGATTAATACAATTATATATAGGTTGTGGTTTTGAATTATTGTTGGTTTGGAAAACTTGCAAACAGGTTTGATTTTGTTTCTGTCATTATCAAAATCTGGAAGAATAGAAAATAGAAGTTGAACTCAAAATAATATTTTCCAACCAAAGTAAATTCCAAACTTGTTTACAGGTCACCCATTATATATATTGCAGCTGCCTTTTTGGATGGGAGAAGTTCACCTGATATGAGGCTAGATACATTTTGTGGTCAACACCACAAATACAAGCAGTATTCTTGGCTCAAAGGTTGCATTCTTCAGTAGCAGAATTTCAATGTTTGCCTTCTATCATTATTTATTAGGGTTGACATGTATGGAAAATACAAAGAAAGATTTGAAGATGAGACTACCAAACAGTTAGTTGGTACTATTGTTTGTACAAGGTAAAACATTAGGTTTGAAAACACCACTTATTTTAATAACTGAGCATTATTATTGCCTCTCTACTGTACATAACACATCAGGAAGCAATCTAAAGTGTAATAAAATTACAGCAACTTCATTTTGGCACTTATGATGGAGGGATAGACAAATAGATTAATGAGCTGATATCAATTGGAAGAATGGATAGAAAGATGTATTACTATGCATTCATAATTGTTTATTTGTGTAGATATAACAATAAGACGTACAGAATAGATGATATTGAATGGAAGAAGAATCCTCTTCATACCTTTACTTCACACTCGGGAGAACAAATGACTTATGTGGACTACTACAAGTAAGTACAATACCATCTTTGCTTTACTGGTTGAAAGGTTCTGCCTTTGAAGTTTGTCTTTGCATGGCAGCATTATAGACAAGGCCTCCAGGAATAAAACAAAATGATGAAGTGAGGACATTTTTCAACATTTGACACTTGGCCTCTGATAGTCCTGTTTGTACTGTATATTGTAAAGTGTGTTTCCAATTTTCTTGTTACAGCTGAACTTAGAATAGACCTTCAGAACAAAAGCAAGTGACACTCTGTGCTAGATCAATCAGTGGTCTTGTTCAATTTTTACACTTGCAAGATTGACACAGCCTTCCTTTTCCAATGCATCAAAAATAGTAGTTCTGTATTGTTCATTTAGGCTGTGATAGAAGCTTACATGTACATTTCTTGATTACTAAACATTGTTAGACTTGATCTCTATTGGCCCTCCCACCAACCTGTGCATTTTTTAAATATTTTTTTTATTGCACACTGAAATACAAAATTGCTATATATAGACACTTACAAATTTGTTTTCATTTACATTTTTTTACATACAACATATATAATATTTACTATTGAGATTTTTTTTTAAACCTGTGCAGTTAAGGAAAAAGATAATACCCTGCCCCTACCCTAAAAATGTTATGAAAAAGAATTGAAATAATGAATACATAGGACATACAAATTCTGTCCACTCTCCCCAGTGGAATTTAGGTTGTGCACAGCCATGTCCCTTCCTACTCAAAATGATGTCCTTTTTTACTCAGGAAAAACTATGGTATTGAAATCAAGGATCACAAACAACCTTTGTTAGTTCACAGACCTAAAAGAAAAGACAATGAGGGAGGAAGAAGGGTAGGTTATTGAGTATCAAATATTTTTGGTTCCTGTTTCTTTTCCCCTTATAAATACATTGTTTTGTCTTTCATTGAGCACTCCTTTTCTTTACTTTTTATACCAATTCTAAATGTATTCTTTGTATTGATACTGCTATTTAAAGCAGGACTACATGTATGTTGCAGAGGTTTCTTTAATAGACTGCTGCGCACTTTACAGTATTTTACCTCTTGTCACTGGCCATTTTATGTTGGATTCCATATTTTGTTTGTACAAACAGCCTGCTATTTTTTGAAGGCACCAGACACTCCTAATGCAAAGTACTGTGTGAATCATTAGCAGTGTCAGTGACGTCACTTACTCTACCCAAACATTTAGCTCCATGCATTTTTTTCTTTTCTAACTTTCTTTCTTTTCTTTTCTTTCCTTTCCTTTCCTTTCCTTTCCTTTCCTTTCCTTTCCTTTCCTTTCCTTTCCTTTCCTTTCCTTTCCTTTCCTTTCCTTTCCTTTCCTTTCCTTTCCTTTCCTTTCCTTTCCTTTCCTTTCCTTTCCTTTCCTTTCCTTTCCTTTCCTTTCCTTTCCTTTCCTTTCCTTTCCTTTCCTTTCCTTTCCTTTCCTTTCCTTTCCTTTCCTTTCCTTTCCTTTCCTTTCCTTTCCTTTCCTTTCCTTTCCTTTCCTTTCCTTTCCTTTCCTTTCCTTTCCTTTCCTTTCCTTTCCTTTCCTTTCCTTTCCTTTCCTTTCCTTTCCTTTCCTTTCCTTTCCTTTCCTTTCCTTTCCTTTCCTTTCCTTTCCTTTCCTTTCCTTTCCTTTCCTTTCCTTTCCTTTCCTTTCCTTTCCTTTCCTTTCCTTTCCTTTCCTTTCCTTTCCTTTCCTTTCCTTTCCTTTCCTTTCCTTTCCTTTCCTTTCCTTTCCTTTCCTTTCCTTTCCTTTCCTTTCCTTTCCTTTCCTTTCCTTTCCTTTCCTTTCCTTTCCTTTCCTTTCCTTTCCTTTCCTTTCCTTTCCTTTCCTTTCCTTTCTTTTCTTTTCTTTTCTTTTCTTTTCTTTTCTTTCCTTTCCTTTTTGTAATTAAAATATTGCTCTTTAACATTATTTCAGTAAAGTTTCAGCAAAATTAAACTGAATGATTTTCATCACAATTGGTCTCACTTTAAGATTGTAAAAGTATTTTCAACTTTTTATGTGAGCCAAGCCTCTGTCATTTGATATAGACATGGTGGCCAGCCAATCAGGACATGCTTTATATCTCATTGTAAAATCATATAATAACTAAAATATATGTATACCTATATGATTTAATTATTTACTCTCTCTAATCAGGGAAGGCCAAGTCTGGAAATAATCTGTCTTATCCCTGAACTGTGTAGCATGACAGGCCTTACTGATGCTATTAGGCAAGACTTTAGAGTTATGAAGGTATGATCTCTTAGACATAACTCAGCCATTGTTAGTGGAAGGCAACCTGTTTAAAAGTTGTTATTATGATTTGTTACTTATTCACTAGTGGATTTGCAATCCACGAGTTATAGTGAGGGGTCGAATATGCAAATGAGTCAGGTTACTACTTCGTGTATGACAACTATTCAATCTATCTATTGTCTAACTAGAATGGTGCCATATATAAAGTAGTAACCTATTGCTGGGGTGCATGTGACGTCACGGCAGCCATCTTGGTTGACCTTCAACAAAAGATTTCTCATTAGTGTTTATTGTTTGGTCATCCAACATGGCTACTGCTTCATTGTCTTTGGATTCCCAAAGGTATGGATGCACCCCAGCAATTGTGTCACTCACTCACTCACTCACTCACTTTCCTGTAAACTTCTGGTCTGTCAAACTTTACTTCCGGCCTATTCTCGATAATATGATACAGTGCTTACTTCTGTTAGAGTCGTTTTCGTATGAGTGGGAAAATTACCGTACCGTATCGTAACTGTACCAGTATCATAGTTTCTATAAAAACATTCGAAATTCCTGCTGTAACCGAATTGTATCATAACCATACAGTCAGTTCCCACTCATACTCTATAATAATTTTCGGCGATCAGTATAGCACTCGGGAAGCTTTGAACGTAATGTAATTGTTTTAGATTTGTGTGCAACCAACAATGTCGGCCCTCGATTTACCTCGTGCTCTACATGTGCACGAGTCTACACTCTGTGAAGATCGATTATACGTTTCGGATGTTAGGCGAAAATGCCAATAGATTTGAATAAATAATTTCTTATTCCTTGCCACATTCTTTATTGAACTACTCTCAGTTCCCTCTGCAGCTTGGAATAATTTCACATCTCCAAGTTGATCGAAGGGTTCGATACTCGGATGTGAAAACAATGGACTTTGTAGTCTCTGTCTTCAAACAACAAAAATTGTCGCAAGTCCAATATCAACGAGTCATCTAAGCATTTAGTGTTTGTACTCTACCAGCATGAGAGTAAATATTGAAATAAAAAGCAAACGAAATCATATTTGAGGACGAACTGCCGCTTGCTGAAACTGGAGATACTGGCCGTGGAATCGCTATGGCCCGGCCGGCTGAAACGGCATCAAAAAAGCGTATTTGAGTTTAAGTTTGGTGGCTATTATGAGTACTTTTATGGAGTTATTTATTTTATTCATAGCGACATTTGGTTCATAGAGAAACTTCTTTCATATAATTTGTACATGTTGAATAGTTTTGCTAGGGGTACAGCCATAAATTAACAATATGTATAAAAAATATAACCTTTTGAACAATAAATTGCTTAGTAGCTAAAGAGGTTTGTTGCTGGCTGTGGGCCCAAAGGTACCCTGTTCGAGTCCCAGGCAGACCGGTTTCTTTTTTTTTTTTCTTCTTCTTTTTCTTTTTCTTTTGCTTCATTATCTTCTTTTTGTTCTTTCATACTCAAGTCTCTTATTTTTCACTAAAGAAATTACATTAGCTGATATTATTACCGGTAATAATTATCCAAATGACTCTTTCAAAATTCCTTTAAAATCTTTACAGGTGGGCCCAATCTTAATATTTAAATTTGTGAGAGCAATGATTTATCATTTAGAAAAATATATATTGCTTTAATTGATTTATATTTTTGCCTTCAAATAAAAAACTCATTATTTAACTAAAATTTATTTTTGAGCTTCCTGTGGTCATTGTTATCAGTCAATCCCAGGGGTCAATCCACGAGTTACTTCGCCATTGGTGGGTTGTTACATGTACTGTATATTGTTTTACTAGGACATTGCTGCTCACACAAGAGTTGGGCCAATGCAGAGATTAGATGCAATGAAGAAATTTATCCAGAATATTAACTCAACACCTCAGGTACTACTATCGTTCAAGAAAATTATAACTGCTTTCTTGTTCTGTAATATATGATAATTTAATTTTGTGGTAAAGTATATTTGTGTTTTTTTATTCAGGCATTGGAACTACTTTCAAATTGGGGTTTAAAACTTGACCAGAATGCACTACAGGTAAGAGCTTTTTAATGTCGAGGAAATATGTAGTCGTGTATATCAGTTTGAACCCCAAAATATCATGCTGTCCAGCCCTATCAAAATGTGCCAGCAGTGAACAATACACAGCAACACTTGAGTTTCTCCATTATTAATTTTAATTTTTTTATTCATTTTTTTCGTTTATTAATTTATTTATATTCTTAGACTGAAGGAAGGCTCTTTGCACCAGAGCAAATCCGATTCCAGAACACCAGCGTTTCTGCTGGTAATGAAGCAGACTGGGGCAGGGATGCTGTCCGACAGAAAGTCATCTCAGCAGTTGATCTCCATACCTGGATGGTGTTGTTTGTCAAGAAAGACCAAAGCAAAGCCTTTGAATATGTGAACATGATGAAACAAGTCACACCAGTAATGGGTATTAATGTTCAAGACCCACAGATGATAGAAATACGCGATGACAGAACAGAAACCTACCTTCGTAACATCAGAGAAAACCTGCATCCAAGGGTACAAATGGTTGTTATCATCTTCCCTACATCTAGAGATGACCGATATGCTGCTGTCAAGAAGTTGTGTTGTGTGGAAAGTCCTGTACCATCTCAGGTACTACCATCCAAGCTCAGAACAGTTTTTGTTTGAATGTGAATGTCTGTCATGTGCTGCATAGTTTTTGTGCATTTTGATTGGGTAAGATATCAGTGTTGACCTATCAAAATGATGAGACAGACTTTTTTGCACTCATGTAAAAACTGCTCTTCAGTGTTTCAGATTACTGTTGGCCTTTTGAAGATTTACTGAATTTTTAAAGAAAGCATTATTTTGTTTAGACAAAAATTTGAGATGGGATGTGGCTATTTTCTAGGACCATATAATGAGTGGTCTAACAACATTGCACAGATTTCTCATGAAGTGACTTTGTTGTTTGGTAGGTAATCAATGCAAGAACAATATCCCAGAGTAATAAGTTACGCAGTGTTACACAGAAGATAGCATTACAAATTAATGTCAAGCTTGGTGGCACTCTATGGGGAGTTGACATTCCTTCAGTAAGTACTTGGTTCTTTAGGCTTTGCATGGTTACTTCATAATAGCCACCATGTTGGATAACAGAAACAAAACAAATCTCTGTTCCCTGAGAATTGGGATTCTTTCTGATCTAAAATGATTTTATTGTCCTGCCATCCAACATAGCTAGAGTCACAAGATCATCCAAATCCTCTGTAGATAATAGTTGAAGAGCAAACTTAGCATCTTAGCCACTACTACAATTACTTCTCTGACTCTATTATTATATGCATCATATTTGGCCCCACATGCCCTCTCTAGAAAACCTGTAAAAATAATCATGTTGGGGGGGCGGGGGGTGGCATGTGGATTTTCAATTAAACTTTTTCAATCACATCAAAACCACATTTGTGAAAACCAAGAATTGACTGAGTTCGGGCTGGACGAGAAAAGATTGGCTCTTGTTCATTCTATATGGACCTCACTACACTTGGTTCATAGGACCATGACTGCAAGCCAAGTATTTACCTGTCTGGCCCTCCCATTATGCATTGACAAATATTAATTTCAACAGAAAAGTCTGATGGTTGTTGGTATTGATGTATACCATGATGCTGCACGTGGTGGTCGATCAGTTGGTGGTATGGTTTGTAGTGTCAATCAAAGTCTAACACGCTGGCATTCTAGAGTATGTTTCCAGTCACCTGGCCAGGAATTGATGGATGGTCTTAAGATGGCTCTTACTGCCTCTCTGAAGAAATACCATGAGGTAGGAAAAGAATGATATTTGTAAAATTTCAATAGAAAGAATACATTTTAAAAATGAAGGGGCACCAATCGAAATGGCCTAAGTGACTTTTCTGGTAAAGTTTGCTCCAATAATCCAAACTGGTATCAATAGTCTTTCTAAGCCAAATCAGCAATGTGTGGTTATTTCTTTTATTTTGAGAACATCACTTAGGTTATTTTCCTGGACAGCCTTCAAAATAATGATCTGTTAATGTAGAAAAAGATTCATGGATGTCCATTTTGACTTTTTGTATGGATGTTTTAGTAACCTGTATTTGATAATTTTGTTATCATTGATGTAATTTCAGGTCAATAATACTCTACCTCAGCGTATTGTTGTATTCCGTGATGGAGTAGGTGATGGTCAACTAAAGATTGTAGCAGGCTATGAAGTAGAACAGTTGTCAGAATGTTTTGCTTTGTTTGGAGAGGCTTATGTGCCTAAGCTGACTGTCATTGTGGTACAGAAGAGAATCAATACTAGGCTCTTCCTATCAGAGGTACAATGTTTACATCTACCATTCTTTTGGTGATATAAATTATCTTGTTTGATGTGGACCCCTAAAATTGGCAGCTGCCATATTGACATGCAGAGGCAAAAAATATTCAAACTTGTTCAATTAAATAAGATAATACTACAGCCAATCCGAATGGCCTGTAAAGACCACAGGAAAAATCCTACTAGACAATAAACACCTTTTCTGAGAGTGGAATGGAGCCTCTCATGAAAAGCTACTTATTACCTTTATAGGCCAATCCATGTTTTCTTACCTTAATTTTAACAAGCACTTAATTGTTATGCTTACCAGGGCCGTGGACCACAATCTAGACTAACTAACCCTGGTCCAGGAACAGTACTTGACCACACAATTACCAGGAAGGATTGGTATGTAAACTGTTTGCCATTCAGACTGGTAGGATAGTTGTATTCAGTGGTCGTAGCATGAGTGTAAGTGTTTTCTTTATTGATTTAATGTTTGTATTCCAGGTATGACTTTTTCCTAGTCAGCCAACATGTACGACAAGGTACAGTCACACCTACACACTATGTAGTCATCCATGACACCTCCAAATGGAAGCCAGATATCGTACAGAAGTAAGTTCTAAACAACTGATAGTATCAAGAAAACCACTTTACACAATCTCTGCAAGTCATCTTGAATTCTTTTCAAAGCGATCACATGAAGTCAATATTTGCATTACTTTACCTATTAGGTTGGCTTACAAATTAACTCATCTTTATTACAATTGGCCTGGTACTGTCAGTGTCCCTGCTCCTTGCCAGGTAATGACCTTCAATTTGTTTTTATCCCTTTCCCCTACATGCCCCTCTGTTCCGTGCTCCATTCCTCCCTCTCAACGACTTTCATTTGAATTTTTTCCACCTTTTTGGTGTAATGAGTCTAACTCAGACTTTTTGTCCTTGTTTTCAGTACGCCCATAAGCTAGCATTCCAAGTTGGCCAGTCTATCCATGCTGAGCCATCCCATGACCTGTCTGACAGACTATTCTTCCTATAGTCTTGTATCTATCATTTAGACCCGCGTTGAATCATCGTAGTTAAAACTCGTTCCCAAACCAAACAAATCATTCATTTAGAATCGTATACGCAAATTACTCTCCATTAACTTGGAACATAGAGTCAACTAAAGACAGTGTATGTATAGAAAGCTATCCTGTCTTGACGTGAGTTGCTCCAATCGAGTTCAAGGAATGTTGTTATAATTGAGTTCTGTGAAGCCTTGCTAATCAATGGTCTTTGACTAACCACGGCCAGTGGGTCCAGAAGAGTGTTGCAACTCTTCCTTCCAGTTGCACCTGATTTCGAGGAGAGGCAGGGGCAAGTCCTTGTAGTTTCCCCAACCTGATTACGCTGATAAAAAATAGACCACTACTTTAATGTCACAGGGTTCACACTCTCTTGGAAGGACATGGAATTTGATTTCTTATATTCCCAGCTTGAAATGAGTCATGGAATGATGAACTATGTTACAAGCCATTATAACATATTTCTGCTATAACAGAAATGGGTATTGTCACAACACACAGGGTGTCTCAAAAGTTTTTGTCGTGTGTGTAACTAGAATAGCTTTTTACTGAAATGCGCTAAACTACTAAATGTTTTGCCCACTATATTGTATCAAGTGCGATAACTTTCAGAGTGATAAGAAATAGCACATTTTTGCATGCCTGTTTGATAAAAAAATTTCCAATATTTTTTTAGTTTTCTTTGAAATACATTCCAGAGGCTCATCTATAGATCTTTGAGCTTGTAATTGATATAGTTAGGGCCCGTTCACATGAAGGCGAGTTGTCACTGGTAGCACGGGAAAAGGGAAAAGAAAACTAAAAAGTTATTCCTGCTACCAGGGGCAACTCGCCTTCATGTGAACCTTAGCTTTACAAAAATGTGCATAATTGAAAGTCGACCGATTTGCTTTCTTTTCCCTTGGGGCCACAGAAGAAGTCAGTCAGCTTAACCGGGCCCGCTCAACTAGCCACGGTATGTGAGCGACCAACAAAGGAAGCGCATCTGAGTAGCGAACAGACCGACTTATTTGAAAATAGTTTTGGGAAATTTGGAATAGTTTTAGGAGGAAAGCGCAAGCCAGTAACGTATATTTTAAGGCCTCATTGATACTGAGAATACACTACAAAATTCTCCATGAAATGCCGAGAAAAGGCTTTTGCATAAGCCAAAAAAGGATCATGAAAAATGTGGTCACAAACATTTGAGACACGCTGCATTTCTTCGTGGAATGTTAGATTTTTTCCAAAAATGTTTCAGTGTCGGGTTAGAAATGAGGGAACTTAAACTTTTTGTGTCATGTACTAAAAGCTTCAGGGATGTAACCACTGTCAGTTTTCAGATCATGAAATGGATAAAAAGTAATATGGAATTTGGTTCCAGTTAATTGTGTGAACCCTGTGATAAATCTTAATTTTATCGAAACAGTAGTAGTAGTATTAAAGTCAAATTTTGACACCCCTTTCCCCCCCCCCCCCCCAACCCCATTTTAGTCCACTTGTTTAGAACCATTGACAGGCTTCCTTCGTTCATAGTGATAGGAATATATCGTCTTATGACCTACTGTCACCAAGTCGAATTTTATGTTTTATTTGATATTTTAAAGAGATGATAAATGTTACAGTTGAAATGTTTAATTATAAATCTGTTGGGTTCACTGACAACACAAACAATGCTCTGCTTGAACGACTCAATAAAAGTGAAGACTGAGAAAGATCGACATTTTTGTCTTTATTGAGCCATCAGGGCAGTGAAATAAAACGTAACGTTGGACGTAATTCCTAACGTCAGACGTTACGAACACTGGTTTATCTGGCATGAACGTTGGGTATTTTACAACTGGTCCCAGAAGAACACTGGTTTATCTGGGATGAACGTTCAGTTTTATTCAACTGGTCCCAGAAGAACACTCGGATGGTAGGGAAGAACAGGCGCCTTAGTTGTAAGCAAGGAGGCTCTTTGTATACTCATGTTTCAATGCGTTCAAGGAATTGAGCTTTTGAAAACGGGAAAGTGAAAACAAGCCTATATTGCTTCAAAAGCATTAATGTTTCGGCCCTTTTGTGAGGCTTAATGGATGGTTCATTGTCAAGGATTTAGCCATGATTTCTTGACAAAGCAAATTAATCAGATTAGCTAGTGAGGTTTAGGGCCGGTTCACACTGTACTAGCGACATAAGCATAAGGGCAAGAAACATACGAGCAAAATCGTGCAACTTGTCGCGCAACATTGTTGCAAGTTGTAGAGCGATGTTGTTCGTATTACCGTACTGCAAAAACGCGCGAGTAAATTTACTCAAAAACTTGACTAGTAATTCGATGCATGCACAGTAACTCTAGTCATTAATGTGAGTAAATATACTCAGTTATTTGAGTGAATGGTATTCATTCCCGTAACTAGAATTACTTATGTACGGTGGCCCATAAGGGCCACCACTTTTAGTTCTCTGCTACTTTTTTTGCTACTTATTTTGCTACTTTTTTGCTACTTTTTCTGTGACTTTTTTCGCGCTCTTGTCACGTGACCATGAGACCAAGATGGCCGATCAAGCTGACATCGATTCGGTAAGTTCCATCTAAATCTTGTTATGGTGCCCATGAATTCCTGCTGGATTACTGCTTTTTTATTCATTCCTGGAGGATATTTGCATTACAAGTTTTACCATTAAGCTATCAACTTGGCCTAAAGTGACTGGAGTTCGAATGGATGTACTGCCGAATGGGAGAACGAAAACTGGCTATAGATCTATATGAGAGTGCACGCCATATATCAGTGTACCGGCGAACTCCACAAAGAAACACACAGACAGCTAGATACGTTATTATTGTTGTTTCAACAGTTCTGCTCCAGTGATATCTACTAGTCTGTACAAAAACGTGCAATTAGACAATGCATATTCAGTTTTATTTCACGAATACATGGCATGCACTCTATATATCTAAAGCCGGTCTTCGTTCTCCCATTCGGCAGTACATCCATTCGAACTCCAATCTCTTTAGGCCAAGTTGATGCAGGCAATTATTAAGAAAAAAGCAGCAACAGCCATATTATGATAGCCTAATAGTAAAACTTGTAGTGCAAATATCCTCCAGGAATGAATAAAAAAGCAGTAATTCAGCAGGAATGGGCACCATAACAAGATTTAGATGGAACTTATAGAATCGATGTCAGCTTGATCGGCCAAAAAAAGGAGCCAAAAAAAGGAGCAAAAAAGGAGCAGAAAAATTTAAGGAGCAGAAAAAGGAGCAAAAAAAAAAAAAAAGGATCGAGCAAAAAAAGGAGCAAAAAAATTTAAGGAGCAGAAAAAGGAGCAAAAATGGAGCAAAAAAGCTAGTAACAGAAAAAGTAGCAGAAAATATGGCAAACACTTAAATATGGCAGAAAAAGTAGCAAAAAAAAACGGTAGCAGAGTACTAAAAAAAGGGTACGGCATGTCGGCCCGATTTGAGTTTTATTGTGTTTTGCACTCCTTTTTCATTCAAAAAACGGGCCCGACACGAGAAAGCGAATCTGGCCGATTTCTCTCTGACCTCTCTTTTCCCGAACGAAGCTTATCAAAAATCGTGCCGACAATCGTGCCGTGTAAATCAGCCTTAAAAAGGTGTAGAACCCAAAGAAATGAATAACTATGACAATACCAGACAACCCAATACAAACATTAAATTTGAGGCATGTCAGCTAGCACAAAAGGAGGCTTATCGAAGCTCGTTACTAAGCCGATTTTGAAACGATGACCATCAAAGGAAGACTACTCCCTTTAAAATAACAGGCCTCATTTGCTTGTGAAGAAAGTTATTGAATTCAAATATATAATCGAGCTCAATCGTTGACCGTTACTTTCTCCAAGGTAGCATGAAGCTGCATGATCAGTAAACGGCGAATGATGACTCGGATTCATAAGGTTGTGGTCTCAAAATAAGTTGGGTTTCATCTGAAACATGAAATGATGACAACAATTAATAAAAACTCAATTTATATAAAGCGTACGTTTTTAGCATACATTTTCTAAACATTTTCTAAATCTACCCCTCCTCCCCCCTTCTCTTTTTTGTTTAAGGGCAATTGAGCTTTAAAAATAGCCAACTATTGCAAAGTTGGCCTAGGCCTATACTAATGATATTATTTGATCATGAGCATGAGGGTGACATTATTTCTCATTTCATATACATGCACTCGATTTCAGAAAGGTTTTCCAATACATTTTTGCAATTAAAATCACCAAATTCCTTGAAATATAAAAAATCTGAAGAAAAACAACTGTGTTATGCCACGCCTTTCATAGTTTAGTCATTTTTATAGTGTAGTAATATTTGCACTCGGTACTATCCAGTTTAATGGTTTAGTATAAACACTCATATTGTTCAAAGCTTTGTAACAAGTTAAGCTTCGTTCAGCATTTTTATGTAAATTTAACAAATGTGTCAATTAGATAGATTGACACATTGACCTTGCTAATAATTTCTCGAAAGTCAGTAAGTCTACCAGGTAAGTTTCGAAACTAGAAAGTTGATCGAAGTCCACTAGCAAATTTCCCTTTGCAGTATTATGTCAAAGTTTGTAACTTAAGCCGTTTTCCTAAAATGGAAATGTTTTGCTAGTTTAGAAAGTTAAATGTTTCGCTTTTAAATAGATGCTAGTCTTAATTTGAATTAAAAATAAATAAAAATTAAAATTGTGTAAGCTAGTTTTATGCAGCTCAGCTAAACTCGCAGGAATCCAAAAACTACATTTCGGGTGTTGTAAGTGCTTCGCTTGGCTACTTCCTGTTTTTATGCAAACGATTAACAGCGTTGATCCGTGGTGCATACACATGATTGTGTCTTTATTGTATACATGAATGGATTGAGATGCAATGAAATCTTAACACGCTGTATTCTATATATGACGTATAAAACTTTAGCTCAGGTACGTTTCTATATATTTTCTACGCCTTAGTGTTAAATGTTGCCGGCTTATACCATTTCTATATATTTATACATATTTTTGCATGGAATTTAGAAATACTTGATCTCTAGACAAGAAGACAATTATGTAAACAGACTGAAGCTGAGCTTTCAGAGAGCAGAAATATTCATATCATTAAAAATGTTTAATGAAGATATAGCTATTTCAATTGACGTTGTCGCTGAAAAGCCTAAAGGCTAAAGCCTTTCAAATATCTTTTGTGTACTCACAAACCTTTCTGTAGGCCGCCTCAAAAATTAAGGAATATATGTATCCAAGTTGTAGAATTTGCAAGCATACAGGGAGTTTTTTATTGTAATGATGTCACGGTGATAAATGTTTTCATGAATTCCGCTCTCAAAGCTTTAGGCTTTAGGCTTTTTTTCAGCGCCAACGTTAATTGAATCAGCTATATATGCTTTCGTTAAATCGCCAATCGCACACTCGTGAAAACAAATTCTATATTTTATTTAAGGCCAAGAATTCAGGCTAGACTTCGTTCATGTACTAACTATGCATAAATTTTGGAGCGGTTTTTTGATGATTCAATTTTTCTACTTGGTATACAATCAAAATCTACAAAAAACGGTTTCAGTGAGAGCGTATTTTGTGACAAACTAATTTAGAAATCGACAGAAACCTTACTGCTAGTGTTGGTGGTTAGAACATGTTAGAATATATTGACGCACCCGGCTGTGACCTAGCTACGATATACTACACTGTAAATAAAGCGGATAATGAAAACAAAGCGAAACAAAACAACTTAACCTTCAGATCTATATAAAAGATTTTGTTTTGGTGAAAGATAACATTCGGTTTTTCTCATACAGTCATTCTCAAAAAGGTTGTCCTAGGTGAAAAGACGTTTAGTCGTTGATAATTAACTCATTTGCATTTATCAGATTTTCAATTTTCTCGCAGGAATTTCAATTCAAAATACCAAAGTACATTGCATATTATATATTGTGTATAGTGGACTGTAGCAGCTAGAGTTAAAATTCTTACCAGAAAATTGAAAATGTGATATATGCAAATGTGTTTATTAATGCTAAACGTCTTTTCATCTGGACAACCTTTTTGAGAATGACTGTATCTATAAAGTGATTGCTGTCAGACACAGCAGCAAGTGAAAACTTAACGTCTGTGCATGTCTCCAACTTCTTTTGTCTTGGACAAATTGACAATTTTGAAAGGATAATTTCTAGCTCTTCGTACTTCTGCACTCAACTGTAATGCTCCGAAAAACTTTGGGGAGACTATATACGACTCTCTTTATGAGAGAGGTAGCCCTAAGCCAGGTTAAAACCGTAATTGAGGCCACTTCCGTTCAGCGGTTCGCGCATACTCGTCATGTTATCACTTGCTGTTGTCAGACACAAATAACCATGCGACTCGACACGTGATGCAGTGACTGAAAGTTACTGCGGTTTTTCGATTTTCTGCGAACTCTGACATTCAATCGCCAATCGGCGTTTTTGCTTCTGTCAATCAAGGAAAAATCACTAATACGGGAAATGATTAATACCAAAATGACAGTATAACTTTTATATATCGTCTAAAGATCAGTCATTTCGTAGGATTTTCAACCAAACAAAGTTACTATCACCATATCAATAAGTTCAATCAGTACATTTATCGATAGTTATTTTGAACATCGTCAAAATCGTCAAAATCAAAGCCGTGTCCGAGCGTAAGTATGACTGTTTTTGATTTGTTAGATGTGATAACCAAGGGAGCACGGCAGAATGATTTTTCGGTCTGTATTTTGAATGGCAACCATTTACCAGATCCGAAGTCAGTCAGATCGGAAATAACGCTGGGTCGTAAAAACACGAGCGAATGGGCCAGAGCTCAAGATACGAGCGAGCCCCGAAGGGGCGAGAGTTCAAAAAATTAATGTAACAGCTCGGAATTTCGGACAAGGCTTACCAAATAATCGCGGGCTTAAACAAAAAAGGCGCAGATTTGTTTTCATGCGACAGCGTTCGAAAGTGATGGTGGAGTTGTTCAAAGTTGATTCTTTCTTGTGATAAGTTCTCTTGTAAATCAGTGAAATTGCTGGGTTGTTTTAATTAAATGACCTGATAAACCACACATGGCGTGGATAAAGTAACCTGCAAGTACCTCTCAAAAGTCAGACATCAGAACCATCAAGAGAGCTTACTTCAATAACTTGTTGAGCCAGTATTTCCAAACATTGAAGACTTTTCTGAATTCTGACCAATTTTCGACTTCGAAGTGTCTTTTATGTCGCATGATGAAAGCAGGATTGTACGAGCTTCTTACAGGAACTGAACAATGAGTCACCTTGAGGGGAATTGAAAGGCGAGTAAACCGTATTGCACTTGTAAATTGATGTTATGTTTTTCACTGAATGACAAAGCCTTGAGATGGTTTTTGTATTTATGAAGACATTCCAAAGTAATTGCAACTCTCCATTTTTTGGTCCAGATCTGACACAAAAAATGTTTGATCAAACAAAAGATGTTTGGTCAAAATCTAGACGAACTCTCCAAAATATTTTTGCTTTTTAAATTGTTTTTACATATTGGACTTCGGGTGAAAAATAGATTTTGATTGACACACACACCAAAACGTCTTCCACTGACGCAAGTGTAAATAAATAAAATTGTTCTTCTTCTTCTTATTATTTTATTTATTTAAACATAATTATTTGCCACAACATTAACCCCAAGAGCGAGGCTCATCTAGGGATTCTATGTTCTAGAGTTTACAAATAAGCATACTCTTCAAGGTTGTGCCTTTTACAATCAATACGAATAAACTTGTTTAAAGTTTATTTGTGTGGGGTTTGTTTTCTCTTGGAATATTTGTAGTTCTAATTTTAAATTTTAAGAAGATGTAGCGCGTGATGTTAATGAGGCATTTACGTAAAAACTAGACAAACTCTCCAGAACAAAATGTATATTAATAGGATTCTAATGCATCGTATAACCAAAGCCTCTTTGAAAACATTTAGTCAAAATTGGATACGATTAATTTTTAAGTTGTCGTAAAACATGCGACGGCGAACATAAGATGACTTTTCAGGGTCCATCGCCGCAAACCCCAAACAACTTACTACCGAACATTTCGAGTAATTTGCAAATACTACTGGTTGATTTCATATTGTCTTTACGACAGCATGCAGACAGCACATTTTACCTTCGAAGATATTTTGGTAGACAAAACAAAAAAGTTTAACAAAATTAACGAGACGCCATCTTAATTTGTTTACATAGTTGTTTACGAATTTTCAGCTTTTCGCGTTAACACAGGAAGCCCGCTAACGCATGCGCAGACAAAATTACCAGCTGCTCAAAAATGTCACATCTTGATCTCTCGCCCCTTCGGGGTCCGCTCGTGTTTTTACGACCCAGCATTATTTCGGGTCAGCGGATAATCACTATTACCCTAAATGTCAAATGATGGCGACTGGTAAATCAAACACTCTGTTATAAGTCTGTAAATACAGACAGAAAAATCATTCTGCCGTGCTCCCTTGTGACAACGTAGCGGCTTATCTACAAATACGTACATTGTTTTTCATGATACTTTGTATGCTTGAGCATATCATAAGGGGAATCTATTTTGCACATAGCAAACACTTCCATACCGGCATTGCAAGTCACATTTTGAGATCTGGTTGTTTGTTTGTTTGGGTTTTTTCCCTTTAACTGAAATGATGGGATTTTACGTTTTTCGTCATTTCGAGACAAGTACCATGACTCTTTATTTCCTTTGGTGTTTTCTGATCTTCAGCTTAATTAAAAGCAACGTATATAGTGATTTTTAGAAAAATATCGATCGTACCCGGCTTAATTAAATGTGAGTTTGAATGAGTCGAGCACCAGTTTTCAGCCATATAAGCATGAGCAGTAGTGGAAGTTGAAGAATTGTCTTATAATGTCACGTCCCACTTGAAACGAAAGTCCAAAAAACAAAATATCTTCATCAGTTCAACGGTGTCTTTGCAAAGGCTGCATTAATTCTTAAGGAATTCAGTGGAAAAATCAAATAACATATCATGGATTCTGCATAAGCAATGGAGGCCTGTCGTATGATATACATTTACAGTTTTTCGCTTTACTTGAAGTACAAACAAATTGCACATAAGAACGCATATAAACCAACCATAAAAAGAGATTTGATAGAATATATTTAATTTCATTAATTAAAGATGAATTAGACGATTTTTTGCATGCAAGAGATCTCCAATAGGCCTATTTGTGCCACAGCGCACAAATCTCTGGGATTGCCATTAAGTGTTACAACAGTATGATATATACATATATCTTAATTTTAGATTTATCACATATTTAAAACGTCCATCATTTAACTGTATAATAGCCTACTTTCAATGTACTGGATGAGGGTGGGGTGAAGACCGGTCATTCAGGGGCAGTGACATGCCAACTATTAGTTACTATTGCGATTTCTCTATTATGAGACCGGAACCTTCGTTTTGAACATCGAGAGTGGGCTATTCAGATTAATATTTGTTTTTTTAAGAACTATGGACAAAGACTGTGCAACACAAGCAAGGACTTTTATCCGAGCTTGCCTTTGGTACGCAACGTCAAGCATCCTTTCCCTTAGCGACGAAGAGTGTATTAACCTTTGCAAAGAGCTTTTAGTCATATCCCTCTGGCTAGAAGACAAAGAAACGATGATGTTGGTTAGTAATGAACTGGGTTTGTTGTGTAGGAAAATGAAGCTTTTCAACGAAGAGATGCAATATCAGCAACTTCACCTATCCCTTGCAATTGAAACAAAGAACAAGGTTTTCCAAGTTAAAGCTTACGGCAATTTAGCACACATCTATTTATTTGCTAAACAGCCCTACAAATCGCTTTGGTGTTATGAACAGAGGAAGAGAATTGCAGTCGAAATTGGGGACAGGAAGAGTGAATTAGATTCGTGTGAGATGGTGGGAAACTTAAGTCTTATATTAGGTCAACATGAAGATGCAATCCAAGCGTACAAAGAACAACTTAATGTTGCCGTAGAGATTGGTAAAGAAATAGAGCAGAAATCAGCATATGTTAATATGGCGAAGGCATACGAGAAGATGAAACAGTTTGCACAGGCCATCAACTGCTACAAAGAATGGCTGCATGTTGCGTCAACGGAAGATGAACAGGAGAAAGCGCACGTCGTTATGCGTCTTGGAAACGTTTACTCACATGTGGGTGATCACCACAAAGCTCTAGAATGTTACGAAAAGGCAGTGAAAATCGCAGAACAATTACAAGACCAGGAATTAGAGGTTAAACTTTACATTAGTCTTGGACACTTCTATTTCACTCAAGGAAACTTTCTGCAATCCACTGAATATTATGAGAAAGAGCTAAAGCTTGCAATGAAGTTGGACGACAAAAATAGCGAAGAAGTGGCCAGTTACAAACTGGATCTTCTTTGTCAACTCTTTGGTGATTATGCTGACAACGTTCAGTACCATGAAAAAGCTCTGAGGATTGCTGTGGCTTTGGGCGATAAGGAAGGCGAGGCGTTGGCATACAGAAATCTTGGTGGTATTTACCAAAACTTAGGCGATCATCACAAAGCAATATACTGCTATGAAAAGAATTTAAACATTGCTAAAGAGATTGGTGACAAGAGGAGTGCATTTTATAGCAATACAATGCTTGGTATTCAATATCTCTCAATAAATCGCGGGAAGGATGCTATTGAGGTCTTCAATGAGTCCCTTGCTATTGCCATAGAGACAAACAATACAATATATCAGAAAATTGCATATATCAAAATGGCGGAAGCATTAAGTTCGATCCCGAATTTTATTCAAGTCATTAAATGTTACGAAGAATGGTTGAAAATTGCTTCGATAGACGACGAAGGGGAGAGAGGAAATGTCTGTCTTAGTCTTGGCAATGCCTATCAAGAATTGAAGAATTCTCAGCAAGCAATAAGATGTTATGAAATGGCATTAAAGACAGCAAGACAACTACCAGATCAGAGGTTAGAAGCAAAGGTTCATGGAAATCTTGGATTTTCGTATTCAGTCCAAGACAATTTTCAGAAGGCCAGCAAACACTATGGAGAAGAGTTGAAGATTGCGATCAAGTTGGATGACAAAAATATGGAAGGAGAGGCCTATTATCACCTTGGTCGCTTATACGATCAAAATGGTGATTATATCAATGCAATTGGGTCATATGAAAGTGCCCGCATGGTTGCTGTAGCTGCAGACGATAACGAAGGCGAGGCGAGAGCATGTGAAAATCTTGGTAATGCCCACGAAAGCCAAGGTGATCATAGTGAAGCTATCAAGTGCCATGATCGTCAATTACAAATCTGTGTAAACATTGGGTCGAAGGATGGACAAGTTCGAGCTTACAGAAGTTTGGGTATCGAGTACAAGAAATTGGGCAAGTTCAAAGAGGCAATAGAGAATGAAACAAAGGAGCTGGAAATGCGCATCGAAAATGGTGATAAAAATGGAGCAGCAGAAACCCATTATAACTTGGCGGTATCCTATAAATTGGTAGGCGAATATCAAGAGGCCCTTTCCCACAGCAAGGAAAGCTTAAACCTTGCGAAACAAACCGGAGACCGAATAACCAAGGGAAGAGCAAGTAAAAGTCTAGGAGACTCACTTTGGTCTTGTTATATCTTTGACGACGCGATTGAACAATACAAGGAGTCACTCAAGATTGCGGTAGAATTAGATGACAAGAAAAGTGAAGGACTTGCATATGCGAGTCTTGCACTGTGCCAGTTTGACGTTGGCACAAAGACAACCATGGACGACGCAATGGAAATGTTTGATAATATAATTCGCTTGGCAGACGAAATCAAGGATAACGAATTAGAAGACGTTGGATATTTTGGTAAAGGAGAGGTCTACAAGTCCTTGAAAAACTACGAAAAGGCTTTGCACTGCCACGAAAAATGCTTGGAAATTGCTAAAGCGACAGGCGACAAAGGCAGGATATCTTTAAGCTTCATTTTACTTGGACGTCTGTATGGAAACATGGCGGTTAAGCTTAATGAGGAAAAAGGTGAACAAGAGAAAAAGGAGAAGTGTATTACTACATCCATACAATTCCTTCAAGAAGGTCTCCAATGGAATGAATGGCGATTTGGTCAGCTTCAAGAACAAGATCATTTCAAGATATCTTTTCTGGATACCTTAATTGATGACTTTCATCTACTGACTTTAATACTACTAGTAAGAGAAGACCCTAAAGGGGCCCTTTTGGCATCTGAGCGTGGAAGAGCTCGAGCATTGAATGATCTTTTAATTTCAAAGTATAACATCAACCGCGACTTCCAATCAGGTAGTGATTCTATAACATATGACGACATAGAGAAGATGGTGACCAATTTCTCAGTCATATACTTCACGATTCCACAAGTGGACCATTTATGCACGTGGACAGTTGGTCCTGGCCAATTACATGTATCAATGCAAAGTGCTAGCAAGGATGGGCTTCCAAACGTTGTGAACAGTGCTTACGACGCGTTGAAAGTTAGACAAGCCCACTGTGAGGACCGATTAGTCCAGACAGATGACCATCAAGAAAAACACAAACTAGCAGTAAAATTTCGAGCCATCAACGACGGCAGTGAGGAACTTCTTTTGTCTGCATGCAAAATGGTACGATGTATATCAGAAAAGGATCTGTACGACGACGACAACCCCAACCCATTGGAAATTCTTTATAATTCTTTGATATCTCCAGTGTTGGATCAACTCATCAAAAATGAGATTGTCATCATTCCTGATGGCGAATTGTTCAAGGTGCCATTTGCAGCTTTGCGAGATCCAAACTCCGGAGAGTTTCTTTCTGAGACAAAATGCATTCGTCTTGCACCGTCATTGACATCGTTAAAGGCTCTGCAGGAAAGTCCAGCAGACTTCCAGAGTAAGACAGGCGCACTTATAATAGGGAACCCCAAAGTTGGTAAAGTGTTGTTCAGAGGAAAGACCAAAGACATCATCGATCTACCTTGGGCCGAACGAGAAGCTCAAATGGTTGGAGAATTACTTGATGTTGCGCCTTTCATTGGATCAAATGTCACCAAAGAGGTCGTCAAGCAAAACCTTCGAGAGGACGTAGCTTTAATTCACATTGCAGCACACGGAACGACAACTGGAGAGATATTTCTGACCCCATCTCCAACTAGTGACATCCCCAGTGAACAAGACTACATCCTGACAATAAAAGAAGTCCAGGAAAGTGGTGTTCGTCCTCAACTTGTTGTGTTGAGCTGCTGTCATAGTGGTCGTGGTGAAATCAAGGCAGAAGGAGTGGTTGGAATGACTCGAGCTTTCCTTGCTGCAGGAGCTCGTGCTGTAGTGGGGGCTCTGTGGGCTATCGCTGACGAAGCTACCATGGTGTTTATGAAACAGTTTTACAACCACTTGAAAGAAGGAGAAAGTGCAAGTAAGAGCCTCCAACAAGCCATGAAAGATATGAGAGAAATACCAAGGTATAGTGATCCACAGTTCTGGGCTCCCTTCTTTCTTATTGGTGATGACGTTACTATCAATGTGGGACAAGTTATGTCTTGAGTTCTTGTGTCAAATTATAAACTTAATGAACTGCAATATCTATAGAGAACAACACAACATTTTAAAACAGTCTAGACAATACTTGTGAAGCTATTCAAGATCGTCTTGTTGACACCGGTCTATTTGTTGACGATATTTGAACTGACTAATGTTCTCATATGCATGTAAAAATGAAATCAGTCAGAATATTTGGTCAGGACCCGGGTGCCAGGAAGATCAGTGTGTCCCATTGCTTTATCGCTGGTGTCAACCGTACTTTACCAAACAATTTTTTATACTGCAGTTTCACTGAAAAGGAGGTTATTGTCACAAAATGTTTTGGCTAATGTACCGATGAAAGTCAGTCAAAATTGGAAACTAATTATTCCAAGTGTCAATTATTTAACGAAGAATATTAGGAAGTACTTTCCCAAAGTTCTTTATTATTAGCAAATTATTGGCGAGAAATTTTGGATTAAGAATATAAGAAGTAGGGTTAAGGAGATGACATCATTTACTTCTAATTTAGATGTCAAAATAATTAATAATTTTTGACCATCTCTTTTGAATATAAGGGGAATGATTTGCTTGTTGATTATATAGGCCCTAGATAACTTCAAGAGTTTCATCTCATTTCTAATTTTGACCGATTTTCATCAAAGTGACCCTTTAACCTTATATCGATAAAAGAAACTTGAAAGGGAGGCCCGTTAGTAGCTTAGGTAGGATATATATATTTGAAATCCGAATGTAGTTTACAGCCACTGAAATGAATAGGTTTATCAAAGCTAATAATTAAAGAAACGGCCGGGAATTAAACCCACGACCTTTGCGATACCGATAAACCAAGGCAACCACTGAGAGGGCGTTGCACCAGCATCGCAAAGGTCGTGGGTTCTATTCCCGTTGAAAGCCTAATTTTTTCGGGCTTAATTACAAACTATTCCTTTAATTACAAAATGTTCCTTTTTTCGCGCGCTATTTACAAGGATTGTGCACGTTGAATTCACAACTTCAGAGTTAACGCAAAATTCGAGGCAATGAAGTCCTTTCGGAATGCGTGCGTGAATGAATATCTATGAATAACATAGCATTCTTAGTAAATAAAGTCATTTATATAATAGAAAAATGTCTTGATTTTCGCTCTTACAAATGGCGCTAATTTTTTTTGTAAAGCTAGATTGTTCTCATTTTAAATTCTGAGCGAAAGCTACCAAAGACCAATGAATCCTTGCATTTCGGTCTTACCACCGAACCCCTCTGCCCTCTTCGCGTGCCCTAGCTCTTCACGAACCATACAGTTTTGAGAATATTAATGTAACGTATGAGTAAAGTAACAAAAAAATCACTTTTCAAATAATGCTTTATTTATCACATTGATATTGGTTGTTCTCGGATCTTTATGATCGCACGCATCTCACAGCTCCAATCAACCTCTCGTCCATTTTTATCAACTCTGCAATTCTACTTTGTGTCTTGGACCGTTTTCTGAGGTCACATACCATCTTTCTTTGTGATGGACTTAACCTCTTAACGGTGTCATCATCATCATAGTCATCATCATAATCAAAATATACATATCCTGGATCGTCTCGCAGTTGGTTCTGTTTGCAGTTGGGGAATTTAAAGCTGAACATTTCGGGTAATGAGGCGTACCCAACTTGTCGTCGAATTGCATCTTTAGAAGGCACGTCAGTCATCCAGTTTTGGGAGCATTTTTGCAATTCTGCGTTTAACTCTGATGAGTATTTATTATACAACCCGTCAAAATCATCGCGACCATCTCTACATCTGCAATATGTCAAGTTCAAGGTAAAGTATAAGTGAACAGTTATAGTGAAATAAACAAATAGAACTATGTAATGTAAAATGATTTAGATGTCAGATCAGTAGTGTGTTAGTACATAGTACACATCTGAATAAAACATGTTCAACTGCGATTTCTATTAATTCTTGCCAAGTTGAACGGCTGTGTTATTCAGACTAATTATGATATGGCATTTAAGAATTAGAAAGTTTCCTCTTCGTAGATAGATATTTTCAATATCCTACTCAAGCTTCCAGGCCACTTGCCCCATCTTCAGGGATTGAATGAAGTTACAAACTTTCAGTTACTAGCGAAAGGAAACAATACGTGAAAACAGCGCTCTCTCGATACAAATCACTATGTAAGTGCATTATATAGGAAAATTCATTGGATGACGAGGGAATTCCACGTTGAATTTCACGAGAAAAACGATATCGCACGAGTCGCGAAGCGACGAGTGCGATATCGTTTTTTCGAGTGAAATTCAACGTGGAATTCCCGAGTCGGGAAATGAATTTTCCTTGAATCCCATAGCGGACATAGAAAAAATAAATAGAGAAGATTTTGTCCATTTTTTCAAAGCGCACGGCAAGCCATTCAAGAGCAAGTACACAAAAATAGCCAGCGAATGAGAATGAAGCTGTAGTCGTGAATGAAAATCGTCTCACTTGCAAACTTACTTTGCTTCAAACTCGTGTCGAGTATTTGAGGAACAAAATTATTGTCAAACTACTGGAAAATATACTTTATTTGACTCCAATTGGAACTGGAAACCATGTAAACATTGTCCTGGAGGAATGTCGATCTCATGAATGGCAAAACAACACTTGTTTGTCGGGAAAAATGGTCTGAAGCATTTCACTTCATTGACACTGCGGAAAAAGTAAGCTTAAGTTAAGTAAAGTCAAAAATTGTGTTCCCCTAACTATCGACTGCTTGCTATTCAGACATGATAATAGTTTTCTATCTTGCTGGGTTTTTTGGTTATGTTTTGAATGCCTTTCTACCGGTTTTTTTGGATAATTCGTTCTGACAACTTCAGTTGAAAATAAATCGCTCAAACAAATCTATTGGACTGTGTATTTCTGTTGTTTTGTTTTCAAAAACATCTATGACTGCATCCGGATACAATCTATTCTTTATGTTTTGAAATAAGTGATCATTTTTTTCTACTGAAGGGATAAAAGTAATGTCGAAGTTGTCGAAAAACACCAGACCACGATCGACGGACTTCAAACGCTCGCTTTTCATATTATGTAGTAGGCGTAAAAATGTCCTTTTCCTATTAGTTATTGCGTCTTTTTCTTTGCTTGTTTTCTCATGATAATTTTTGGCAGCTATTGAAGTTTGTTTTTGAACTATTTTAAATTACGTTTCGCTAAAAACAAAAAGAAGAAACACAGCAATCGCGGGCTACCTGTGTAAGTATGCAATTCCACACTGAATTCTCACTCCATGTTTTACCGTCAATATCTTTGGAAAAATATTTTCCTTTGTCTTGAAATCTGTTGAATCTTTTTTATTGGCTTGTATTTTCATTTTATATTGAACTACAAAAAATAATTATTTTTCAAACACCGATTATGAGAAGGAAAAGGAATCAAAACGGTTGCGGGCTGCCTGTGTAATCATGCAATTCCACGCTGAATTCTCACTCCTCGATGGACTTGATAGCCAATCAGCGCGCGAGTTTCGTTGAAGTGCGACCTGTGAAGCTCGAGGTCTCGTTTGGAAACTTGCATTCACACGGACGTCAATCAAATCACTCGACCGATAGTCAAGGAGCTAGACCCTGAAAAAAATGGATTCGTTTAACCCATCCAACAGAAAAGGTCTTACACCAGATTTGTATTGGCGAAGAACTGCTGTTTATGACTGGGTACTATGTAGTCCCAATTTGTGGTAGAAGGATGTAAAAACGGCCAACAACTATTAGTGTGAATTTTATTCGAATTAAAACATGTTAGATTGTGTAAAAATGAGTGATTTTAACTAATAAACGGTCACGTGACAGTCACGTGACATATCATCCTTGCCTATTAGCATTCAAATTTTAGATCTAGACCTACTTGTTACTTTGTGGTAGTTTCTTGGACAATATGTTGCAAGACTTCAAATTTAAAAGGTAAACATTGGTTTAGCCTCATTTTCATGCTAAACACCATATTTGGGCAAAACCCCCTAATTATCTCGTTACTGGTACCACAAATTGGGACTACATAGTACCTAGTCGTAAAGAGCAGTTCTATACAAATCTGGTGTCAGACCTTTTCTGTTGGGTGGGTTGAACCAACTTTTAATTTAAGGCCTTTTGAGAAAATAGCTCCTTGACTACAATACAAATAGCGATTTGCAAGGAAAGTTTATATAAATATCTGAAACTCAAATGTATAATTAAGTTATGTAAATTTGAGGCATTCTTTCTTGGGAAAAAATTTAATTGACGTCCATGTGAATGTAAGTTTCCAAACAAGACTTCGAGTTTCACAGGTCGCACCTCAACGATAACGGTAGTATATGACCACCTCATCATTATACTCCGTTTGTCCTCTTTTGTACATCCGTATTCTCGACCACTTTTTTGATGCCGAGTCAAAGTTATGTGTCGGTTATGGGTAATCCTATTGTAAATTAACAAGTATAACATCACAGTTTTACCTTTCGTAACCGACTGCACAGTTTCATTGACTTGCTTACTGTATTTCTCCGCATTCTCCATCCCAACCACCAAGCTATCGTACACTAGCTGTGACGCTTTTCGAAGACTTTCACTTATGGTGATCTCACTAAACCTTTCAAAACGCCATCTTATCATGTTATCATTTAGCATAGCATTTTCTAACTTCGATTTATGAAGGGCAGAGTAAACCTAAGCAAGTCCAGAAAAAGAAAGAAGAGAAACAATTATTTATTGTATAAATTGCCTAACAATTTTTCAATAACGCGTCTTGAGAGTAAAGTCATGTCGTCTTCTAAACATCGGGTATTATAGGAAATGTAGAACTTTCCTTACCTGACTAACAGCATAGTTTTGCACCATTTCAGACATCATTGTGTTTAAAGGGCTCGCAGCACTGAATATTGTCCCAGTCATCTTGGTGACTTTGTCAAATTCCTTCAACAGCTCATCTCGTACTTTTCTTACAGTCCACCTGTTATTCTTGTTGCCTTCTCTAACGTATTGCTATAGCAATGAACGAATTGTGAGTTAATAAATGGATGAATAAACAAATGAATGAAAAACAGAATTGATTAATTAATCAAACAAATAATGTTTTAATTAATCAATGGGTGAACGAATGAATAGATGAATAAATGAATAGATGAATGAGTTGATTAAATGTGGATGGATTATAAAAAAATAATGAATTAGGTAATTAGTAGATAAATAGACATTATGGGTTCAACTTGATTATATTACAGTGTATTATATAATTCTCCTAAAATACCATATAGCTAACTACAAAATTACTTTTGAATTTTTCTACCTATCCAAATTAAGAATTAATTTGGACAGTTTTCATTTAGGGTTTTCTAAAGAAAAACTGAGCAATCCAAATTAATGAGTAATTTGGATAGTTCGTGTTTGACCAATGAGAATGCAAGAAAAACAATAAAAGTAAGAATTCAACCAATAGCGCTGCGCGTAGCATTCATTCAGATTTTGTGGAGAAAAAATGGCGGAATGTTTTGGACTGCAAATTTGCTTTTTACACCTACTTTATACTTAAAGTTTTCTGGTTTAAAGTGTTAGCGAATGAGGTGAGGAAAGTATTTATTATATTTTTGTGTAGTTTTTTCTGAAAAAATGACCCATTTTGAGAGAGTTTTGGGAGCCAGTTGGCTTTAATTAGCGAGTATCGGCCTCGCTGCTTACATGAAAACACTTTCTGAATGAAATTGGTAAATGAAAATGTTCAATTAATAGGACTCCACGCCTGTCCAATTTGAAAATAATTGAACTAAAAAAATTCCTCTGACTGCCAAATTGGACTCGGCCTACGGCCTCGTCCAATTTTGGCAGTCCTCGGAATTTTTTTCGTCCAATTATTTTCAAATTGGACAGCGTGGAGTCCTATTACATATACAAATTGTTGCATCACAGGTTAGCTTAAGTTGAGGTCTATTCATGCGAATTGTGTTGAGTTTTCAATCGATCAGGAACCAAATGAAGACAAAAGGTGGCACTTTATTTGTAACCGATCTAATTGTAGCCTCAGAAGAAATCAGTAGCTAGACAAGCCATATATAAGCAAGAATCCTTCAAAAATAACATAGGACGTCTTGACTTAAAAGAAAATTGAAAATTAGACAAGAGGTACACTTACCTTGCAGGATAATTGTAATTCTCCGAGTCCATATGGAGCAATTAGGACCTCATTATTCGATCTTCATCGCGCATGCTCTGTCCGGACCACACTTTAAAGCATTGTTATGCAAATGAAAGGAAGGTATAAAAAGGAACCGTTGGACAACAGTCTTTCTAGTGAGTGCAGGAGTGTTGGCCTTTTTACATATGAAGCTAAATAGTTGTGGGTGGGAATGTCATATTAATGCTTTAATCCCTGGTAGGGAAAACTGGATGTCATAATTGCTCCATATGGACTCGGAGAATTACAATTATCCTGCAAGGTAAGTGTACCTCTTGTCTAATTTTCAATTCTCCTCATCCATATTCCGCATTATGACCTCATTATGCGCTTTTTGAAGTCATATGGCAAAAGGTGGACAGAAGTATCAAATGAAAATATCAAATTGATTACTTTAGTCTTTATTTCCTAGTGCGTAGACTTTACGACAAAATAAGTTCGCCTAATGGAACATTAACAATGGAACGTTTGTAATATTTAGAGAAAGTTTGCTCCTTTGACCAATTGGCTAATTTCAAAATATCACCAACAGAGGCCCCACTTACAAATGCCTTAGATGTGGCGGCGCTCCGAGTACTATGGGCCTTGAATTCATTAATATCTAGTCCAGAACGTTTTAACATTTCTTTAATCCATCGAGCTATAGTGCTTGTGCTGATGGCCTTGTAAGGTTTACGGAAAGAAACAAATAATTGAGTTTCCTCCGACACACCTCGACACTGACTCGTTTGCTTTACATATTCTAAGAAATGACAATAAGGACAAATAGGTTTATCATCATTGGACAATTTGGGTACAATGACCTGCAAGCAATTCTTTCCTGGACGACTAGTTTTCAGTCTACTTGTGACATTAAATACTACTCGATTTGGCTCGATCTTCATATCATCAATACATAATGCTTGCAATGTTTGCCCTCTTTGGGCAGTCGACAGAGCTGTCAGAGTGGCTAATTTCACACTTAACTCTTTAAGGGACAGCTTCTCTAGTGGACTTAAGGTTCTCATATAATCGGTGACTTTGGACACGTCCCAAGTTGAACTGTAGCGTGGTAGAGGGGGTTTGGACACATAAACTCCTTTCAGAAAACGACTAACCAGATGATTAGATCCAACATCACGCCCTGTTACTGCGTGGATTGGAGTAGCTATCGCCGAGCGATACGTGTTAACAGTACTGGATGTCCTCCCTTGATTGTACACATTGAGCAAAAAGTCAAGAAATCATGTTACAGGTGCTTGAAATTTATCTGTCTTGAATTGATCACACCAGCTAATCCACTCCTGCCATGGTTTCTTCTATTGTTTTTGGGTTCCCAAAGTCCACGATTTGATGATGATCTCGGTAGCGCCCTTTGAAATTCCCTGACTTTCGAGACCTTCCCTGACACAGGCCAGGCGGCTAGGACCAGCTGACTGCGGAGTGGGTGCAGTCTCCGGTTGTGTGGGAGCATAAGTAGATTGGACCATTGAGGGAGCAGGATTGGGCGATCTGTCAGTAGGCTGACAAGGACTGGATACCAGACCTGCGTTGTCCAGACTGGAGCTACAAGTAGTACGCACGCCTGGTCTTGTTGCACTTTGCTCAATACTCTTGGGATGAGGCTGAAGGGAGGAAAAGCATAGTTGAGTTGTTTGCCCCAATCTAAAGTGAATGCGTCTGTTGCCGACGCCTCGGGGTCTGGACGCCATGAAACGAATTGTTTTAATTTGGTGTTTAGGCGCGATGCAAACAGATCGACCTCTGGGAGCCAGAGTCTTTCAGTCAGCCACCCAAAAATAGTCGGGTGCAGGCTCCACTCGGTGCGGTCATTAAAATTTCGAGAGGAAAAATCAGCATATATGTTCTTTTCCCCTGGGATATACTGTGCTACCACAAAAATGTTGCGCTCGAGACACCAAAACCAGAATTGGCGCGTTAATTCATTTAACTTGGGCGATACCATGCCACCCATCTTATTGACATAGCCAACGACAGTAGTGTTGTCTGTTCGAAGACATACACGACAATTGCTGGCGATAAAACACTGTAAGGATAAAAAGGCTGCTAAGAATTCTAAGTAATTAATATGGTTTTGACCCTCGCTTATAGACCAGTGACCTCCAGTGGACTTGTCACCGCATTTGGCGCCCCAACCCGAGTTACTAGCATCGGATTCGATCGTGTGTGTAAAAGGCGGGGTTTTTAATGATTTCCCATTATATTTGTCAATGTGTTCAATGATCCACGACAAGTCTGAATGGGCTAGTTTGGTTATCGTTACTAAGTCGTCATATTCGGCTCCCTGCGAAATATCCTTGGATTTACAAGCTTCAATGGATCTATAAAACAGAGGCAAATACTTGATTGCTGGAAAAGCCGAGACTAATAAGCCAGAAACTTCAGCAACTTGGCGAATTGTGGCCGTTTTAGTATTAAGTAACTTTTGGCATGCTGAAGTGATTTTGTGGATTTTTTCTCTTGGGAGCGAGATAGTCATACAAATTGAGTCAATAATGAAGCCCAGATAATTTATACTAGAAGCGGGCTCAGTACACGATTTGGCAAAGTTCACTTTATATCCAAGCTTCGTTAGCATCTCAATTACCGTGTCTACGTGTTTCTTACATTCATCCTTTGTTGATGCTACTATCAGAGTATCATCTATGTAATACGAAGTTCTGATGCCGCCAGATCTCAGATTGGAATAAACAGGTTTTAGTACTTTGGTAAAAGTACGTGGTGCTAGGCTATAACCGAAAGGTAAACATACAAACTCAAATAGCTCTTGCTTCCAAATAAAGCGTAAATATTTTCGGTACGATTTATCGATTGGGATGCTAAAATAGGCATCCGATAAATCAATTGAGGCCAACAAATCGTTCCGATTAACTAGCTGACATGCAAACTCTAGAGTTTCCATTTTAAAATGTTTTTTGGGTACAAATTGATTGAGTGGCTTCAGATTGATAACTGGTCTTAAATCACCTGTTTTCTTTGGAACCAGAAATAGATTGGAGATAAATTCTCCTACCGTACGTTCTGCATGCATAATTGCACCTTTTTCTACAAGCTTTGCTACTTCAGTATCAATGGCTGCAGATTGTTCCTTTGAAAATACCGCCATAGATGGAACCTTCAACTGAAATGGCGTGTTTTCAAATTCAAGGTGGTAACCTTGAACTGTTTGGAGGATACAAGGATCAGAGGTGATTTGACACCAATTAGCAACAAAATTAGCGGTATTGCCAGCATAGCTGCTTACCATTAGGCTTTGTCTTCTTTGTTCTTCGTTTGGTAATTGAATTTTCCCTTGGGAAACTCCTTTTTGTTGTAGTTGGAGTATCGACCGCGACGAGACGCGGTCGACCGATCCCGTAAAAAAGAGTTCGAATACCCTTGTTTGCGTCGATTGTCTTCGCTTGATTTGTTCGATCCACCTTTATTGAAGGTATTTTTGGGCAAAACTTTAGCCGTGATTTTGTTCGCTTTTGTGATTTCGTCTACACTCTTGGCAAGTTCATCTCCAAAGAGATAACCAGAGAGTGGAGTGGCTGCTGAACAGAGAGAGCGGAAATTTTTAGATAATTCTGGTTTCAGCAACTCTCTACGCCTCATTGACAATTGGTAGGAGGCGTTACCAATAAATGATAAGGAATCACAAAGAGAATCAACAAGACTCTTTGGATCTATGGCTTCTTTCTTCTTTTTGCTTTGCAAAACAGCGTCGGTTGCATACGTTATGGCTTGCGCTGCGTGCAATAACGATTTTTGCACTTCTTGAAGACCGACATCTGTTTTCTTGGCCCCTCTTGGTAAATCATTCCATAAAGCTTGGTTTACCCTAGGGACTGATGCAAATTCACAGTTCTTAGGTGTGCAATATTTCTCTGATAATGTTTTAAATTTGTCTTCGATGGCTTTCTTTGTAAACGCGTCGTTTACTCGTTTTGCTAGCATCTCAGAGACTTCTGGACCAATTTTATCAGAGTCATCAAATATAGAGGGGGTCAGATCAAAGTCTGACACCGAGATTGAAGCACTTTCTTCGTCTTCTGCATCTAATTGCAGGTTGTTGTCAAGCGGATCAAAGCCCGATTCACACTCAGAGTTATGCTGCTCTGGGTTTAATGCTGAGATACACTGCTCAGGCTTAGAAGGTACTGAGATACATTGCTCAGTCCTTTGGCGCTTAAGCGGCCTTGTTGGAGGTTCACTGCCCTCGTGCTCGTCGGCCGAGCGTTTGTTTGTTTCAGATATAGGACTGCTTAAGTGAGTCCGAATGAACTGGGATATTTCTGCCACGGACTGTGTAAGAGCGTCTATACCAAGGCCTTCATGTAGTTCCTTTAAATGGCTGCTCGTGAAGAATGGTTCGGGACGGTCCACGGCTGGGTCGTCTTCTAGCAGAGCTTCTTCTTCTTCTCTTAGCTCAGGATTACTCATATTTCTAGAACTCGAGCAACATAAAGATATAGCGTTACTGCAAAGCACTGTAACGATTAATAAGCAGAAAGCAAGTAAAAAGGATAAACTTCAGAGTAGTTCTTACCTAGTTTTTCGTTGCACGAAAAAGGAAGAGGTCGGTCACGGTGGTTACACGATGTTATATAGCATGTTCTCATTTGCATAACAATTGACTTCAAAGAGTGGTTCTTTGCGCATGCGCGAATAGGAAACGCATAATGAGGTCATAATGCGGAATATGGATGAGGAGAATTGCAAGTCAACATTCAACCCTAGCTACTCACTCCAATTTCAGCAGACTTCTGTAAGATCGAATCTTTGAGGAAAATATCCAAGGCGTCCAAAGTCTTTTGATGTTCCTTTTGAATTAGTCTAATGCTTTGCCATATTTCTTTAAAACTTGTTGCAGCGTCCACTAGAACTTGTTGTTTTTGATTGCCTGTTGAATACAAACCGGGAATATTTTCTAATATACGGACTTCGATTTCTGGCCCATAGCCAGCTAGCGTAGAGGCAACTGAACTCAGTACATTTATTCCATTTCCGGCTTACTTATTTTATACCTTCTTATTCCGACTAACAAAGTCTCGTTTGTAATCATGCCATTTTCTAGCCCATTAAGCCTGTTATTCACAAGCGACACAAGCATGAGCACATGCAAGCAACTTACACAGACTCAGTAATGTACTGCTCATTAGCAGTGCTTGTCTTTTCACTAGTGACATAAGCATAAGCACAAGCAACATACACAGACTTAGTAATGTACTGCTCATTAGCAGTGCTTGTCTTTTCACTGCTAGTGACATAAGCATAAGCACAAGCAACATACACAGACTCAGTAATGTACTGCTCATTAGCATTGCTTGTCTTTTCAATAGTGACATAAGCATAAGCACAAGCAGCATACGCAGACTCAGTAATGTACTGCTCATTAGCAGTGCTTGTCTCTTCACTAGTGACATAAGCATAAGCATAAACAACATACACAGACTCAGTAATGTACTACTCATTAGCAGAGCTTGTATTGTCACTAGCGACATAAGCATAAGCACAAGCAACATACACAGACTCAGTAATGTACTGCTCATTAGCATTGCTTGTCTTTTCAATAGTGACATAAGCATAAGCACAAGCAACATACACAGACTCAGTAATGTACTGCGCTCATTAGCTGTGCTTGTCTTTTCAATAGCGACATAAGCATAAGCACAAGCAACATACGCAGACTCAGTAATGTACTGCTCATTAGCATTGCTTGTCTTTTCAATAGTGACATAAGCATAAGCACAAGCAACATACACAGACTCAGTAATGTACTACTCATTAGCAGAGCTTGTCTTGTCACTAGTAATATAAGCATAAGCACAAGCAACATACACAGACTCAGTAATGTACTACTCATTAGCAGAGCTTGTCTTTTCAATAGTGACATAAGCATAAGCGCAAGCAACATACACAGACTCAGTAATGTACTGCTCATTAGCAGAGCTTGTCTTTTCACTAGTGACATAAGCATAAGCGCAAGCAACATACGCAGACTCAGTAATGTACTGCGCTCATTAGCAGTGCTTGTCTTTTCAATAGCGACATAAGCATAAGCACAAGCAGCATACACAGACTCAGTAATGTAGTACTGCTCGTTGCTTATGCTTACGTCGACAGGATAGCTATGCTTAGTAATGTTAATGAAATTAACCAACCCACCTTCTTCAACACGATTCTCCACCTCAACAGCATAACCAATCAGAGGAGTCACCATCTGTTTGTAGCTGTCGGCAAATTTGCGAATTGCTTCCAATTTTTGTTGTTCAAAATGTTTGGTGATCTCAGATGAATCTTTTCCCAAAGCTTTAAGAATAGATGTCACGATGTCAACGAATACTTTAACATCAAAGCATGGCTCAAGATGACGGAATGT
The DNA here is from genome assembly GCA_029948255.1 of Telmatactis stephensoni. Taxonomy (NCBI): domain Eukaryota; kingdom Metazoa; phylum Cnidaria; class Anthozoa; order Actiniaria; family Isophelliidae; genus Telmatactis; species Telmatactis stephensoni. Next base: position 493,214 of record JALIZF010001827.1, on the reverse strand, counting down.
ATCAGCGGTGATGTTGGAGGTCAGGGCGGTGAGGGTCTCAACCAGTGGTGCTTCATGAAAGAGTCCTGGTGTGATAAACGTAATTTGTGTGAACAATAGAGAACAAACGCGCGCGCATGTCTCTGAAGTACTGTTACATAACACGGTGAGAGTTTCCGTGCTCTACATCTTTGGGAGTGTTTATAGAAGTTTTAGTCTAAGTCCACTTACTTAAAATCTCCTCGTTCACAGATTCAGCTAGTTTGGTAAAGAAAATTTTCAAAGGTTAGTATTGATTATAGTGACTATCTATAACTAGACGCACATAGTGCGTTTACTCGTGCCCAAGTGGAATTCAGTCTGACAAAACAAATATGTTTTAAAGCCAGTTTGGTCACGTTTTGAGTTCGGTACTGAACGGCGGAATATTTGTCTGCTTCGCCGGCAAGCTGATTTGAACTCATGGAGGTATCGGTCTCGCTCCTAAATTTCCAATTAAAAAGGAATTTAGATATGAGCTGCCTTTATGTCTGATATTTATTAAGTAATTTTATAGCTGCTAGGGTATTAAACAGCGATTCACATGTTAGTTGTAGCGTCACGAAAGCACTGACACCGTCCTGTTTGGGTGACCTGTTCAGTGACGTCTGTCTATTTTCTTTGATATTTTAAAGTAGCTGTTGCTTTGTAATCATTGACTTTCTAATAGTATTAATTTAGTTTGTACGCCCAAAAATTTTAGCTATACCATACCATAGCCATGCCATACCATACTTCGCGGGGGTGGGCGGCCTTCCCAAGATAGGCTGCATATACATATATATATTATATATATACATATAATTATATAGACCAACATTTATATATCTCATTATATATATTTTATAACTATCTTATTGCATGTTGTATCCCATTGTATTATGTAATATCAACGTCGAATATTGTCCTAATTTTTGTATATATGTACTTGAGGGGTATGTTTTTATATGAAAATTAAGTTTTTCCCTAGCATAACCCTTTTGTTGATGTACTAGTTCTTAGTTCTTCTTCAATAAACTGAGTTGTTATATATATATATATATATGAGGGGTGTCAACACAAAAGGGGTCTTGTCTACTAAGACCCCTTTGATGTACCATCTTTCAGATTTGCCGCTTTAACAGCAATCTTTAGGGGTTTTTTGGTCATTTCTCGGCGAAGATAGGAGAGAGAACAACAACAACAACAACGAAACTCTCAAAAGAGGGGGGGGGGGGGGAAACAGAGAGAAAAGAAAGAAAAATGAACAGAAAAACTGCAGAGCGCGCTTGGGTAAGAGAGAAGGTAAGAAGGAAAAACAAAACAGAAAACAAAGACAATAGTTGTTCGGATTTCTTTTGCCAATTAGTGGGAACCAAAAACAAACTTAAAAAAAGAAATAACTAACAAATGAGAAAGAGGAAAGAAAGAGAAACAGAAAAAATGTGTTTGTGAAACAGAAAAAGAGAGAAGAAAAAGAAAAAAAAAACGGGAAAGAGAAACAATAGTTGTCAAGGTAACTGTCAATTTGGTGCTGTTCTAGAAGACTGAAGGCTCACTTATCCAGTGACGCCTGACGAATTCTAGGGTTTACGTTCGGTGAGCGTACTGATCGTGGCCTGAATTCAGCTTCTAAGTGCTTTTTCGAGTCATTTTGTAGCACAGAAGTCGCTTGACTTGCATCATTAAGCAAGGAAAGACGGCGGAGACAAACTCCTGGAAGAACTCAGGAGTGGGAAGCGACTTTACGAAGAACGAGTCACAGTAATTACGGCGACAAGGTTCAACTGTGATCTCCGGAGTATTGAGGCTTCTCTGGTCGTTCTGTGATGCATCCCCCAAGCCAACAAGGCCATTTCGGCGAGTTTTGAACTGTAAAGAAGGCAATCGGTGCCGTCTGGGGCCTGTTAGCGAGGGGGGCTCGGCACTTATAAGAAATTTCTAAGACTAAGAGTAGGGGATGGGTGCTGTCCAATTTTTCATGGATGCCCATAATCCTTTTCTTCCGCTGTATCTGATCCAGCGGAAGAAATGCATTATGGGATGCATGTTTGGACGCGTACAGTGTTTTTCCTTGGACCAGCTATGGTTGTAGCGCTGAGAATGCCAAAACGGGGTCGACTTGCGCACCGTGCGTTACAGCCTATCTTATGGTCAACCTTTAAGACCCCTTTTGTGTTGTCATTCCTCATATATATATATTTTTTAAATTACAGAGAACATTGAAATACATTCTTGAATTTCTCAAATCGAAGAGCCAGACAATCGCCAGACAAGCTGTCGCTTGAGTCAAAATATATTGGAAATTAAATCAAATTAAAAGACAGCTTAAAATGCTTCAAAACCAGAAAAAAGCATACAAAAAAAAATGAAAAGATAATATTTACTACATAACAAGGCGAAAAAAAAATTTATTTTTATTCCATGAGGATTTGAACCCGGACCCGTCTATTTGCTTTATACGCTGGTGTTACACGCTGCTCTAAATGATTGCCTGGGGTGCCTGTGGCTTGCCTCGTTTTCATGGCACATTCTCGACTACGACGATAGATAGATTGAAAACGCAAACCTAGACTCGTGCCGGCCTAAAGGCCTGGGCACGAGTAATAACCACTGCAGTGTTTGACGATCACAATTTATGGTAAATGTTCAAGTGCTAATTTCCTAGAGATGTCGCGCGGTTCATACGGGGGTGATCGCTCTTTGATCTTTAATGTAACTACAAAAAGGTCGTTTAATAGAGGGTGGTCGGCTCAGAGGGGGTGGTCGTTTAATAAAGAGTGGTGGGCTAGTAGAGGCAGTCATAAGTCACAAGCAGCAAAAATGGTATTTGTATGAAGAACATAAATCCCCAATATATGTCGGGTGCATTATGGGTAATATATTTAATCCCTAAAACTAAAGGGGCTTTAATTCTAACAAAGTTGGTAAAACTTTAGTATGGTGTATGTTGCACAAATTATCTTTGATCGAAAGTTCCATTACAATTAATTAAGGCCAATTAAGTATTACCCATTGTGCATCCAATATGCACTTATTTCAGAAAACGTCGCGGTTCAGAGAAACAAGCGTCAATCCAAGACCAAAATGAATGCTCGTTTTGTTTGTAATGTATTCAAATCAGACTTGTTTCTATTTAACTAATTACAAAATGTGAGCATTTTGTAGTCCTTCAGTTGTCAGTATACAGCACTCAATTCTTTTGATAACAAGTCTGATTTGAATGCATTCTAATTATTAGCGTTCATTTCGCGCTTGCCTTGATGCTTGTTGCTTTTAACCCGTAACAACGTTTTTTTGAAATAAGTAAATGTATATTTTGGGACTTAGAGTTACGTGACGGAACAATTGTCACATACTGATATTTTGACATTTAGACCTGCATACCTTGTTTCCCACTCATACAACCTATAAATGATTAGAACAATAGAAATGATATCGATACAATTAAGCACACAAAAAATTGACTCGATACTTGCAGGGACCCGGGGAAGGGATGTAGGGTAAAGTTGTTTAATTTCCTAATGAACATCAATAAAATTGGCTATTCTTGTATTAGGATCTCATGGCGGGGGGGGGGGGGGGGGGGGGGGAGAACTTACATATATTTTGGTTGGGATGATTTGAATTATTTAAAATTGAATGACTCAAATGATTTTTTAATATTCATATTTTTTTAATTTTAAGGTAACAATCAAACAAGAAATTCCACTCTCGCTTCGTTTTCCGTAAGTACCAGCGTCGAAGAGTACCCTAAAAGGTACCAAATCCCGTGATTTTGACCCCTAAAAAAACGACGATCATATTCTCGTACAAACGGGCTAGTTCCCTCTACTGAAGTACAGAGCCTTTTATTTACTCTAGTGCTGTGAAGGCTGTTAGTTTCTCGGCGAGTTTCAATTAAGTAGACAAATTAAAATAGTTTTTCAAGTAATAATGGTATATTTTAAAACGCACCTTTCATGGAGGATGATCCATCTAAAGTTAAAAAACACATCAGACACATTGAAAGGTAATGTAGGAAAGTTTGGACGATATCAGTAACAGAGAGCTCATGTGTTGGTAGAAGTAGTTACACCCCTTGTAAGTGGTCTATTGCTTGAGGGAGGGAGGGAGGGGAGGGGAGGGGGAGGAGAGAAACGTTCCTAGTTGTGATTCATTTTTGAAAAAGGAATATTTTTGATCCTTGATGCAAATCGTTTGAGTAATTACATATATTCATATCCTATTATGGAGGGGCAGGACTTATCATTGGAGTGTGAAAACGTTAGAAAATATAGTTTACCCTGTATGTTGTGTGATTCCAATCACAAGCACCGTTAAACATGAAATCCACCGATATCGTGTCATTTTACAGAATTATCGAATACCTGAAATGGATAAATAACATGAGAAATAGTTAACTTACAAACAAAGCGTATCAGAGGTTAACTACTTGGATCGATCAACTCTTAAAGGGCAAATTAATGACCTATAAACGTTTACCGCCAACTACATGCAAATATACTAGAGCAATCATAGTTACAAGAAACAGGATAAATGATCCTTTGTTAAAGGATTTATAAAATAGTTATCTAATAGGAATTAGGAATATTTATATTTGCCAGGTCATATTTCAGTTATATTAACTATATTTGAATTCGAACGAAAAATCGCTCCATCATTTACAACTGAACACATTAACGATTGCAAAAAAGCTTTTCAAAGCCAAAGCCAAAGTTTATAACGGCATTAAACAACTTATTTCTACACTGCTTGTCCCGTCTTTTAGAATTACCTGCCCAGTGTGTGTTTTTTGCTTTATTTTAAGTCCGTTTTGAGAACCCATATATTAGAGTACAAACACTAAAAGTGTTCAACATAAATAGTACTAAGGCACCGATTACATGACGATTTTCAGCCCGGTCAGATTTCCTCATAGATCGGTACAAAGTTGGTAGTATTTTAGGAGCTGGGGGAGGAGGACGAGTTTTACTTGTTAAAGTGAAAGAATCCCGGGCTGATTTTTGTCTAAATCGCGATAAACTTTCATTTTCCTCGCCGGGCTGAAAGTCGTCATGTAATCGGGGCCTAAATAGTGCTAAATTATGCAAATTCTTTTGTTTTCTATTGTTTAATTAGTGCTATTTAGTACTAAATAGTTTAAAGTTTTGCACACTTTTAGTGTTGTACTCTAGACTGGGTACAAACACATAAAAGCGTAAAATATTTTGCACTTTTTAGTACTAAATAGCACTAATTAAAACAATAGATAGTCTAGAATTGGCATAAAATAGCACTATTTAGTACTATTGTTGTACTCTAGTAGACCCTTTAATTCTATTTCCGGTTATTTGACAATAAAACTGTTAGTTTTTACTTTCATTTCAAATTCAGGTAAAACCACTATAGGACATTTCAGTCCTTTATTTTGCTGTTTTTTTGTCTTTATCAATTATTCTTTTCTGTTTAACCTAGAATGATTTACTTAGCCAGTGAAAAAGTTTATTTTTTCCTTAGTTTTTGTATCACGGGTTAAATAGACTCACTCTATCATGTATTAGCAATTGGGGTTGTTCGAATGATTAAGAAAAAATCACTTAAATTTGTGCCAAATGTAATCTCAAAAATGATTTATAACAGAGAAACTTCCCCTGATTACCACTGTTCTATTTATGTCTTTTTTTTTTGTTACACATAAGTGGTTATCCTCGGTTGATTAAAGCATCTTTATGCTCGTGTAGTTTTTGATAATGTGACTAAGAATTGGTTATTAATTTTCTTTATTGGCGTTCATAGTTTTTAGTTTGATATTTTTAAACTTACTTTTAACTTTAACTGGAATTGTTACATCAGCAAAGTTACTAAACAACCTACCTTCTTTATGAAGTATATGTCCTTGTTTTCTTGTTTTTACAGGCAATGCAAAGAAAAAATCGAACAGTGCTGAACTCGACTAAGCAAAGGAAAAAACATGAACGGGTGAATTCCAGATCATAGAGAGAACAATCAATTATTAACCTTTTTATTATGAAATATTGTAATTTGACATTTGATGGGCATAAAATTGTCATTTGAACATCACCACCAGCTATAGAAATAAACATATATGGTACAATCATTGTAATCACTTAATTTTCTTTTTTTCTTGCATAGTTATCTGATTGCAAAGCGCTAACTAGACTGGGTACAAACACATAAAAGCGTGAAATATTTTGCACTTTTTAGTACTAAATAGCCTAATTAAAACAATAGATAGAATTGGCATAAAATAGCACTATTTAGTACTATTGATGTTGTACGGTTTTAGTGTTTGTACTCTAGAGTGATTTTCACCGGACTGTGAAATAGTTACTAAGCTAATAGACACTAATAGACTCTGCACCCATTGTTTTCTTTTGTTGCAATACAACTATTAGACACTATTAAACACTGACTATTAGTAATTGTTTCACAGTCCGATGAAAATCACTCTATTGTCACAGTCCGGTGAAAATCACTCTACCCTTGGGAAATAGCGCTATATAAATTCCTATTTTTCAGTATTATTTAACACCAAAAGTTTCCCTTACAAACCACTATCATTAACGCACAACTCTCATCTCAACTGTACGACAGCTATGACATGTCAGTCACTATACTATTCAACTGTCTTTGGTAAAAAGCTCAAGAAAATCATCACTTCATTTGCTCTTGAGGAAATGAAATTTGTTTGGTAGACACTGCAGTGCATTTGTTGGCGTTTTTGTTGAGAATTTAGTCTACTTCAACAATTAATCAATGAGTGCTTCTGACTGAAAGAAAATTCTAGAAACTTTCACAGTCATTTTGCAATTTGGCGAGCCGTACGCACGACTACACATCCGAGCTGTAAGAGTATTTCTTAAGAACTATTTTGCCATGTTTGGTTTTCCTGTTTTGTTCTATGACTCAAAATGGTGTGCTTCAGTGTCAAAGTTTGAAGAACTCACGAGTTGGTACTAATATTAAGTGATCTTTTAAGAAGTGTCCATATTTATCGCTACACATCGGTGATGTTCGAAGCCGGGGAAAGGGTTAAGGTAATGCGCAAGCGCATTGATGCGCATAACCTTTGTGAATGTTTTGCACGCGCGCTGATTGGGCTTCCTGTGTTCAAAAAATATTTTGATATGGCGGACGCCACGTAGCCTGCGTCACATCCGGACTTTTCCTCCGTTAAGTCCGTCTGCGAAATAACGAACAAAACCGTGTTCTGAGACCCCCAGCAAATAGCACGATTATAGATAACAGACGCTGATTGGCTGGTGCTTTTTTAAATTCTAGCGAGGCTCGTGATTGGCTCACTTAGTGTTTGTTGTGTCGATGTTTTGACAGCTTGATGGACTCCAATTATTAACAAACTTTATTACTAGCATGACCTGGGGTCAATCTTGAAGATCTTGTAATTTCTCTTTGAGAGAATGTTTTCTGAACTAACATGAGGGTCCTGAAGGGGGGGTCCAAATCCCATTCCCAGCCTACTTTTTCATTAAAATCCCAGTCATTGTAATAAGGATAATGCAATTTATGACTGAAGCATGTACACATTATGTGTAAAACCGAATTGAGTGTGTGGGATTTTTTTCTTTTTCGTTTTTTTGTGCGTCGACTTAAATATTTGTACGATTTTGCAGTTTTTCAGCATCAAATCCCATTCCCATTTGGTGTTCTGTTTCCCATTCCCAGTGACAAAAAATCCCCAAATCCCAGTCCCAGTACAACAAATCCCATTTCCCAGTCAAAAAAACAGGCAAATCCCAGTCCCATTTTACCCCTTCAGGACCCTCTAACATGACTAAGGCTATTATTTAGCAAAATGTTCGATTGGAATGTTTCGATTCGAAAGTTTCTTTTTATAGCAGGCAATAGACCATTTCACGGATACTGTAGCTCAACCTCAGCCTCGTCACAGTGCAATATATTCTTTTGAAATATAGTACAGCCCGTGGAATTTTGATGTGCTTTCATTGTCCGTTGATGTGTAAATTCCTTACATTACCGTGGAATGTACATAATATTCTAAAGAATAATTACACAGTGACGAGGCTGAGGTTGAGCTACGGTATCCGTGAAATGGTCTATTCGATGTATCTAACTGGTAGGTTGTTTTGATTGAAAAATCTGTCTGTGTTTTTATAATCACAGTAAATCTAACGGAAGTGTTGTCATGGCGAAGACAAACACACCAGTGATTAGAGAGCCAATCACGAGTCTCGTTAGAATTTAAAAGAGGCCCAGCCAATCAGCGTCTGTTATCTATAATCCGGCGTGCTATTTGCTGGGGTCTCAGAACACGGTTTTGTTCGTTATTTCGCAGACGGACTTAACGGAGGAAAAGTCCGGATGTGACGCAGGCTAACGCGGGTGTTACTAAACCACGAAACACCGAAACAACGAAACAACGAAACAACGAAACAAAGAAACAATACCGATTTCCCTATGGACCATACACAATTTCTGCATTTCTTTTTTGCCTATTTCGAGTTAAAATGAACAACAACTGGGCCATTTTTTAAAACATTGAGGCGTCGTGTATGCTACTAATCTGTCATCACTCAAATGTAACAACGAATCTCCGACCACACAGCTTGTCACGCCACTTATCCTCTGCAAACAGTAGCACCGATATAAAACCACAATTTGCCATGAAATAATTCACGTCCCACAAACATATATTTGCAACATGATTTACAGACAGGTTGTAAACATTTTAGAAATTTAATTTTAACAGAACTATGTTGGAACTTTGGGTATTTAGTAACATTTTACAATTTATTCGGTAATCTGTGAGACTGATTCGATAAAATTTGATCATGATAGTTTGTGTGACATAGTACAAGTATTACTGGTCAACAGTCCTGAACATGACTTATTTAAAGTCGAATACCCAATACTTCATATAATTTTTGCTTATGTGATTCAGTCAAAAGTTGTAAAATCGTTGGCGAAATGTACACTAAACCTGGCACAAATAATGTGCTCTTTTCTTCAACACACTTCAATTTTAAATGAAAATACACATTTCCAGGTTTGCTTCTCTTCTTTTCTCCATCATCAAAATACTCTCGCCGCATATTTGAAACTATCACCAAGTCACAGGGTGGAGGAGGAATTTGACCGTGAGTCTTCAATACGTTTTCACAGCCAAAACATTTTTGTACTCTTGCGTCACATTGGCCAAGCAAGCAAACTTCAAATGAACCAGGGGCTGGATGCGGTCTATACTTTGTTCGTTGTTGTTGTTGTTGTTGTTGTTGCCAATGTTGTTGCTGCCACTGCTGCTGTTGTTGTTGGCACTGTTGTTGTAGCTGATGCTGTTGCTGTTGTTGTTGTAGCTGGTGTTGTTGCTGTTGTTGCTGCTGTCGTTGGCACTGCTGTTGTAGCTGATGTTGTTGCTGTTGTTGTTGTAGCTGGTGTTGTTGCTGCTGTTGCTGCTGTCGTTGGCACTGTTGTTGTAGCTGATGTTGTTGCCAATGTTGTTGTTGTAGCTGGTGTTGTTGCTGCTTCCACTGCTGTTGTTGTTGTTGTTGCTGCTGTTGTTTCTGTTGCTGTGTGTGTTGTTGCTGTTGTTGCGTGCTATGCTGTGCTGTTGCGTTGTTGTTGCTGTTGCTGCTGTGTTGTTGCTGTTGTTGCTGCTGTGTTGTTGCTGTTGTTGCTGTTTGCCCTGCTGATGTTGTTGCTGCTGTTGCTGTTGGCACTGTCGTTGTTGCCAGTGTTGTTGTTGTTGTTGCTGCCATTGTTGTACTTGCTTCCATGACTGCGGTTGTTGTTGGTGGTGGTGTAACTGGTGTTGCTGTTGATTATTATGTTGTAATTGTTGCTGTTGAGCTTTGTCAATAGGTGTTGACCCATCTTGAAGTCCTGTTTGTGACGTAGTAGTTGTGTGTCGCTTAGCAACTGTGTGCACTTGCTGTTTATTGCGGGTAACACTTCCCCAACGTTTGGCTGCACTCTTGCTACCAGCGTTTTTTGGAGCTCCTGTTAAAACCAATTTCGTCAGGTTGGTTTCCCGTTTTAAATTTGCCCTCCATCTAATAAATTGGCTAAGCTGGCCAATTCTTTCAGCAACAGCTATAGAATGCGAGCATATTTGCTTTCCACGCCACTGGGGACAATCAGTATCGCATTCGACTTTTCCCATAGATCTAACAACCACAAAGTGGGGTTTAGCGGAGAAGCTTTCTACAACGAAAGTGTCTGATTTTGCATTCCCTGGAGCACAGACAATGGCGTCGCAACCTTTTTCAAGGAGGTGTTCAGCCTTAACAAGCATCCCCTTAACTGCATCAGCTGGTATACTTTTTATGGACTGTAATACATCATGCTTCACTGAAAGTCCATTAATTGAGGTATGACTTAGGGGATCATGTTGAAGGCTAACAGATTTACTTCGATGTTACCCAGAACACAACGATACCAACGCACTTAACAAATATTATTTTTCACGCTCTTTTACCTGGGACTATTTTCAGGGCTCGAAATCAGACTAATTTGAGTAATTTGTTTTTCTTTTTTCACGTCATCCGTATGGCCATCGTCACAATCGGAGTCACTGACAGTTATAACTTGCTTTCCAATATCATCTTTCATAGGCCTAACAATGATACATACATAGAATGAATAGTATACAATGTAAGGAAATGAAATGCCCCTCTTTCCACAGAAAAGCCTACTGATATAATCAAATATGTAAGTTCAAAATACAGACCTTGTAACTTGCTTGGCATGTGGGCTAGATTTCAAGCTTTTATTTAAGGCCTTACGCCACATGCGTCCTATAAGAAAATATATTTGATGAATATATTTAGCCGGACCCGAACCGGAAAAAAATTGAAAAAGAGATTTCGAAAAAATCAAGATTTCAAAAGAAGAAAAGGTAGAGAAAGAAAGAAAGAAAGAATGAGTGAGTGAGTGAGTGAGTGAGTGAGTGAGTGAAAGAAAGAAAGATAGCAAGATAGAAAGAAAGATAAAAAAGATAGGAAAAAAAGGAAATGACATTTTTAGACTATCCCACTAATAAATCTAACATGCAAATCAAATCGTCCTTCGAAACATGTGCATGTATTTCTGCATATTTACAACATTTACAACAACAAAAACGACTAATTGTGGTTAACTGTGGTAAAGTTGCGCTCTCGCAATCATAGACAGAAATGCGACATACATGAAGATTATGCTTCAATACACTGTGTTGGGTGCACAAGCAAGAATTGCATCAGGTTAAACAAAGCTAGCAATCACATTTTTGTGATCCCAACTCCATCTAGACTCCTTATCATGAGTTTCGTGTTAATGAGACAGCACTATCAGTCGGTGTCTGGAAATCTGGTATCAGTGTGTTTGTATAACTCGATACAATTCTTGCTTGCGCACGCAACAAAGTGTATTGGTGCATGATCTATGTTTGCAAGAGCGCAACTTTACAGTTGTCTTTCTTTCGTTCTTGCTAGCTTTCTTTCTTTATTTCTTTCTCTCCCTTTTCTTCATTCATGAAAATCGTTTTTTTTTTTTTCTAACGCTTTTTCTTCAGTTATCATGCCCCCCACCTTTCTCGTTCCTGGAACTTTTCCTTTTAAATGTCCTCTTGTGGGAACTTATAACCCTAACTCCTGATGTATTTGCTCTATCGGATATAAATTAGGACGGCATAAGTAGGCATTTCTAACATTTTCATAACGTACAAGTCTCTTTTAAATTTGCTTTGCTTTATTTAACTAACTTGTAAACTTACCTTCCTTCTCCTTCTGATCCCGATGCAGAACCTTGGGAAAAAAATAAAGAAAGAAAGAAATGAATGAATAAATAGATAAATAAAGAAATAAATAAAATGAAATAAAACAAAATAGAATAAAAATAAAAGATATTGCACTTAGCAAATAGTTCGATGGTTTTGATGGAAAATACAATGCAATACAATACAATACAATTGAAACTTACTTCCGCTAGCAACTTCAGCATAAGTTCGCTCCATTATTCTTCACTAAGATCTATACTATAAAAGAAACGTCTATACAATTGCAAAGGATTACAAGCACTGACTGTGAGTCGTTGTGTCGGTTGTCCCAAATTTACGTGAAACCTGGGACGGAAGATTGTTATCGGTAACGTGAACTGTTCTATAAACAGGAGCGGATCAGTTTAATTTTCTTGGTGGGTTGATAGTTGTTCTTTCTTTTATTTATTTAATGTTTAAAGGTTTTTAACCAATGGTCATGCTGACGTTTTTAAAGAGTATTTCCAGTTTTTTGTATAAAACATTAGCAAAGGATCTAGCAAATACATTTTTGTGATCCCACTCTACGCTATCTACAGACGTTTTACCATGATATATACCGCCTTATCGGTCCTTATCAGTCGATGTTAGTAGTGCTTATATAACCTTATCTCCATTCTTGCTTGTTTGTTCATTTGCAGTGGGTGTCGCGCTGTTGTAAATTTGTGAAAAAAAAACCAAGCAGATGTTGGGAAAGACGATTGGATTTGTTGAAAGCTGTGGGATCTTAAAAAATGCCATTACAAATTTCTTTCTTTCATTTTTCTTCTTTCTTTCTTTTTACTCTCTTTCTTACTCCCCCTTGTCTTCTTTCGAAATTACTATCACTTTTCTCTTATAATTTCTCCGCTCGTGATTGAAATTTTATATTCCGATTCTCGCTTCCAGGTTTTATTTTGGCTTGCATCCCGAATCCCACCTATCAAAACAACCAAATCCCGCATCCCGACAAGACTATTCTGAACCCTCTGGCGTGACGAGCTGTGTGGTCGGAGATTCGTTGTTACATTTGAGTGATGACAGATTAGTAGCATACACGACGCCTCAATGTTTTAAAAAATGGCCCAGTTGTTGTTCATTTTGACTCGAAATAGGCAAAAAAGAAATGCAGAAATTGTGTATGGTCCATAGTGAAATCGGTATTGTTTCTTTGTTTCGTTGTTTCGTTGTTTCGTTGTTTCGGTGTTTCGGTGTTTCGTGGTTTAGTAACACCAAGCTAACGCCACGTAACAGTATAACTGGAAATCTAGCACCGCGACCTATTCTAAATTTTTGTTTTTACGGCGTATTTTTATCAAAACTAAAACATATCAAATCGTCTATTATGTATTCACAGAAACTCAAATCATTTTCAGCATTTAGCCATACGAAGTTTCGATAAAAGACGAACGGCATGTTTAAGTGGTTTCAATGGTTTCACAACATGTCCTAAGAGCTTCTAAGCTTACAATTATCCGCAATGATTTTTCTCAGCTCACCCATAATTACTTAAATGTAGCTGCTGGACCATCATGAATAAGTAAAGCTTGCTCGCGGATAATGAAGTTGAAAGCGAAAATATTTTAAAATATCGCTGAAAGTAAACATGTTTGGAGACTCATCAAGTTTAATCAATAGCTTCACAAAAGTTTTCAGACTCCAAACATCCCGCAAATAAAGCGTTCAATTTAATGAAGGTCAATTAATCAATTGGTCCAGTAACAAGCGATTTTACAGTAGTTCAAGCTGTTTGTTTTTTACATTTTAATATCTCTTAAAACGTTGGTTTACTGCGTTAATAATTTAGCAGTTCAGTTCCTTCGCTCAAATTTCACTGAAGACTTGTGGAACACATCAAACTGCTGGTAAGTAATTCAACATGAAAAGTGTTATAGTTTTCTATGTACATCCTAGGAAGTTTATGATCCACTTAAACTGATCAGATTTAAAAAAAAGTCTCTGAGTAGAACTAGTAGAAAATACTGAACCGCCATAGTCACGATGATCTACATTTTGCCGTATAACAAACATCTCCTCATATTCAAGTATTTAGTTTTGTATTTATCTAGTTTTCAAGATCAATAACTAAATAAGATGTATTTCACTCATGATCAGAATGTATTTACGCTATGACTTTTGCCCCGCAAACCACACTTATTTCGTTTACAATAATGTGTTTCAAGAAGTCAAATTTCAGTCAAATCAGAAAATCGAGAACTGCTTTTGAGAAATCCAGAGCTTGAGGATTTACACTGACATGTAAAGAAATGTTCTGGAATGTACCCTATATACTTCGTGATCATTTTTTTTCAGTAATTTCTCATTTCTAAATTTCTAAAAGAAGCCGAAAAATGTAAAAGAATGTACTGGAACGTACTCCAATATTAAGTTTTTTTCTACAGAAATGCAGCTGTCTTACTTCATAATTTCATTCTTGTCGTGCCTAAATCACGTGACCAGTGCATTCCACTGTGTTGGCACCTGTTACTCAGGACGAGTGTTTCCACTGCCTGAAGACATCGTCTATGGAAAACAGCTCATAGGATACTCCTACAAGAACATTACCACTGATGATCCAAACAAGTGCTACTCATCTTGTGTTAAGGACTGTCGTTGTAAGGCGTGTCAGATGAAAGATGATAGGTGTGAGTTGCTGGATGAGGACCATACTTCCAAACCAAACGACTTTGTAGCTGGGTCAGGATACGCGTACTTTTATCTAAAGCAAGAATTGTACAAAGGGGTAAGAAAAAATATTGTAAATCTACAGCTTTACTAATGCACCTATCAGTGCAAGTCCCTAGGGAAGAGTGCTCGTGAAAAAGGTGGGTATTTGATAGCAAACATGTGCCCCTATGTCGGGCGTTTGATCACAAAGTCAATCCCCAGGGTTGTCAATCCAGCAGGGTTGCTGTGATGTTCCAGGGGGTTGTTAAAATAAGATGGTCCTCTAAAGACGTTGGTACTTCTAAGCTGCTATGATTCTGAAAAGGCAGAAACAGTTTCATTGGGCAGATTCAAGAGACCAAAACGATATGCAAATTCATTTACTACGCTTCAGTGACTTATAAAGAAAAGTGCAAAAATAATGAAAAAATAAGCAAAGTGGTACACAGACTATCGCTTCGAAAAATACATCTAGTCAATATTTTGACCTGTTACCAGGAGCCTTTGGTACGTAGATGAGATGTTCATCTACCTTGAAGACGTTTAATGTTTTGTCTGTGCACGATTTGAATTCACGATGTGAATAAACTTTGAATGTGACTAAGATGTGACTAAGATGTGACTAGACCGCTGCATCAAGGCCAATAGGCTACTTGGCTACGCGCGACGTTGTGCGAGAGAAATAAAGAGTTATAGTGTACGTCGAACCATCTACCTTACTATCGTGCGTCCTGCCTTAGGCTACGCTACTCAGCTCTGGTGCCCTCAATCAATCGACCTAATGCAGAGAACCGAACGCATCCAGAGACGTGGAACGAAATTTATACTAAATCTTCCTTTCATCTGCTCTAAAAGTTATAAGGAGAGACTTCTAGACGCCGATCTACTACCACTTACATATTGGCATGAGTTCTTGGATTTGGTCTTTTTCTTCAAGGTTATAAATGGACTAGTCAAGCTGTCCGATGAGGTCCTACCACCAGTTAAAGTACGAGCAAGAGTAACCAGATCAAACTACAGAGATAACATGTGTTACCAACTAAGGAAATCCCGAACAGTGACTTACCAACGTTCGTTTCTTATAAGAACTAGCAGAATCTGGAACATTCTTCCACAAGAATTAAAGGATCCCAACATTACCTTACATAACTTCAAGAAAATACTGTATGGTTACTACAAAACGTCTCTCACGAGTAACTATGATGTTGATAATCCGCGCACATGGAAGTCTATCTGCCCAAAATGTAACAAGTTGCTGCTTTTGAAAAATAACTGTCTATCATATCATATCATAATTTGTACACGTAATTGTTTGTTTGTTTGTTTCATGTTTATTGGGGCCCACAGTAATTGGTTAACCGTTGTGGGTTACCCGCCCCTAGGGGGTAAAGTTTAATAAATAAATAAGATAAATAAAGTTTCTGATGATTTTGTTATCGGTGCAGTCAGTCACGGCCGTTTAGACATGTTTTTCGGTAATATATCTACAGGAGCAAATTATCTGATTTATACCAGGGGCGAATGAAAAACTTTGAATATAAGTCTGTCTCGTTTCTGCCATCACTCTTAGATAGAGTGGAAATTACTAATTTCTAATGTAATGAGTTGAATTTTATCAATATTCAAGTATGAACTGTTTAGTCTTCAAGATTCAAACAGTTCCCGCACACATATACTCCCCCGAGATAAATTTAGGCTACGACCGTCAAACGTCATACTTCAGTCGTATTTAATTCACTGAATTAAGTTCATGTAAAGTTCGACGTTTAACCTAATTAGGTGCGACTGACTGAATTTTGGTACGACTAAGTCGTTTTATACGACTGACTCGGGCGTGCTACACTTGAACTTAACTGATTAACTGAGTTTTAGGACCGACTCATTTAGTACGACGTTTGACCTGGCCTGTCAAACTAAATTGTTTGGGTCGACATGAAATTCCTCAATAAGTTCGGCTCAATTAAGTACGATACGACGTTTGTCCTTAGCCTTAGCCGACCAATCATTGGCAATCTTACTCTAACATGAATATTTATAATTCAACTTTCAAAATTGAACTAATAATTTCGTCAATGAGAAATGTCCGCGAAACAATTAGACTAGGCGCATTTTCGAAAAATCAGATACCTGGAGGCATTTTGGGGTAGAGGCTGGTAACATAACTATTCTAAACTAATTTTTCATGCTGAATGCGAATATGACTGTTACCAAGAAGTATTCTGCAATCTTATACGTGTAAATGACGTATTTTGTGAATTTGCTACAGTCATTTCATACTAACGGCTTTTTCATGTAATTTCAAAAGTTCCCACACTTAAAAACAATTACCATAGCTGGAAAGAGCACATCAAAATCAGTAAAACTGTGAAGTTTGAAGGATATAAGTTGAAAAATCAAGGAGATACGAATTTTCAAAAACGAGATTTTGTATGAAAACACTTACAGTTATGCAAGAGATACAAACAAATTTCGATTTTTGAAAATTCGTATCTCCTTGATTTTTCAACTTATATCCTTCACCGAGTACCTCCGAGAACCCCTCCTCCATTGAGAGGTACATAATAAATAAAGTGTGGCCACTTCAGAGATAAAGAGTGGGGAAATGCTCTTTGTGTGTGCTTGGGGGGAGGGAGAGGGGTCAATGATGGTGAGGGTGGAATTCGCTGTCTCATATTTCATCTCCACTTTATGACACAAAAAGAAAGGAATTTGCAGAATGTATTGAAAAAAATACCAATATTGATATCAATAATATGAACACTGATGACCTGTTTTGAGGGACTTAGGCATGATCGGAATTTTTTGGGATAGGGTGAATTGCTAAATTGCAATTAGATTGAGCACCCCTTTAGGCGTAAACATGCTTAGAAATCAACGGAATTGGCTTTGGATACGAGAAGTAAGGTGATTGCATGCCTTTTCATGGAAAATTTGACTAGAGGAAATGTAAGTGATTGATATGAAAAGATTTGAATTGCATTTTTGAACATTTTAGACGGTCTCTAAATTCAAATTGGTATGAGCACGTTGATTATTTCAAGATTGATATCGATCTCACTTCTATTGTCGCCACTGAATATTGTCATACTATACTAACCTTTAATAGGTTCAATCTGCAACGATCTACAAAAAGTATTATTATTCGCTATGTCTCTAATACATAAAAAATTTACAGTTTCAATTGTAATTTGTAATTTAGCCGATTAGTTTTTAGTAGCTCGGAAAACAAAGTGGGCGGCATTAATTAACATTGATTGTTACTCTTTTCAAGTCGAGTTGTAAACAAAGGGATAATTGGGACTAAAAGCAGGTAGAAATGTGTCTTAACATAGACAAATTAGGAAGAAGTATAAATGTTTTATTACTGGTTTTAGTTTTAACGTTCTGATGTTCCGGACCTCATATTAGGATATCCTAAAATTGAAAGAATAGCATTTTCCCTCACTGTCGGTCACCGCTTTGAAGTCGGTGAGCAACAAAATATGCCGTAATAAATCTTGTGTCGGAATGAAATTGTATATTCTTTATGGCTAGAAAAAAACCTGATAATCACTGTTTTGTCGTTTTGGAGTGATATTCAAATACTTTGAAAATAGATGTCTACCCAATATTTCCTGATGAACTGATGAACTCTTGCGGACACGTACCCCGCTAATACAGACATCCCGGTAGTACGACTAGTATAGCTAAATCTCCTCCTGGCATTGCAGACATCCCGCTATATTAACGGCAAAGTTGCTGACTCTTCGTGAGATCGAAAACTTACACTTGAAATTCTTTTTACATTTTTTAGATAGCAAAAATATTTGGTACAATCAATTCGAATTACACGCAATTTGCCCATTATACTTGACGCTATTTTCTGTGTCAAGACTTGTTATTTATTTAATTATACCTTGGATTTATGGTAATTTTAATTTCTGACTGGTGACTCTAGCCTGACTCCAGTCCAATATTTCCACATTCTCAGTCTAATATGATAGTGTAACAGTTCAAATATAAAACATGAAAATACAATTGTACTCTACTGTAGATCTAAAATCGAATCAATGAATTGATATGGAAGTTTCCGTTCTGCCCTCTTGATCTTGGATCTTTGTGGAAATTCGTCGGCCTTGATCTTTATTGTCAATTTATCTTTGTTTTGAACAGAAATCTCACATGGATCAGTCAGGTGTGTGTTATAATGGCTGCTGTCGTTTGCAGTCCTGCATAAATGGAGGAAGATGTGTAGAGCTCTGTGGCACCCCAAGAGAGAAGTTCATCTGCCAGTGTCCACAGCCCTACATGGGAAAACTCTGTGAAAAAGAGGCTCAGTCTTGTGTTGATTATTTAAAGTCAGCTCCTGTTGGAACCGTGCCACCGCAAGGCAAATACATCGTACGATATGCAGAGGACACCCTAACCGTGTTTTGTGATTTCGTCCGCCCAAACATTGCCTGGACTCTGATTGAGTCCTTTACTAGAGAAGAAGACCCGTTTAGAAAAACTGTTTTCCACCAATCAGCTATCATAAACTATTTTTCCCCAAACTGGAACAAATATCGCCCCGATTTTAACTTCATGAAGTACATGCGCAACAAGTCCACCATGTTCAGAGCCACGTGTGACTTCCCAAAGAGAGGTGGCGTGCTTACTCCTGACTATCTATTTGGTTATCTAAGTGAATACGACATCATCAATCATGGAGATGTCAGCGGGGAATGCTTTACGTTTGCTCACATGAATTTGAGGGGGAATGACTACTTTAATATTAGTCTTCCAGTCTATCATAACAACAAAAAACAGCACCTGCATATCGCCTGTGGGAACGATCGCTGTGGATTTACTAAGTTACCAGACTCGATAAGCAAAGAAAATTGTTTTGGATGCTATACCATTTTCAACCCTAAATCGAAATGCACTGAAACACCACAGTCTACTACACAATGGTGGCTAGGAGAAGAAATATAAATGATACAGACACTTGAGATAACTTTGCACCTTGAATGCCTAATAGCTAAAAAAAATCAGCACCACAGTCTACTACACAGTGGTGGTTAGAACAACTAGAACAGAAATAGAGTGAACAGACAGACATGAACTGATCTTGGTATTTGAAACCTTCAATGTCCAATAAACTGATTGGTTACTATGGTAACACTAACAGTATCAAAATGCACTGCAACATCACAGTCTGCTACACAGTGGTGGTTAGGAGAACAAATATAGAGTGACTAGACATGTACTAATCTTGGTACCTAAAACCTTGAATTTTTGATAAACGAATGTCCATTTATTACTATGGTGACACTAACTCAGTATCAAAATGCACTGTATGTTAGTTTTGAAACGCTTTATTGCGTATTAGAAATTACTTACAACTTTATGATGATAGCAGATAGTTTCATTTCAGTTCATTTCAACCGCATTTGATTATATACATATAGATATTTGCGGTATACAAATCTTAAACATTATTATTATTATTATTTCGTGTTATCTCGGTTTGGTGGAATACCGGTGATATGTCTCTGAGAGCAAGCTGCACCCAGCAGCCTTAGGTCTCAAAAACCTTCCTTATCAACCTTGCAGTACCAAGCAAACATGCTTTCTGCAACAACTCTATGCCACTACAGACGTTCAATTCCTTCAGCCTGATACATTCTTTTTCTATAGCCTCTCTTATCGGGTTCACTCTTGTAGTAACATTTCATCACACACAAATTGTCTTGTGTTGTCCACCTTCTCTTAGCAGTCATGGGATGACGACCGTGTAGTATTATACAGTTCTTTATGTATTGTATCATGTTTGTATACTATTTAGTACCTATGGGTTACCTGTGTTAATACCGCAAGGAATCATGGTAACACGTTCTTGTAAGACGCCATCTTGGATTAAAGTGTTGTTGTGTTACTCGCTCGTTCAATAGTTTATATAATAGTACATGGTGGCAGCCGGTTTTCGAACCTAAAATCACAATTCCTGACCCAGATAATCAAGCTACATCGTCTGTACGTCCTCAAATGGCAAATATTCCTCCACCAGAGAAATTTTCGGGTGCAAACTCGCCTCAACAATCCGAGCTATGGCACAAATGGTTTCGCCGATTCGAGAGATATCGATTCGCCTCTGGCCTCCAACATAAACCCGACATGGAGCAAGTAAGTACCTTGTTGTACTCCATGGGTGAATGTGCCGACGACATTTTGAAAACGATCAATATTGATGAAACTAAAGCGAAGTACGACGAAGTTAAACTCGCCCTAAACAACTACTATGAAGTCCGCCGAAACGTGCTCGTCGAGCGCGCCAAATTCAACAAACGTGTCCAGCAACCAGGAGAGTCTGTTGATGCCTTCATACAGGATCTTTACAAGCTAGCAGATGATTGTGATTATGGTACACTGAAAAAGGAGCTGATTCGCGATCGAATAATCGTTGGTGTGCTAGACGACGCTCTCTCCGACCGACTTCAAGCTAAAACGAAGCTAACTCTGGAAGAAACAGTGCAGTTAAGCAGACAGACAGAAGCCAGAAAACAGAGTAAAGAGGTTATTCGTGGAAACACGACTATTACCAGCAATAATACCACTGTTAACTATGTAAAACGCTCTACACAACACAGCAAACCAAGTCCTAGCAATGAAGCTAAAGGTGATGCCAAGAAAAAACCCCAACCTTCCTCAAGTTGCATTTGGTGTGGCAACCGTCAACGACATGACCGTCAACAGTGCCCAGCCAAAGATAAAACATGTTTAAATTGCAAGAAACGGGGACATTTCCAGTCAGTTTGCCGAAAACAGACATCAACACAAGCCAGCCCAAAGCCTAAAGTTCATGAAATCGAAGATGATGACTCACATATGCCCTTTCTAGGAGAAGTGGTAGGAGAGATAACCGGAGGAGAGAAGTCGTGGATAGTCCAAGTTGGAATTAATGGGAATGTCACTCGCTGTAAACTGGACACAGGTGCAGCAGTCTCCGTCGTCAGCGATTCCCTACCTTGGCTAAAGCAACAGCAATTGGAACCAGTGAAACAATCTCTCATGGGTCCAGGTGGGACACACCTTACTGTTCTTGGATCTTTCCTAGCTACAATGAAGTACAGACAAAGCAGGATACAAGAACGAGTCTATGTCATCAAAAACCAACCTTGCTCCCTATTAAGCAGACAAGCTTGTGTCGGCCTCGGACTGATCAAGCGATTAGATGTAGATGTTGACGAACTCAATACCGACACACCTAACTTCAGAGCCGAGTTCCCTCAGCTATTCACAGGCCTGGGTAAACTCGAAACGGAATGTCACATCACTCTACGAGATGGCATGACACCATTCTGCCTCTACACTCCCCGAAAAATCCCTCATCCACTAGTACCCAAGGTGAAACAGGAAATCGACAGCATGTTAGAACAGGGAGTTATCTCACCGGTGACTTGCCCAACTCAGTGGTGCTCAGGAATGGTGCCTGTACCAAAGTCTAACGGAAGAGTGAGAATATGTGTTGACCTCACACAACTAAATAAAGCAGTTCAACGTGAAATTCACCCTATGCCCTCAGTCGACGAAAGTCTTGCAAAACTAGGACAGGGTAAAGTCTTCAGTAAGTTGGACGCCAACAGCGGATTCTGGCAAATTCCCCTCGACGAGGAATCAAAACTACTCACAACCTTCATAACTCCATTCGGTCGATATGCATTCAACCGCCTCCCATTTGGCATAAGCTCCGCACCAGAGGTCTTTCAGAGGATAATGTCTAACATCCTCGAAGGTTTGCCAGGAGTTATTTGTCAACTAGATGATGTCCTTATACATGGAGTTAACCAGACAGAACATGATCAACGAGTTAGAGCAGTATTGTCCCGACTACAGAAAGCAGGACTTACCTTGAATGAGAAGTGCGAATTCTCCAAGCCCTCCATCAAATTCCTTGGTCACATTATTGATAGCACAGGAGTACATGTGGATCCCGAGAAAACTTCAGCAATCGCAAAGTTTCCAAAGCCATCAAACATCACAGAGTTGCAAAGATTTATGGGAATGGTGAATCATCTCGGAAAGTTCGTCCCAGATCTAGCAACCATCAATGAGCCCTTGAGACAGCTGTTACATAAGGACAATGTATGGCGATGGGGAGAAGATCAGGAAACAGCTTTCCGAAAGATCAAAGAATTGTTGCAGTCTCCTACTGTACTGGCACACTATGATCCACTTCGTCCAACTATCATTGCTGCTGATGCCTCAGCTACAGGAATTGGCGCAGTACTTCTACAGGTACAAACAAACGGGGATCGTCGCCCAATCTGTTTTGCCTCTCGCTCACTCAACGAAGCCGAACGACGCTACGCAGTCATAGAGAAAGAAGCGCTCGCAACGACATGGGCCTGCGAAAAGTTCTCACAGTACGTAACTGGTCTTAAATTCATCGCTGAAACAGATCACAAACCACTTGTCACACTCTTGAACTCAAAGGAACTGTCAAAGATGCCTGCTCGCATCCAGCGATTCCGTCTAAGACTGATGAGATACAACCCTCAAGTAGTGTATGTGCCTGGTAAATGTCAGGTGACAGCAGATGCCCTGTCACGTGCACCTGTTGGTCACTCAGATCTCCTAGACGACCAGTTATCCAGTGAAGTAGAATCTTTTGCTGTTCACACAGTACAAATCCTACCTGCAACCCCCAAGACTCTACAGGAAATATCACAGGCTCAGAAAGCAGATGAAGAGTGTGCACTCATACGAAAGTACTGCACAGAAGGATGGCCTATGTACATGCCACATAATCCACTACTCCGTCCCTACTGGGAAGCAAG